>CM067168.1:106049130-106141374 GCA_034093135.1 Erigeron breviscapus
GAAATTAAGTCATTAATTCTGTTATTAAGAGAACAAATTATTTTTTCCAGCCGTATCAAAATTAACAATTATCTCAAATGTTAGGATATTTCAAAAACCGATGGTAACTACAAGTTTTATGATATTTATTATTTAAATTACAAATAAAAAAACGATCCAAATTATTTTTTCTGTATGGCTGTGTAGTTTTATTAAGAATGGAAGTGAACCTTAAAACGTTAGATATTTTACAATTTACACATCTCGCAGCTAAGTAGAAACATTGTTGAATATTGCTTAAATTTAATCAGCCCAAATCGATCAGATTGGCAAGAGAACATCATATGAAAGATAAATGAAGTTTCACATCGACACTATAGTAAGTGGGCAACAAGTTGTGTCGCGACTCTTTTTTGTATAGGAAAACTAAAACGTTTAAAAACTATATTCATCGATCGTGACGTCATAACATTACTATGCATGACCCGTTGGACCCTTCCAAGTAGCTCGACGGCCTCAGGTACAAGAAACCCAAAGTATCAAATGCAAAGGGTATAAACACGTGTTGGTTGTCAAGGCACGCCTTCTCGTGTTTGGCCACTTTGCATGAAGCATCTTTTAAAGCAGCAAGACGGGCAATGAAGCAGCACCCTAAGCCCATAATAAGGCATCACTTGACCTAGCCGCAACTTAGTTGGTTTGTGCCATATATTTACACTTAGTGTGTTTTTCTCTCTTTGTATAATTGTTAAGTTTTTAGTGTGTGAAAAACTTAACAATATTTTCTCCTTTCTTTCATTGTAAACCGACCGTGTATTCATCGTTTAATCAATGTTACTTATGATTAAAATTATTTACTTTCTTGTCTTATGTTCTTAAAGTAATTTACATTAGTTGTTAATTACATAATCTGTGCAAACTTGGGACTTTCACATGGTTTATCTCATGTGTAATTTAACCACGAACTAAAAACCTTTATAACTAGTGGGAAAATTTACACACGAACTTTACTCACGAACTTTTACACACGAAAGTTACACATGAACTTTACCCATGAACTTTTAAACACGAATCTTTACACACAAACTTTACCCAAGAAGTAAATGAACTTTATTTAGTGGGAAATTTAACCAAGAGTATTAATGGATAAACTAATAAAACTTTACCCACGAACTTTTACACACCATTATATGTGTCAAGATTTAGCCACAACTTAGTGGGAAATTCGTAATTTTTTGGAAAGTCTTGAACAACACTTACCCACAAATTTGAAACAATCACCCACTAAAATATGTTGTGTGTAACATTACCCACAGATTGAATTATTCGTGGGTAGAAATTAGCCTCGAAGGTTTTGCCCACGTACATACGCTCGTGGTTAATCTGGTGGGTATTTTTCATTACCCACGAATTTTGGTCATTTACACACGAATTTGGTTCGTGGGCAACCCGATGTTTTCTTGTAAGGATATATTTGGTCAATTCACATGTCCCATTTTTCTTAAGTTTTAACACGAAGTTATAATTTTATATAGTAGTATAGAAGCATAGATATAACGTATCTTATGGCCTTTTTATTCGATATCAAGCACTACAATTGATCATCAGGAATCTTAAACAACATGCTACTCGGTCATTCTAGATCCAATATGGAACTTGTATATATTAAATCAAGAGGGTAACCAATGGACCGATTGTTGTTTTAATTGACAAGTTAATTAATTTCTTGATCTAATTTTTGTTATAGCCAACTTTTACATATATACATACATCATTTCTTTGTACATATTCAACTTCTAATTATACTTCACTGTTAAAAAATATATGGGTACGTAGTATTTCATTTTATGTAATACATACGTTGATATCCTAAATCAAACTTCTGGCTCAAAATAGTATTGATTAAGGTGGCACATGAATTATTGGAACATATCGACTTTACCATCAGAAACTGAAAAACCCAAAGAGCGATACTCTTTGCAATGGAATCAAACTACGTACTCCCTAAGAACTTCAAGATTGATAGGTATTAAAGTTTTGTAATATATATATATATATATATATATATATATATATATATATATATATATATATATATATATATATATATATATATATATATATATATATATATATATATATATATATATATATATATATATATATATATATATATATATATATATATATATATATATATATATATATATATATATATATATATATATATATATATATATATATATATATATATATATATATATATATATATATATATATATATATATATATATATATATATATATATATATATATATATATATATATATATATATATATATATATATATATATATATATATATATATATATATATATATATATATATATATATATATATATATATATATATATATATATATATATATATATATATATATATATATATATATATATATATATATATATATATATATATATATATATATATATATATATATATATATATATATATATATATATATATATATATATATATATATATATATATATATATATATATATATATATATATATATATATATATATATATATATATATATATATATATATATATATATATATATATATATATATATATATATATATATATATATATATATATATATATATATATATATATATATATATATATATATATATATATATATATATATATATATATATATATATATATATATATATATATATATATATATATATATATATATATATATATATATATATATATATATATATATATATATATATATATATATATATATATATATATATATATATATATATATATATATATATATATATATATATATATATATATATATATATATATATATATATATATATATATATATATATATATATATATATATATATATATATATATATATATATATATATATATATATATATATATATATATATATATATATATATATATATATATATATATATATATATATATATATATATATATATATATATATATATATATATATATATATATATATATATATATATATATATATATATATATATATATATATATATATATATATATATATATATATATATATATATATATATATATATATATATATATATATATATATATATATATATATATATATATATATATATATATATATATATATATATATATATATATATATATATATATATATATATATATATATATATATATATATATATATATATATATATATATATATATATATATATATATATATATATATATATATATATATATATATATATATATATATATATATATATATATATATATATATATATATATATATATATATATATATATATATATATATATATATATATCATATATCATTTATATAATATTATATTTATATAATATATATATATATATATATATATATATATATATATATATAGAGAGAGAGAGAGAGAGAGAGAGAGAGAGAGAGAGAGAGAGAGAGCAGTTATTGCGAACTTAAAAAAGGTCGAGAACTGCGAGAACTAATCTGATCCATTCAAGTATGTAAATCAATGGTTGAAAATCTGCAGTGGCATTTGTGTAAATACTGATAAAAGTTAAATACTGGAACATGTGTAAAGGGCATTATCGGTATAAAAAATCACAAGTATTAATGGGAAAAAAATAATAATAAAAAAGCAATATCCCTTTTTTGTTACAAATTGAAAGTTCTGCCCCCAAATACTCCTTGAATAACTCAGGGTGGAGGGAATCATCACTCTCCATCCCTCCTATCTCCCTCTAATTATCCAATCAAATTATTCCACCTCATTTCAACCCTTTAACCTTTTTTATAACCTTTTTTAGTGGCAACCATCACTCAACCTTTTTTTCACATTTTAATAATTTATCCTTAACATTTATAAACTTTACATAATTAACCCTTTTAATTAGAACTCAACAAATATATAAAGAAAAACACATACATTTTATTAGCGATTAAAAATTTAAAGATACAAAACATAAAATAACATAAAAACTACATAAATAAATCGGCAATCGGTGTTGGTTGAGCCGTCGGGTCGTCGAGATGGGCTAAATTTTGTCTCCCAACGTGCTCTGTAAGATCATATCGAAGACGATGATGGACATCTTCATCTTGTATCTCATCCACTGCATCGTGGTTATAAACCGCTTGAATTCCCGTATCCACAATACGAACCGGTGATATTGCCCTTCCATCATCCTTTATAATCATGTTGTGCAATATAATACACACGTGCACGATGTTAGTAATCTTGTCGCCCGTCATCGCTCGCATTGGCCGACTCAAAATCCCCCATTTTCCTTTAAGAACACCAAAAGCTCGCTCTACATCCTTTCTTGCCGATTCTTGAACTTTCTTGAACTTCTTGTCATTTGTTTCAGTCGGATATGGCATTGCTTTGACATGAGTCGCCCACCTAGGATAGATTCCATCGGTAAGATAGTATCCTCGTTTGTAGTGACGGCCGTTTACGGTAAAAGACGAGTCAGGAGCCGTCGAATTTCGCTCCCTCATATACAATGTCGATTGATTCAAAACGTTGATATCGTTGAGCGACCCTGGAGGACCAAAAAAAACCTGTCAATCCACAAGCGTAACCGTGGGGTATGGATGATCACCTCTCTTGTATTGTCCCTTCAACGCTTTAGGACAATTTCTCCAAACAAAATGCGTACAATCAAGACTACCTAGCATTCCTGGAATCTTGTGTCTCCGTTCATGCGCTTCGTACAAGCGTGCAATGTCATGACTAGTTGGCCTACGTAAGTACTCGCCACGATATAACTCGATGATCGCGGTGCAAAAATAATCAAGGCTTTCGCGAGACGTTCTCGCTGCCATGCATAAATAGTCATCAAAGTTATCTGGAGGGTTGCCCGTTCCAAGTTGTTCCACCGCGGATGTGCATTTTTGTATGGCCGAAAACTCTTTTTCCCCTTCCGATCTACACGCTCTTGAAAGTACACGTAACGTTGCTCAATATCACTAACAATCTTTAAAAACAACCTTTGACTCATTCGAAATCTTTCACGAAACCAAACCGGGCCAAACTTCGGTTCTTCAACAAAATAGTCACGCATAAGAGTTTCGTGAGCTCGTACCCGAAACCGCTCGATGTAGGCGCGGGTTTCGGTGGAGCTTGCCGTGTCGTCTTCAACCGCGTCAAGAACACTTTGCAAAAAAGGTAGGCTACTACCCGTGGATAAATCCGGCAACGAAAAAGGAAATGAAAATTCGAAAGTCGAAGAAATCTCTTCGGACGACGATGATGATGAAGATGATGAAGATGATGAGGATAATGGATCCATATGATGAAAATATGTTATTATTTGTGTTTGAATTGAGAAATATAGAGTAAAAATGGGGTTTGGTTGTGTTTTTTGTATTGTGAAATCGGTTGTATATATAGGAATTTAAAAAGAAAAAGGTTTGGTCGACTTGTCACTTTTAGTCCCTGGCGCGTCTTACTTTACACCTCCAGTCCTCCAACGGTTACATGACCGTTTGAAAAACTTACAACAGGAAGGAAAGAAGGAAAAAAAGGGAGGAAAAAAAAAGAGAGAAGAAGAGAGCAGAAGAAAAAAGAAAGAAGGGCAGAGAGAAGGAGGGCGGCCGAACCACTTCCATCCCTCTCATCTCCCTCTCAACCTTTTCACTCACTCCCTCCACCCTCATAAAACTTCTATGAAGATTCAATCCAATCCTAAAATTAAAACTAAATCACCAATTGAAGCTAAAAATCCGTGGTGTTTGTGTTTTCAAGTAAGAATCGGGGATTTACTAAGAGTATATTTCAAGTATAGATACAGAATTTGTAACAACCCAACAAGGCGGAATCATGAGGGTTACATACTAAGCACAACACGACATGGAAATTAAGTAGAGACAATCTAAATGCATTAAAAGGATTGAACAATCCGTACAATTGAATCACAATACAAGTACCAGAATCATACAAAAATGCATAAGGAGCACGCCCATCAAACGTTTACAAAAGATAGTTCAAAAGATGGTAAATGATCCTAAGCATAACCCATATACGGGAACTATGAATAACGGATCCATGAAGTCCAAGTCCAATCCTAGCATAATCAAGCAATCAATCATACAATACGTGTTTGATTAACATGTTCACCTGAAAAGTGTACAAAAACGTGTCAACATAAAGTTGGTGAGTTCGTAGGTTTAAGTAATGAAAATCAAGTCTCAGGATATCAACCGTTAACGATATATGTGTGAGTCCCTACCGTTGAATGGATCGTAAATAAGACGTGATTCGTTATATCAAGAGTGCGGAATCCTCTTGAGATAACTAGATTGCTACTGCCTTTTGTCAATTAATAAGTAAATTAATCAACCTAAGGTCACACACGAAGTGCTAGTTCGTGTAGGAGGTCACACGAGCAACAATTCGACTTTCTAAGTTTTTAATCCGTTACTAATTGCGTAAATTAGTGATGTATTTATACTAATAGGGTTATGGTTCGTGTGGGCTTGGACCTTACACGAAGTGGGCCAAGCGGATTCACCAAACAGTGTTGCCTTCGTGCTGACGTCAGCACGAGGACAGCACAACGTGCTGATGATGTCAGCACGAGGAGCGTCTCTTGAATCCTTATTTCGCATATTACATAACGTCCAGCCATCGTTTAAGTATTCTATGACACTTATAAACCTTGGCTCTACATTCTTGTACCTGCAAAACAATATACAACACACAAACACACTAATAAACTTAAACAGATATCATATTGAAGTTCAGACGTAATCATTAAACATTAACAAATGTCCTAACGACTTATTATTCAACGATTACAAATATATTCCTAAGAACACAAACGTTAATCAAATCTATGTTGCTACTGTCACACAAATCTGCATCTACAGACTCCCCCTTGACATTAGCGACTAGATTTCTTTAACTTGAACTTCAATCTTGATTTCCAAAAAGAAGTCTTGTGCTATTCGCATGAATTCTCTCAACTAAACAAAATCCGAGAATATTGCGATAGCGCCTTTCTTCAGTTCTCCAAAAACTTATTGTTGTACAAGGTGTCTCAATCAATCTTCTTTGATCACCTCTTGACAAATTGACAACTTGCATTGGATCATACATGCGCAGCAACATCTGTTTCTTTGAGTCATCAACAAACATTTGTGCTTCGCCTGACTTGATATATATCTGCCAATAAGTCATGTTTGTCAGCAAATCTTGATCCCATTTGATAGCAGGAACTTCTTTTTTTGGGTAAAAGGCCGTCACCCCAGGTTAGAATTTGTATTAATCACAAGAAAACACAGGCAACATGGTTGAATGCTAGTTGACTTAAACATTTACATAGTAAATGCCCTCACGGGCCCCCCGTAAATAATAAAAGGGACCCGTGATGCAAAAAATGAATCAATTGAGTAAACTGGACAGACCCAGAACAGCAAGAACAATCAAACTAGCAATGTAAACAATAAAATGAAAATAAAGCTAGTAGTCAATCTTTATGAACCCATGAACTGAGCAGTATCACCTTCACCGCAAAACACTTCATCACTATCAGACACATCCTCAAAATCATCCTCAATAGGAACAATAGGCTCAGCTAAGGAAGTACAAGCATCAGCAGTGTTAATCTGGCAAAGTGCATCATACTGGTTTCGAATCTCAACAGCAGGGCCAGGAGGAGTAAGAATAGAATCATGATCTGTATGAGCCTGTGTACCTGAATGAGTATCTGGGCCAGTAGGAGTATCTGTATGAATCTGAAGAGGTCTCTGAGGGACTGTAGCTGTTGCAGTAGGAAATCTAACTGGTGCTGATGGATCTGTAGTGGCTATGGTAGATGTAGCTACTGCTGAAGCTTTACCCTTTCAATCCTGGGTCTTCTTAGGAACATAAATGACTTTGGGCTTAGGGATAGCAAATGATTAAGGCTTTTTGGGCCTCCTTTTTCTTCTCTTGGGCTTCTGGAACCCATCTTCTGCCTGAGTCATTAGTGGATCAACCTGATTGGCCCCTGTTGGGCCATCCTTAGTCCCTGATGGACCAACCTGTGAAGCTGGAGCTGCTGTAGCCATTCGTATATCCATTTCTTTCTGTGTCCTTATATCTTGCAGTGTGAGCACCTAGGAGGTAACCAATGATATTCAAGTCTGAACCTTCTAACAGAATCAAATATCTCAGCCTCAGCAAACAAAGGAAAATCTTTCTCAGAAGAGAACTCAACCAAAACTCTAGCAAAAACTGCCCTACCTTTCTGATTTTCAGACATCTCGGCAGTATATCTATCAACAGCAATAGGAACACCAATAGAACTGACTAGATGGCTAAGAATATCATAAGTCCACATAACAGCTGGCAAATCATAAATATTAACCCAGAGGGCAACCTTATTGAGAACTGGTTTGTCAAACCAGATTTCAGGCTCCCATTTCCTAAGCATAATGGGGATATCATTGAATAACCATGGGCCATTCTTAAATACATGCAACTGACCCTGTTCAGACTTGAATTTAAATAGAAAGAAATCCTGGTCATTCAAGATCACATCCTCCAAACCAAACTTTTTCCACAGACGATTAGCATGAAATTGCACAAAAGGGAAAGCAGGACGTTTTCCAATGAAATGACCAACTAGAGTGTTAGCCCAAGATTCACTTTGTTTTAATAAAAGATCTCTTGGAATAACAGCTCTAGAAACACCTGAATCAGTACCTTTCTTACGAATGTTTGCAGCATCCTGAAAGATAGAGGCATAAGAGCGAGGCTGCTGAGTCTTGGGGCTATCAGGATGTCCACCAAGATCATTCGGAGAAACATCATGCTTAGGAACATCCTCTGAGGCATCAGGAATGTCCTGGGCATGGTCTGTAGCTGGCTTAAAATAAGTAGTACCAGGAGGAAATTTAGGAGGATCCGGCATAGGGGAAACATGAGTAGCACCACCTTTTGCATGAAAATCATGCAAAAGTGGTTCAGCAGTATAATTCTGACCATCACCATTCGAATCATCCAAATCCCTCTCATCATCAACCTGCAAAACAACATTCTTATCCCACGAGTCAGCCACTTTTTCAATGGTGGCCGATGCTGAAGATGTGTCAATATTATCACAAGGTTTGTCGTTTTCAAGTTGAACACCAAAATGCTTTTCAATTTCATCCGGAGGTATAGGTCATTGCTGTGAACTCAAGCCCTCAACATTAGTGATTTTAGCCCAATGTTCAACTAAAATCCTATTCAATTCGGCCACTTGATCTTTAGAGAGTCGTTTGTCACTATCATTAAGCATTTCCATTCCATCCTTAAGGACGACAAATATATCATCATTTTGTTCACTATCTTCAAAGACCTGGTTTTGAACAAAAGTATCCGGGACCTTAGAAGCATCAAGTATACCCCCTGGTGGCCAGCCACCGATCCAGTGGTGGCCAGTGGTGGCTGTATGGTGGCGTGACCCGAAAAAGTGTTTTGATCAAATTTTCCGGCCAAAAAAGTATCCATTGCTTCAAACTGGGTTGTATTAATCAAATTCAGCCCTTCCCCTATCAAATTCGCAGCATCCCCATCAAATAATTGAGGGTTTGAAGGTTCATTGGCTGCTAGTAGTGCTGATTCAGTGGTGGCAGCCCGGTTAGGGTTTTCTGTAGGGGTTTCCTGCACAAAAACCCTAGAATCGATCGATTGTGACTTTGATCTCGAACCAGAAGCCTCCCCACCGCCAATCGCTCCCCCTCTTCATAATGTTGATCAGAAATCATGCCAGAGGTGACCAAAACAGAAGCAGCGGCGGCTGGAACTTCATCATCTTCAAAATTAGGGTTTTCAATAAGGGTTTTGTTATTAATAACCCTAAACTCGATTGACTTAGCATCCGATTTCAATCCAGAATTGACCCCACCCCCAATCGCCCCTCCCTCTTCATTATACTGATCGGATTTTGCGACAAAAGTTGGTGGTCGTGGTGGTGATTGAAAAGTGGCGGCGGCTGGTTGATTAATCGGCAAAGAAAACGAGACAGAAGGTGTTTGATCATTAGGATTTGATGTAGAAGACGATCTGAGATTGTAAAACGATTGAACATGTCGTTTGTTTTCTTCAAAATCTTGAATATTCAAATCTTCCAAGATTTCTTCATCAGTATTTCCTTTTTTTCCTTTCTTTTTTTGTGATTTAGACATGATAATTTACATGGATTTGAAGATAATTGAACAAAGAAGATGATGGAAACAAGATTGAAATGAAATCCGGCCAAAAAGTGGCCGGCCTCTTTTTCTTGAAAATCGCCCCTACCTAGAGAGTTGGTATCTTATTATTAGCAGGAACTTCTTTAACACATTCAATCTTTCTTTGAACAAAATGAACTGTGCCATCTGGTTTTGTAATCTTCTTCATTGGCCTAGGTTTAATCAACCTATCTTCAGGCTTCAAACCTCTTTCACTGAAATGCCAAATTCTTTCTCTTTGGAATCTCTGCCAATAATAATCAGCATTTCCATTCTTCTGAAGATTAACGAACCATCTCCTTCCTAAATCTATCAAATCAGATTCACTAAGACTTTGGAAATGTCTTGCACTGATTGACATATACTGGCAACCTTCTTTTCTCTTGATAACAAATAGCTTAATTCTATGATCATAGAACCAACTCTGTATCACTAAGAAATAAGTAGGTGCGTCCTTGTCTGAGATGAACTCCCAAAACATCGACGGCTTATTAAATCCACCCATTGGCATACCAGTACGTCCTCTATAAGCTGGAACCCATCTATTAATACAAAACTGAGGGTCTTGCTCTGCCGGAGGTATATTAAAGTTTCTAATATTAAACTCTCGCGTAGCATTTATCTTTCATGTTCTTCATGCACTAACTTTGCAAACACTTTGAATCTTAACTTTGCAACATTTCTTGGATCATTTGGACTTTCTCTGACCGGATTAAGTCTGAAATGTTCCTCTTCAGCTATTGGTTCAACCGGAACGTCTCTATCTTCATTAAAGACACGATTGAAATCATAAGGTTCTTCCATCAACCTTTGTCTATCAGCTTCAGAAACAAATTCTCCTTCTTCCATATCTTCATCAATGATACTATCAAAGTCATCATCAACACGATCAATATCGTCCAATGCACCTATTTGGATCTTATCTGCAATTTAAAAATTCAAACATACAAAGATAAAGAACATAAAATATATAAGTCAAGACATAAAAACAAGTATAAATACATAAAACAGGATAAAATAAATAATATTATACCATAAATATAATGTAACTATTACATCAATATTTATCTTATAATCTTTATCTATTCTAACTAACAAAAATTAATAACATTAAGGTTGATAATCTGAGTCTTCAGGATCATCAGAACTAGAACCAGAGACAAACGGTAAATGATTTAAAATCATTAATCGTTTTCTCTCTTTCCTATGACGATCTGTATCTGACCATTGATCACTATCAAGATCAATATTGGCCTGATCAACCTCAAAGTTATGACTTTCCCATACTTTAGCTTCTGCCTCAACTCGAATATGAGGATCATTCCCAAATTTCTCTGCAATCTCCCATTCTATTCTATCTTCTTCTGATCTCACACTCCGTGGATTATGATATTCAGGATTTTTACTAGAATTTGAGTTACCTGAATTGGAATCTTCATCATCTTCTGAGTTATCTGGATCATCAGGATCTGCATCTGGAGCAGCAGCCATCACAGCTTTTCCTTTTTGAGTCCCAGATGTACTAGCACCAGATGTACCAGCAATCTCTGACTCTCTTTGTCTTGGCGACTCCCCCTGAACATCTGCAGTCTCTGAATTAATCACATTAACAGCATCAGCATCAGTATCTTGACCTTGACCTTGATTCTCTGGCTCAACAATGTCTCTGGTTGGTGGATCTTGAGTTGGATCTTGATCATCATCTCTTCGCTTCTTTGCTAGCTCACCATCCTTACAACCATCTTTATCTCCCCCTTGAGACAAGAATCGGTCAAGTCTATTATCAAGAGAACGAACAAGTGCAAGCATTTTGTCCATCTCACTCTGATGTGCATCAGCCTGAATCTTTAATTGATTCTCCAAGGTTGAGACTCTCATTTCTAACATCCTCTTCTCAGAAAATAAACGAGTCAGCTGAACTTGAACTAGCAAAGCTGAATCAGAAGAAATGTCAGAAGTAGCAGCAGGCGATGGCATCGTAGTCTCAAATGAAGGCGTACGAGCATTAAAAGTTCCCGATGGAGGCATCTGCGGTCTTTGTAATGGTAACAACAGACGATCCTTAACTGTAGCAACAGGAACTAACGCCTGAGTAGGAGTAGAACGAGGTCTAGGAGCAGGAACTATCGGCTCTGGCTCCTGACGAACTGACGACTCTGGAGCTCTAGTAGTCGTAACAGTTGTAGCCTCAGTGACAACTCTAGCATGAGAACCATCTAAATGAATCGTGAACTTGGTTCTCGACCTTTTCTCTCCAACAGAAGTACCAACTGAAGTACTAGACACCGAAACTGGAACTTCAGTAACAGAAGCTCTCAAGGCAGCAACTGATGGTGTATCAACTGATCCGGGTGTATGAGACATCTCCATAGCAGTATGATACTCAGCAAACTCCCTATCAATCTCTGACTGAGGTCGCTGAAGGGCTTGAATCTTCTCAACAGCGTCAATCCCTTTCCCTTGTCTTCTTCTTCTCTTCAGTGGCCTATCTTCATTTTCATCTTCAGTTTCTGAACCATCATCAGCATTAACAGCAACAACATGTGGTTCAGAAGGACCAACAACATCTACTGGAGCAGAGGTAGAAGTAGAAACCCCAGTAGTTGGCACAAGATTTGCCGGATCATCAATATCCTCCTCTAGAGCATCCATCTCTGAATCATCTTCCGGGACATCAGTAAATAAAGGAACTTCATTCAATCCCTCAAACTGATCAGCTTGCTCTTCTTGAGGATCATCTTGACCCTGAGCATCATTAGCAGCAGCAGCAGCAGGTACATTATCTTCCCAATCTTCTCTTGGAGCCACATAATCTGGATTGATTAAGTGTCCGAATAATGGTGGATTATCAACATTATGAGGTACACCATTACCCCTTAGATGCTTCATCATATCATCAAACTCTTTATGCGTAAGACGACCCAAATTAAACGTCTCTCCATCAAAAGGTATTTGAGCTGCTCTATACGTAATGATAATCATAACAAATCTTGGAAACAGAAAGAATTTCTTCTCGTTCCCAAATGATCTCAACTGCCTAACAAAACTGTCATAAATGTACTGAGAGAAGCTGTAGGGCTTGTTCAGCACAAGAGCAACCAACTGTGAAGCAGTCTGTATATTCATCTGATCATGACCTGAACTCCGATGACTTATAGACCTCAACAAGTAGTAGGCAAGCAATCTCCATTTGCCTCTAATACGATTCTTAGGATATGGATGCTTGATTTCGTTCACATACCCCATACGTCTAATAGCACCGTCACAGAAAGATTCTTCAAATTCTGTAGGACCTTGCTCCATCTCGACGCTTCCTAAGTCCAAAATAGTCCTTAAGTCTCCAGCAGTAAACTCAATATTACGTTCCTGGACCGTAGTGCGAATCATAGTATGATCACCAACTTGCACTAATCTAGCAGAGTTCCAGAACTGAGTAATAAGACTTATAACCAATGGAGGGTTCTCGGTCAATGCAAAACGAATACGTGATCGTGCCAGATACTGTAAGACACCGTGAAATTCTGCCGTGCATCCTTGCTGAGTAATGCCGATGTTGATAGCAGCATTATGCTCCTTAACAAAAACACGAGCAGCAGCACCTTGTCCTGCCATACCTGCACAAAACAAAAAGAAAACGAAAAGAAAAACAAAAATTAAAATTAAAATACAAAATTCACAATCTGCTTCGTGGTGACGTCAGCACGATGAGAAATCCCTTCGTATGACAAACATCTTCATTCGATTAATAAATCGATTAAAATCAACTTATTTCATCAACTTGGACTTGTTTATTACGAATTTCATGCCCAGAAACTAAAAAATTTAATTCAATTTCATGAACACGAGCCACTTCGTGTGGAGCGTGTTCTTCGTGTGAATAGTGGCCGAAATACAAAATCTCCAATTAATCTCAACTTTAGACATGTTAAATCAAACTTTTGTTAGATTCAAGGTGTATTAACATCACTTAATCTAATTTTAAGTCCAATTTTAGTCCAAATTATCAATAATCAAAGATCTAAAAGTCAATTCGTCCTTGTTACTGTTCACGCGAAGAGAAATTTGAAAAACGGGCATTATAACGGCTTAAATTTGATGATTTTTGAAGTCAAAGCATCATAAATCTATCCTAGATTAGGATTATACCAACAAATCTGGATTAAAATCACAAAAAGAGGATGAAATCGATCGAAATAGAGTCGGATGAACAGTTCGCGCGAAGTGAGCTCTTCGTGTGGTTAATTTTTAGGGTTAATATCGATTAAAGGTGAAAAATAAAAAGTAAAACCCGTATATATATTCGAATCCTCGTGGGCCGGGCCGAATAGGCTCTTCGTGGGCTTCCAGCTGACGTCAGCGCGATGCATGCTGATGTCAGCACGGACGAAGTCGAATTTTAACACACGCACAGCTGCACACTTCAAATTTCGTCAATTTTTCCAGAAAATTCAACAAAGAAAAATTACAAAATTTCCAGAAAACATAAACCTGTAGATACTTGTTACCTGAAACTTGTATCTACTCGAAAATGTAATCTTACCGTACATCATCCGTACTAATCTTGTCACCAAAATAATGTATAAACATAATCTTACATTATAATCTTGACATAAAATCAATCATTTCTCCATTGATGCTTAACCTAAAACATGCAAACTTACAAAGAAACACATTCAATGTAAAATGCATTAAAATTCCTTAATTTTATCACATAATGCATTCCAAACTTATTGGATCACAATTTGATCGGTCCAAACCGCACTTTCAAGTGAAAATGAAAATTGATATATGTACCCTGCACACTTAACAACTTTCATTAATGCATCAAAATCAACAAATAACATAAGCATGCAAAAACAACCAAAACCTTAACCTAGCAATTTAAAACAAAAACTAAGTCAAGTCACATCTTTGTCAAGCATACTTATCATCCATAAACAATTGAAATATCAAAAATATACTGAAACTCATTCAAAATTATATTTTGACTTTTCAATAACAAAACAATGTCATCTTCTAAATTTAAACAACTTATGTCTATTTTAGAAAATCCATCTTTTAAACCATAAGCAACAAGACTCATATAATCCACTAAGGATCATATAACTTCCTATGGAATCATCAGATGCTTATCAAATCTCTCGTGCTGCAATAAGAACTAGTTTGACACTACAGACTGACACTAAAATAAAGTAAAATGTAAAATAAAATAAAATAAAATCTACACTACTTTATTTATGTACAAGAGATTCTAAGTTTCTACGGATTAGATCAGATTAGCAATTACATAAGCCTGCGGGTGAGAAATAATTCTCTTATTATTAGTTATGAGCAGTGACCCAACAACGATTACCGGTATGTTTGTCCTCTTAAACACTCGGTACTTCCAGTTTCCTTTAGATGTGACACTTTCGTATTACTTGAGCCAAGGACAGTCACCATGTAACCTAGTAAGTTACTCATGCCACATTTTAGTTTGCGAACTTATGTGACCCACATTCAGATATACTTCCGTAATCGACACAAGCACTAAGATAACAAATATTCAATATATATCTAAAAACTTCCTTAAACAAAGCATGAGACACTTTTTAGATTTACTGCACTTGATGAATTTAGTATTTTGCGATTTAACTTTCATATGCATTTGCATTTCTTTGTGTTAAGGAACCCGTGATTTTCTATGAGACCCATGTAGCGAACTTTCTGACAACCTATCCCAAGTTGGAAGCTTTAGGTAGGCTAGGTATACAAAGACACCCCGAGGACATACTTGTCCGAATCTCAAAGACCACATTAGCCCTTAACTTGAATTCATTTCATAACAATTATCACATTATAACTAAATTTAACTTTCATGCTCATGACTTGTAGAAGTTTCACATATATACTGAATAAATCCTATAATAATGCTAGATCTTTCACAGAATTTAAGGACCAGATCTAATCATTTCTGAAAAGCAAGCATTCTCAGCCATATATCTGAATATGTTTCCCACAAGAACATTGTATAAAATTAAGTTCAGATTGAAGAAAACCTTGGTACTTTGTGCCTACCGATACATCCTAAATTGTAATCACTGAACTAAATAGCTATATTACGATTAAGCAGGCTTAAAAGCTAAGATTATCCTCACTTCTAATCATCTGAATGCATCAACTTAAATCTCTATCTTATTTATTTTGATTTTCTCAATTTTCAAATTTTTATATTTTTGTGACACTAACTATATACAAAACTTAAACTAGACACTCTTTTTGTATTTTTATGACTTTAGCGATTTACAAACTTAACTAAGACACAAATAAATATACAAAAATAGTTCTTTGAGAGATCTAATATGAATCAGCATTCTTCATACCATTAAGAAGAATCAGCTTCTCAAAGCGAGTCTTATCAAATGCTTTAGTATACAAATCAGCTAGATTATCATCAGTTATAACCTTTTCCAAATGAATTAATTTCTTTTGAGCACAGTCACGTAAGAAATGATGTCTAATATCAATATGCTTGGTGACTTTATGCATGACAGGGTTATTTGTAATGTCTATAGCTGACTTATTGTCTATTTTAATAGGAGTATCAAGAAAATCCATACCGTAGTCACGTAGTTGTTGCTGAATCCACAATACCTGGGAACAACAGCTACCAGCAGCCATATACTCTGCCTCACATGAAGACTGAGCAACCGATGTCTGCTTCTTACACTGCCACGATACAAGTCTCCCTCCTAAGAACTGACATCCTCCAGTTGTAGACTTCCTGTCGTTGTTACAACTGCCAAAATCCGAATCAGTATATGCAACAAACTCAAACGATCCTCCCATAGGATACCATAGACCAAGCCCTTGGTTTCCTTTCAAGTAACGTAGGATACGTTTTACCGCAGTTAAATGTGACTCTTTCGAACTAGCTTGGAATCTAGCGCAAAGACAAACAACAAACATAATATCCGGTCGTGAAGCTGTCAGATACATTAATGAGCCAATGATAGCACGATAATAAGTTGCATCAACAGGCATATCTTTAGGATCAAGAACCCCTAAACCATGATTTAGCTGAATAGGAGTACCATATGTCTTGGATTCTAACATTTGAAACCTCTCCAAGATGTCATCAACATACTTAGACTGGTGAATGAAAAATCCATCTTTCCTTTGATCAACCTGCAGTCCGAGAAAGAATTGTAGTTCCCCCATAACACTCATTTCAAACTGCTTTTTCATGCTCATTTCAAATTCTTTGCACATCTTTACATTAGATGAACCAAAAATGATATCATCAACGTAAACTTGTACAATCAAAAAATCTCGCTTCCGCCATTTGATAAACAATGTGCTGTCTATCGATCCTCTTGTAAAACCATTTGTCAACAAATGTGTCGACAACTTTTCATACCACACTCTGGGTGCTTGATACAATCCATAAAGAGCCTTATCAAGTTGATATGCTCGTCTTGAATAATTAGGATCTTCAAACCCCGGTGGTTAAAACATAAACTTCCTCTCTAACTTCACCATACAAGAAGGCACTCTTAACGTCTAACTGATACACCTTTATACCTTTAAAGCTTGCATAGGCTAAAAATAACCTTATAGCTTCAATCCGGGCAACTGGCGCAAAAGTTTTGTTATAGTCATATCCTTCTCGTTGTGCAAACCCCTGAACAACCAAACGTGCCTTATTCCTTGTAACGATCCTTTTGTCATCTCGTTTGCATTTGAATACCCAACGAGTTCCAATCGGTTCTTTACCTCTAGGCACATCTACTAACTCCCATACTCCAAGTTTTTCAAATTGAGCTAATTCTTCTTGCATAGCTGCAACCCAAAAAGGATCTTGAAGTGCAACCTTAACATTCTTAGGTTCTTCTTGTGAAATGAAACAGGAATACAAACACTCAGTTATTAGTCCTGAATCCTTTACTTCACAAAACAAACTAGTCATCTCTTTATTTAATTGATTTCTAGTTCGAACAGGCTCTGAAGCATCACCAAGAATATTCTCAACAGGATGAGCCTTATTAATTCTATATTTATGAGCCGAACCAACATTTAGATTATCTCCTAAATTCGATTGAATCTGCAATTCAGGAGAACCAAAATCATCTTCCGACTCGTCAGAAATAGGATCATCATCTGGCAATGGAACCTTTGAAGGAGTAGTTGGAGTTCAATAATATCTGAATCTGAAGTTGTATCATTATTCTTACTACTTTCACCAACAACAGTAGTAGACTGAACTTTGGTTGGAGTAGTATCAACATTTTGAGCAGGAGGAGATGTAGGAGTATAATCCATATGATCTCTTAAAATGATCACATCATCAACTTTGTCAGGACCTGAATAAGAAGCAGGACCGTGTAACGAACTAAACACACTATCATAATCGAAGTTCTTGCCAGTTCCAGAATGAATAGCAGGTTTATGACTGACAATCTTGACATTTGTACCTAAGTCAACTTTTCCGGTCTGTTTATTGTAAACCCTTCGAATTGAAGTACCTGGTTTATAACCCATGAAAAATCCCTCTTCAACTTTTGAATCAAACTTTGACTGAGGTAGATATTTCAAGAAGGTACACGGTACACCAAATGGTTCAACATTCTGTAAATTGGGTTTCTTCTTATGTAGAAGTTCATAGCAAGTCTTATCACGACGCTTAACTACTAAAACCCGATTTAAAATATGACATGCTGTATTCACTGCTTCTGCCCAAAACATAGTAGGAAGCCCTGAATCAGCAAGCATTGTTCTGGCAGTTTCGATTAGAGTCCTATTCTTTCTTTCAGCAACTCCATTTTGTTGTGGTTCATACTGTGCACTGAATTGATGTTGGATTCCCTTGGACATACAGAAGACTTCCAACATTTTATTCTTGAATTCAGTTCCGTTATCACTCATGATTCTCTTAACACGAACTCCATAAACATTTTCAGTTTCAACAAAGAAATTTATCAAAATTTGTGGAGTTTCATCTTTTGATTGAAGAAAGAATACCCATGAGAATCTCGAGTAGTCATCAGGAACCACCAAACAATAGTACATCCCACCTATACTTCTTACATTCACAGGACCAAACAAGTCCATGTGAAGTAGCTCAAATTGGTTGGCAATAGAAATTTCACTCTTTGGTTTATGTGAAGACTTCTGCTGCTTACCTTTCAGACAAGGTACACATTTGTCTTCCATTTCCAACCTTTTCAATGGAACACCTTCAACCAAACCATGTTTCACTATATAATTCATCTTTCAGAAATTAATATGTCCCATTCTTCTATGCCATAACAGAGATTCAGATTCATTTGCTTTCGTTAATAAGCAAATTGGCTCCTTCGAATCATCAACACCTAACATAAGGCCATAGATGTCTTTCTTCCTAGGAGCTTTCAGTAGGATCCAGTCTTCAGGAATAACATATCTCGGCTTCAAAATAAGTGCTTCTTTCTCAGTAAAATGGACATGATTACCCTTGTCACAAATCTGAGAAACACTCATAAGATTATGAGATAGTTGTTCCACATAATTGACTTTCTCCAATGTAATTTCCCATTGACAACATCACCTTGGCCTGAGATATTGCCGCCCTTGGGACCAGCGAAACTAACATAAGAACCATTAATATCTACATAGTTGGACAACAATTTCTTGTCCCCTGTCATGTGCCGAAAGCATCCACTGTCAACATACCAAAGACTGATAGGCTTCCTTGGTTCTCCCTGCACAATGAACACAAATTAAGTTAGTTTCTGAAAGGTACCCAAACCTTTTGAGGTTTAGGTTTGCCGAATTCATCTCTCAAAATTAATTCGGTCCAATATCCATTTATTTTAGTCGGCGAAGTGAAACGAGTCTTAGGAGGAGAATTCTTAGGTGAATGTGGACCAAACCTAGGAGGAGTTTCTAATCGATCATAAAACTTGGAAACATTTCCATTTCTACGAGGGGGTGACCGATTCTGTTGAACTTGCTTATTCCTAGGTGAATTACTCCTATGAGGTGTACGAGATCGACTCGGACTTCCACCTTCATGAATACAATTTGTATCATTTTGTGAATGTCCCTGTCGTTTGGGGGTCTTAGATCGATTTCTTTAGGTGAGATACTCCTAGATTGAGGTGATAAATTCCTCAACTTTTGAGATGGTTTTCTATGTTCATTGTCCTGACTTGAACTATTAGAACTACCATAAGATATGGATCTAAGAAATTTGACATAGTTCTGTGCATTTATATCATTTGGATTCTGTTTAGCGTAATCCTCATAATATTTCCTTTTATATGCACTCATAAACTGGCTAGAGCTAACTTGATCAACTAATCTACCTATCCCATTAATCTTATGAGATCCAAACGTATCCTTAGACTTGGCTGAAGATTCATTCTTAGGATCCTTGGACATCTTAAGTGGACTCTTACTAGCTATATGACCCTTATCACGAAAAATATAACATGATTTAACCTGTTTTCTTTTAGGGTGATCATATGCTATTTCAGGGACAGGTATTCCATAAGCCTTCATTTCAGCAATCGCATCTAGTGTTTGAATTGCTTCTTCCATAGTCTTTACAGGCTTACGTGGAGCAAAATGTCTATCCTTATATGGAATTTGTTCTTCTAACCATTCTTCTTTGTTTTCTACACACCAGACTTTATCAATTTTAGATCTAGGTTGAATCCTAGTTATAGATACTTCTCTGTCAAAGAATACTGTATCACAGTCTTTCAGAGTATAGTATACAACTTCATTAGGATCAAAATCTAATACAGTCTCTATCTCTTTTTGATGATCTTTTTGTAGAAGTAAATCAAAATCTTTAGACAAATTACTTTCCTTTTTAAGAATATCATTTTGAGTGTTTAAGTTAGCTACAATTTCACTAAGATTAGACACCTCAAGTTTCATTTCAGACACCATTTTGCAAACATTGACAATTGAAAGTAAAGAACATGATACCTTCTGATCTGCAGCCTTGAAAGTAAAGAACATGATACCTTCTGATCTGCAGCCTTGCAGTTGTCATACCTTTAGGTATCACAAATTCTTTCATCTGATCTTCAATGCTCTTCTCGGAAATGTCATCAACTGGTTTAGATGACTCAGTATTTCCTTCAGTGGCTTTAACAGCTGTCATAGATTCACTCTCAGATCTCACTATCTCAGCAACCTTTTTAATATTCTGCTTGACTATCTCAGATGCTCTCTCTTAACTAGTGTATACAGCATAATCAATTGTTTCAGCAACTTCATTTGCAACATGCGCATAGTCATCATAAATCTCAACTAAAAATGTATGATTTGAAGTATCTTCAGATTGTGTATCCCACTGATAAGTACCATCTGGATTTTGAACAACAACAGCCTTGGACTCCAGAAGCTGAGGAGAACCTTGCTGTTGAGGAGTAGCAGGAAATGTAATCATTGCTTGAGTTTTTTGATAATTGGGTGGAGTAATACCGCCTTGATTGTAGTTCTGTCTACCAGCAACGGTATTATCAGTCCTCTTTGGACGTTGACACTCTCTTGCAAAATGACCAAATCCATCGCAATTATAACATTTCACCTTGGATTTGTCAAAACCTTTTGTGCCATTACCCAAAAATCTTCCAGTTCTCTGAGTAAATCTTCTGACCTTAATAGTTAACATTGCAAGCTGCCATTGTAGATCCATTTCTTCTAAGTCATCAGGATCTATCTGGTTGTAATCATCATCAATCATAGCAGGGACAGTAACCTTTCCACCAATATAAGCTTCATGAGCCGAACAGAAGGCTGAGTAGAGATTCATTCTTTCTTCTGCATAGCTCATACTCATTGGCATGGAATGATATGACTGAGTATTGCTCTTAACATTAGTTGTGGAATTGTCATAAGCAACATAACCTGCAATTCCATCTGCATCAACTATTAGTATAGCTTCAACACCACTTAGAAATGCATTAGTTCATGAGCTAGTACTTGCCAAATGAACTGAAGAAGCATGATATAAAGATGGATCTTGAGTAAAATCCGCATGAGTATCCTTGATTCTTCTTTTCATTTCTCTATTCTTCAGTTCGGAAACTACTGTTTCAAAATCCCATGAACTGTATTCCTTGTCATCTTGAAGGTGATGAACATATTCAGTCCATATTTTTGGTAGTGAATCCAAAAACTTATCTACTAACTCAGTCTGGGGGTATACAACCTCAAAATATGATAACTCAGTTGTCAAATGACTGAATCAAGCAATTATCTCATCAAGAGATTCTCCTTTTAGTCCATTAAAGGCTTCATACTGACGTTAAGAAGTTTAATACGATTTCTCTTCAAAGTAGCATCGCCCTCACAATACTTTTCTAGAGCGTCCCACAAATCCTTTGAAGTAGTGTACTTTTTGAACAAATGTACACTTTTCTTGAGGTAAGGCCATAGTAAGAGTTGAAAGAGCCTTTCCTTCCACAACGTATTTCTTCTTTTCATCATCTGGCATATCAGTATAAGTATATCTACCAATTACGCCATTTTTCTCATAAGTTGGCCAATCAAAACCTTGAGTTATCACCACCCACATATCAATATCATTCAAACAAATATAATCTTCAAATCGTCTTTTCCACATCCAATAATTCTCCATACGGAAAAGCTTTGGGGGTGTGTTTCCACGACCAGCCTCATGATCGTGCATTATAAGTTGATTGATAAGTGTGGCATTAGGAGAGTTTCCGGCAGCAGGTACAATAGTCATTTTGAATCGTTAAACAAAAAGAGTTACTGTAGCATACGAGTTCGTGCTGATGTGGCACGAAGTTAAGCACACGAAGGCATTGAGTTCGTGTTTACGTGGCACGAGATCACACGAAGTACACGTGACACGAAGTGACACACGAAGGAAACTTGGCACGAAATGAAAAACAAAGAGTAGTTCTTGCTGAGGTAAGCACACGAACAGGATCACCTCGTGCTGACGTAAGCACGAGGTCGCGCGAAGACGATTACGAATTCAAAGAAAAACTTGAATTTCGAATTGATTTTTCAATCAATAGCTAATCACACGATCTTACACCTTCTGGTAATCAACCTTAGGGCTCTGATACCACTTGTGAGTCCCTACCGTTGAATGGATCGTAAATAAGACGTGATTCGTTATGTCAAGAGTGCGGAATCCTCTTGAGATAACTAGATTGCTACTGCCTTTTGTCAATTAATAAGTAATTAATCAACCTAAGGTCACACACGAAGTGCTAGTTCGTGTAGGAGGTCACACGAGCAACAATTCGACTTTCTAAGTTTTTAATCCGTTACTAATTGTGTAAATTAGTGATGTATTTATACTAATAGGGTTATGGTTCGTGTGGGCTTGGACCTTACACGAAGTGGGCCAAGCGGATTCACCAAACAGTGTTGCCTTCGTGCTGACGTCAGCACGAGGACAGCACAACGTGCTGATGACGTCAGCACGAGGAGCGTCTCTTGAATCCTTATTTCGCATATTACATAACGTCCAACCATCGTTTAAGTATTCTATGACACTTATAAACCTTGGCTCTACATTCTTGTACCTGCGAAACAATATACAACACACTAATAAACTTAAACAGATATCATATTGAAGTTCAGACGTAATCATTAAACATTAACAAATGTCCTAACGACTTATTATTCAACGATTACAAATATATTCCTAAGAACACAAACGTTAATCAAATCTATGTTGCTACTGTCACACAAATCTGCATCTACAATATGAGGATTAGAATACCTAATCACGTCCAAGGAAACCCTAAAAGGTTTCACGTTATCACAAGTCAATACAAGTCAACGTCAACGTCAAATAATCGTCAATATATATATAATATATATAATATCGTCTTTACGCAGGTTAAACAACCCGTATCCACGGTTATGATCATGCCGGGTGTGGATTCGTCAATCCACCGTCCACGTCTTACATAATATATAATAAACGTCTTAATATAATATCGTCATAGTATGGCAATGATCATACCGGGTGTGGATTCGTCAATCCACCGTCCACGTCTTACATAATAGATAATAAACGTCTTAATACAATATAATATAACGTCTTTCATCACATAT
Source organism: Erigeron breviscapus (assembly GCA_034093135.1). Lineage (NCBI taxonomy): Eukaryota > Viridiplantae > Streptophyta > Magnoliopsida > Asterales > Asteraceae > Erigeron > Erigeron breviscapus. The sequence continues at coordinate 106,073,486 of CM067168.1, forward strand.
AAACGTCCAATAACACGTATCACAAGCAAACAATTAGATAACTAACGTCTCGTTTCATATCATAATCAATTGTATCAACCGACAAGCGTTTAAACGACAAGTACACTTTCCACCCCAAAATAAGATAAACGTAGGGGCTACGAAACTTACCTTTGCCTTGAATGTCAAGTTTATAATTTGGGTTATAAGTGTTCAACGAGCTACAATTGTCCAGAAATCCTCAATGTTCACGACCTATCAATAAGTATATACGTATATATATTAATACACATATAATATTATATATATTATATATAGTATATACGTATATATATTAATACACAACATCACATTTCATTTGTATCTATGTTACTTTTAAGATTGAACTCTCAACTTTGGGTGACCATCACGACTCGAACAAGGCACCAAATGAGACAAGAAAAGATTCGTTTGAAAGCTTGTTTTGATCCTGGAAATCCTAACCAAAAGCTGGAAAGAAAAGCTGGGCATTTCGCTAACCAAGCCACCGTAAAACACGATGGTCATAGGCGTCTCTTACGGCGGTGCAAGACTGGCTTGGCGTCTGAGACGGCAGAGGGTGGCATGCCAAACAGTGGTCCAATGCCGGGTTAGCGTCTCTTACGATAACTGCCACCGTCTCAGGCGGTGGCTTAGTTTTGCCTTTTTCAGCGTCTCATGAGCGTGTCAATAGCGTAAAACAGTGGAAGGGGTTGAAATTTTGAGAGTTTCATTTAGAGGCCACCGTCTCACACGGTGGCACCACCGTGTGAGACGCTACACAGAACAAGAAGGCGTCTGGGACGCTGAAGTGGCCGTAGTAGACGGTGGTCAGCAACAAGGAGAAATCTGGGTAAAATTTTGGTAAAGAACACCGTTGACTTTTAAAGTCAAACTCAACCTAATTGCCTCAAAACCCTATTTTGCATGGGTCGATTTGGTGATGATCTGAAACCTGTTTTTGTGCATTGATTATCTAAATGGATGTTAACAAATTCAAATCCCCTTTCAAAACGATTCAAAATCATCAAATTTCATTAAAAGTAATTTTGACCTAATTTATTAAACAAAAACCCTAATTTCGGTTCCCTATGGGTTTTAACCCGAAATTTGGCCAAAGATCGTTTACATTAGGTTAAGAATAAGTTTACAAACATAACCCACCTTTAAGATTCGTTCCATATCGTCAAATAAGTGAAAACCCGGTTTTTGACCCATTTTGTTCATCACAAACCCTAAATCCGACCCATCATTGTTTTGACATGAAAATAGACCCAAGGACACTTAAGTATGACTAGAAACATGTTTGTAAACATGAAATGTTGAATTTGGGACAAATTTAACTTACCAATTCTTCCACTAAAGCTTTAAATCCGAATTTAAGCAATAAAAGGAGATTTCTTGCACTTGAAGGTGTGATCTTTTGATATGATGATTAGGTGATGATAATGATGATGAATTTAATACAAATCTAGCTTGAATAACATTTAATGGTGTAAGAATTTAGTGTGAGAGAGGGAGAAAAGTCTTGCATTAAGTGTGAGAGAGAGATAGATGGATAAAATTGAATGAATGGATGAGATGGTGGAAGGGTTGGGTGGGGGGTTTGGATAGGTTTGGGTCAATGGTGGTGGTTCTAGGATCATGGGTCGACCCAAGGATCACCCGGTTACATTTCTAGCTTAATTAAACGTCACCTCACGTCATGAAATCACTTAACACGTCTATATAATTCCGACTAGCATAATACACGTCATATAATCATGGATTGAATTTAAATCATTCCATTAACAAGAATAAGTTATTCATAATACACGTCATATAATCATGGATTGAATTTAAATCATTCCATTAACAAGAATAAGTTATTCATAATACACGTCAAGTCAACGGGTAAATGATGAATAGAATTTCACTAAGTCGGGAGCTTAAATTACAATTAGTCACGTCTAATCACGTTAATTACGAGTCAAAAACCACGAATGTTACATCATTCCCCCGTTAAAGGAATTTCGTCTCGAAATTCTAATCTAACTAGACTCATTAAACAAATGGGGAGACTTGGCTTTCATAGAGACTTCACATTCCCAAATGAATTCGGGCCCGCGTATAGCTTGCCATCTCACCTTAACGATTGTATACCGAGTGTTCTTAAGCTTTTTAGTTTGCCGGTCTAAGATCTTTTTGGTTCTTCTACAAACTTTAACGTTTTATCAACACGAATTTCTTCAAGAGGCACATGGAATGTTGGATCCGCCAAACACTTCCTAAGATTACAAATATGGAAAACATTATGAACCCCACTCAAGTCTTGAGAAAGTTCTAATCGATACGCCACCGGGCCAATTCGTTCAAGGATCTTAAATGGGCCAATATACCTTGGTCCTAACTTGCCACGTTTCACGAATCGAACCACGCCTTTCCATGGGGATACCTTCAAAACACAAAATCATCGACTTCGAATTAAAGAGGCCGTCGTCTAACATTTGGATACTTTAGTTGTCGCTCTCGGGCCACTCTCAACTTTTCTTTGATTTGAGAGATCACCTTCGCCGTTTCAATAACAATTTCGGGCCCAATGAGTTGGCTTTCACCAATTTCCGCCCAAGCTAAAGGTGACCTACATACTCTCCCATACAAAGCTCTAAACGACCATTTGAATGCTAGCATGGTAGCTATTATTATAGGAGAACTCGACTAACGGTAGATGCACGTCCCAATTGCCACCAAACTCGATGGCACAAGCTCTTAACATATCTTCAAATGTTTGAATCGTCCATTCACTTTGACCGTCTGTTTGAGGATGGAACGCCGTGCTCATGTCAAGTTGAGTACCCATTGCTTTTTGGAACGCCTTCCAAAACTTTGAAGTAAATCGGGCATCCCAATCGGTTATTATGGAAATCGGCACTCCATGTTTGGATATCACTTCTTTGATGTACAAGCGTGCCATGGTGTCAAATTTATCATCTTCCTGGATGACTAAGAAATGAGCCGACTTAGTCAACCGGTCAACTATCACCCAAATGGTGTCCCGACCACTACTCGTCCTAGGTAACTTCGTGATGAAGTCCATGGAAATATTTTCCCATTTCCACTTCGGTGTCACCGGTTGAACTAGTAAACCGGGTGGTTTCTTATGGTCAGCCTTTACTTGCAAACATGTGATGCATTCACTAACGTACCTAGCAATGTCTTTCTTCATTCCCGGCCACCAATACAAATCCCTCAAGCCAAAATACATCTTGTCGGAACCCGGGTGAACCGAGTAGGCCGACTTGTGAGCTTCATTCATCAATTTCATCCGAAGCCCACCAAAAACGGGGATCCACAATCATTCAACAAAGTACAACCCATCATCGTCCTTCCTATCAAATTGTTCTTCTAAGCCATGTAATGCTTCATTGATGAAGTTTTCTGGCCTAGTTTCCAACCTTTGCGCTTCAATGATGGAGTCACGAACACTCCTTTGCACGGTAAGGCTCATGGCTCTAATTCGTCTTGGCTTTATACGTTCTTTTCGGCTCAAAGCATCGGCTATAACATTTGCTTTACCCGGGTGATACCAGATAACACAATCATAATCACTAAAAAGTTCAAGCCATCTTCTTTGCCTCACATTCAACTCTCACTTTGATCAAATATGTGTTGAAAGCTTTTGTGATTGGTATAGATCACACTCTTGGTGCCATACAAGTAATGCCTCCAACATTTCAAGGAAAACACTACCGCTCCCAACTCCAAGTCATGGGTCGGGTAATTCTTCTCATGCACCTTTAATTGCCTAGATGCATAAGCAATTACCTTACCCCGTTGCATCAAAACACAACCCAATCCTTGCCCGGACGCATCACAATAAACAACAAAATCATCGGCTCCATCGGGCAAGCTTATAATGGGTGCATCACACAACTTGTCTTTCAACAATTGGAATGCTTGTTCTTTCTTCTCACCCCAATCAAACCTTCTTTCCCGTTGAGTCAACAAGGTCAAGGGTTGGGCAATCTTGGAAAAGTTTTCAATGAATCGTCTATAATAACCCGCTAAACCAAGAAATTGGCGAATCTCGGTTGGCGTCTCGGGTCGTCTCCAATTTTTCACCGCTTCAATTTTACTTGGGTCCACATGAATTCCTTCCTTACTCACCACGTGACCAAGAAAGTGGACCTCTTCAAGCCAAAATTCACATTTGGAGAACTTGGCATACAATTTCTCTTCCCGAAGCATCTGTAAGACTTTCTTCAAATGTTTGAATCGTCCATTCACTTTGACCGTCTGTTTGAGGATGGAACGCCGTGCTCATGTCAAGTTGAGTACCCATTGCTTTTTGGAACGCCTTCCAAAACTTTGAAGTAAATCGGGCATCCCAATCGGTTATTATGGAAATCGGCACTCCATGTTTGGATATCACTTCTTTGATGTACAAGCGTGCCATGGTGTCAAATTTATCATCTTCCTGGATGACTAAGAAATGAGCCGACTTAGTCAACCGGTCAACTATCACCCAAATGGTGTCCCGACCACTACTCGTCCTAGGTAACTTCGTGATGAAGTCCATGGAAATATTTTCCCATTTCCACTTCGGTGTCACCGGTTGAACTAGTAAACCGGGTGGTTTCTTATGGTCAGCCTTTACTTGCAAACATGTGATGCATTCACTAACGTACCTAGCAATGTCTTTCTTCATTCCCGGCCACCAATACAAATCCCTCAAGCCAAAATACATCTTGTCGGAACCCGGGTGAACCGAGTAGGCCGACTTGTGAGCTTCATTCATCAATTTCATCCGAAGCCCACCAAAAACGGGGATCCACAATCATTCAACAAAGTACAACCCATCATCGTCCTTCCTATCAAATTGTTCTTCTAAGCCATGTAATGCTTCATTGATGAAGTTTTCTGGCCTAGTTTCCAACCTTTGCGCTTCAATGATGGAGTCACGAACACTCCTTTGCACGGTAAGGCTCATGGCTCTAATTCGTCTTGGCTTTATACGTTCTTTTCGGCTCAAAGCATCGGCTATAACATTTGCTTTACCCGGGTGATACCAGATAACACAATCATAATCACTAAAAAGTTCAAGCCATCTTCTTTGCCTCACATTCAACTCTCACTTTGATCAAATATGTGTTGAAAGCTTTTGTGATTGGTATAGATCACACTCTTGGTGCCATACAAGTAATGCCTCCAACATTTCAAGGAAAACACTACCGCTCCCAACTCCAAGTCATGGGTCGGGTAATTCTTCTCATGCACCTTTAATTGCCTAGATGCATAAGCAATTACCTTACCCCGTTGCATCAAAACACAACCCAATCCTTGCCCGGACGCATCACAATAAACAACAAAATCATCGGCTCCATCGGGCAAGCTTATAATGGGTGCATCACACAACTTGTCTTTCAACAATTGGAATGCTTGTTCTTTCTTCTCACCCCAATCAAACCTTCTTTCCCGTTGAGTCAACAAGGTCAAGGGTTGGGCAATCTTGGAAAAGTTTTCAATGAATCGTCTATAATAACCCGCTAAACCAAGAAATTGGCGAATCTCGGTTGGCGTCTCGGGTCGTCTCCAATTTTTCACCGCTTCAATTTTACTTGGGTCCACATGAATTCCTTCCTTACTCACCACGTGACCAAGAAAGTGGACCTCTTCAAGCCAAAATTCACATTTGGAGAACTTGGCATACAATTTCTCTTCCCGAAGCATCTGTAAGACTTTCTTCAAATGTTCGGCGTGATATTCTTTAGTTTTGGAATAGATAAGGATGTCATCAATGAAAACAATGACAAACTCATCCAAGTAGGGCCGACACACCCGGTTCATTAAGTCCATGAACACCGCCGGTGCATTGGTCAACCCAAAAAGCATAACCGTGAATTCAAAGTGCCCATAACATGTACGAAAGGCCGGCTTGGGAATATCATCTTCATGGACACGTAGTTGGTGGTAACCCGACCGCAAATCAATTTTAGAAAAGAAACGAGCACCTTGGAGTTGATCAAATAAATCATAAATCCTTGGGAGGGGATAACGATTCTTCACCGTGAGTTTGTTTAGTTCCCGGTAATCGATACACATATGGAAAGAGCCGTCTTTCTTTTTGAAAAATAGAACCGGTGCACCCCACGGTGATTAACTAGGGCGGATGAAACCCTTTTCTTGGAGTTCTTTGAGTTGGGCGGCCAACTCTTGCATTTCGGTTATGGCTAAGCTATAGGGTGCTTTGGCCACGGGATAAGCATTTGGAACAAGATCAATACGGAAATCAAGTTGACGTGGTGGAGGCAAACCCGGTAGGTCATCCGGGAATACATCCATGAACCTATTAACCACGGGCACGGCTTTTAATTCGACTTTCGTGACATTAACATTATATACTTTCCCATCCCACGGCTCGGTCATTTCGCCTTGGAGTATCAACTCTTCACCATTTTCCAACGGAATTCTCACTACCCGACTACCACAATCTATAACCGCATTCATCGCCGATATCCAATCCATAACCACAATTACATTAAAACTACCGATATCGAAAGGAACAAGGTCTATAAGAAACGGGTGGTCACATAACTCTAAAGTACAATCACGAACAACTTGGTCAATTTTCGTTAACCTGCCATTTAGCATTTCAAGTTCAAAGTAATAAGATAACGGACTAAGGCTAGCATCAATCAACAGTAAGAAATCATTGGAAACAAGGCTAAAATCGGCCCTGGAATCAAATAATACGGTGGCATATTGATTGTTGAGGGTACATATACTGCCATGACGTTTGGATCAACACGGGCCTTGGCCGCATTCACGGCAAAAGCTCGTCCACGGGGAACAAGTTGTTGTGGAGCTTGTTGTTGTTGTTGACCTTGATTTCCCCGGTTGGTTGCAATGGAAACAAACATCACATCTCATGGTGGGCCAATGATGACGGTTACACCTAGGACATAAAGGACTAGCCCCGGCATAACCAACTTTTGGAGGACCCTCCGCCGGCACAACCGCCGCATAAACGTTTCCACCACGATTATGGCGCTTATTATCACGCCTCTCATCTTTCTTGGTGCCACTTGACTCGGCCACCTCTTTCCTCTTGCCATCACCCTTACTCAACTTACCACCCATTACAAGCTCCATTGTCACACTAGCGGTGTGGTTGATTGCCTCTTTGATTGTCAACGGCATGGTGGGGTGAGCAACAAGTACTCTCACCTCATGAGGTAATCCCACAACATACTTCTCAACCTTTTTATCTCCGGGCCTTACAAGATGGGGAATAAGCCTAGAGAGTTGGCCAAAGCGGCGAGTGTAACCCTCATAGTCTCCTCCCTTCATGGTAAGACTAGAAAGTTCTTCTTGAAGTCTCCCCAAAGTAGGTTGTTAGCCCCATCAATCCCCAATTCATCCACCTCCAAGTTCCACCATTCAAGGGCATCACCCTTCAATTTACTTGGGTCCACATGAATTCCTTCCTTACTCACCACGTGACCAAGAAAGTGGACCTCTTCAAGCCAAAATTCACATTTGGAGAACTTGGCATACAATTTCTCTTCCCGAAGCAACTCTAAGACTTTCTTCAATTTACTTGGGTCCACATGAATTCCTTCCTTACTCACCACGTGACCAAGAAAGTGGACCTCTTCAAGCCAAAATTCACATTTGGAGAACTTGGCATACAATTTCTCTTCCCGAAGCATCTGTAAGACTTTCTTCAATCTTACTTGGGTCCACATGAATTCCTTCCTTACTCACCACGTGACCAAGAAAGTGGACCTCTTCAAGCCAAAATTCACATTTGGAGAACTTGGCATACAATTTCTCTTCCCGAAGCAACTCTAAGACTTTCTTCAATTTACTTGGGTCCACATGAATTCCTTCCTTACTCACCACGTGACCAAGAAAGTGGACCTCTTCAAGCCAAAATTCACATTTGGAGAACTTGGCATACAATTTCTCTTCCCGAAGCATCTGTAAGACTTTCTTCAAATGTTCGGCGTGATATTCTTTAGTTTTGGAATAGATAAGGATGTCATCAATGAAAACAATGACAAACTCATCCAAGTAGGGCCGACACACCCGGTTCATTAAGTCCATGAACACCGCCGGTGCATTGGTCAACCCAAAAAGCATAACCGTGAATTCAAAGTGCCCATAACATGTACGAAAGGCCGGCTTGGGAATATCATCTTCATGGACACGTAGTTGGTGGTAACCCGACCGCAAATCAATTTTAGAAAAGAAACGAGCACCTTGGAGTTGATCAAATAAATCATAAATCCTTGGGAGGGGATAACGATTCTTCACCGTGAGTTTGTTTAGTTCCCGGTAATCGATACACATATGGAAAGAGCCGTCTTTCTTTTTGAAAAATAGAACCGGTGCACCCCACGGTGATTAACTAGGGCGGATGAAACCCTTTTCTTGGAGTTCTTTGAGTTGGGCGGCCAACTCTTGCATTTCGGTTATGGCTAAGCTATAGGGTGCTTTGGCCACGGGATAAGCATTTGGAACAAGATCAATACGGAAATCAAGTTGACGTGGTGGAGGCAAACCCGGTAGGTCATCCGGGAATACATCCATGAACCTATTAACCACGGGCACGGCTTTTAATTCGACTTTCGTGACATTAACATTATATACTTTCCCATCCCACGGCTCGGTCATTTCGCCTTGGAGTATCAACTCTTCACCATTTTCCAACGGAATTCTCACTACCCGACTACCACAATCTATAACCGCATTCATCGCCGATATCCAATCCATACCCACAATTACATTAAAACTACCGATATCGAAAGGAACAAGGTCTATAAGAAACGGGTGGTCACATAACTCTAAAGTACAATCACGAACAACTTGGTCAATTTTCGTTAACCTGCCATTTAGCATTTCAAGTTCAAAGTAATAAGATAACGGACTAAGGCTAGCATCAATCAACAGTAAGAAATCATTGGAAACAAGGCTAAAATCGGCCCTGGAATCAAATAATACGGTGGCATAAGTAATTCGTTGCTCATAGGTGCAACCACTACGAGCAATGATTGATTCAATTCTCTCTAGCCACTCTAAACAACCCGTGGCACCACCTTCCCCACCAAACTCCGGAGCTCCACAAGCTTTGAAATCTTTAAACAAACACCCTTGGCGGTAAGCATCATGACCTCTTGGTTGAACAAAAGCTTCTCCTCCATTCTCTTCACCATTCACATCAACATTTTCATCCTCTTCATTGTTTACTTGAACCGCTTCGACTTCCGGTTCTTCTTGTTCACCCCTAGCTTGCATGGCCGCCAAGATTCGGGCCACAAGATCCGGCATGAGATCATTTAAAGCTTGGGTAATAACCTCGGTTGATACCGGGGGATTGGCACCACCCCGGCCACCTTGGCCACCACGACCACCACGGCCTCCCCGACCTCCACGACCACCTCTACCTCCACGTCCTCCCACAACTTCTTCTTCTTCTTGAACACGACGATTGCGAACAACTCTCCTTGGTCTCACCATTATCCTGAACACATGTGTTAGGTTAGCAAGTTAATTCTCACAATTCACACACGTTGTATCCGAAATCAATTACCACATAACAAGCATTTTACATCTATATGCAATAGACCTTTGTGCATTGCCCTCCTTCGTTTATATGATTGTATGCAAGCATATTCACTAAGCATTCGCTTACTTTTTAGTTGTTTACCATTTTATAGGTGGTTCCGGAAAAAGGAACTAAGCCCTTGTTGATTTGAAGTGTTGATAAGAAGTTGATTTAGGCGTTTTGGAAGGTACTTGTCCATTCGCGGAAGAATGGAACTTTTCGTGTAGCTACTTAGTAATCCCACCTCATATATGGCTCATGATCCATTTTGTCTTTTTGGTAAAGTTTGGTCTTAGTACATTTCTGCAAAATTAAGCTATGTATGGTCTTTTGGTTCAAAAACAAGTTTGCTTGATTTGCAAAATGTCTTTATGGGTAGATGAACCGTATGGATGTATAAATGATTGTATGGTCAAATGGTCACTTGAATTATGTTTTAAATTATATCATGTAGTGGTTTGAATTCAGCTTTGATGTGTTATAGAACTTGTGTTTGAGTTTGGGAAAGGTTGCAAATTCGGTTAATAGTCAAATATGATGTTTGGTGTGTACAGTAAGAGTACAGATACAGGGACGGCTGACCGTGCTCAGCGTCTGCAGTATTTCGTCTTGGTGTTCAGTTTTCTGGGAGCACGGACGCAGAGCACGGTCGACCGTGCTTGCGGCCGCAGTTCCTCTGTCTTCGAGCAAAAATTTTCTGAGCTTCATCCGATGTTTTCAAGGTCTGAAACTTATAGGATATGTTTATTATAACATATTAAGGTGTTCTAAATTGTTAGATTTTGAATTTGAACATTTTGAGTTTTTCACATTATTTTGTTTAAAATTTTTCTAAGTATGGATTGGTCAAACAAAGTCAACTTGTAAAAAAAAAAATGGTCGAGTCGAGTCGTTTCAAAAACTCTTTCATTTCAACAATCCAAGACCAAATCATACTCAAACTCATCCAAGACCCTAATTTTGACTTCAAGAACCCATTTTGACCCAAGAATGACTAAGGATACTTAGATTTGACCAAGAAACAAGATAAACAACATAAAATGATGAATTTGAGTTAGAAATTACTTACCAATTCTACCCGAAACCTCAAATTCGATTTATGGAGCTTCAGAGAGGATGAATACTTGATTAAACCCAAAGATCTTGAAGTTTTGAATGAAATTATTACTAAGCAATGATAAATTAACAATTTTGATTCTATCACAACCCTTAAATCCGAAATTCTTGAAGAAAATATGAAGAAAATGGGAGTTGTTCTTGCTTTGAGAGAAAAATGAGAGAAAGAGAGAAAGTTAGAGATAAGAGAGAGAAAGAAGATAAGAAATGAGAGGAGGAAATGAGAGAAGGGAGGGTTTTGTTCCCCCACTACACTTCTCGCATCAGTTTCCAGTTTCTCTTGAGCGATGATTCGTTTAGTTAAAACTTTTAACTTGAGACTCGTTCAAATATTTCGTTGACATATTATTATCTATTTTGAAATTACGCTTCTAATGATTATTCATATGCCTACCTTTTTATTACAAAAGTTTACTTCGTTTCAGTTTGATTCGTTTCAAATTTATCAGTCCCGTAGCGTTAACCGGTCAAAACGGCGGATTTTACAAGGATAAACACTGTTGACCAACCCACCTAGTTATTTGAGATGAACTTTTTGAATACGTAAATCAAAATTTGACCTTTATAATGGAAATTTCAAAATATATTTCTATTTAACAACATTTATATTCTTATTCATATGTAAAAACAAACTATATCGATATAAATTGTTCATATCAAATAATAAGTATTTTACATTTTGTTTAATAGACTTAATAATAAATATAATCCATCAAATAATATAAATAGTTTAACTTTTTGCTTAATAAACAAAATCTAATGCATTATTTCTATTCTTCGGTGGTAGGGGTACGGGGTGGGTGTGGGGGGTACATATACTATTCATTTCGATGTTATTTAGATTCTTGAGTCATCAATTAACTGTTCACAAAAAAAATATATTTTTTTACAACCACATAGTAAATCATATTTCCCCATTTTACATATGAAATACGATTTATACATGTGCAAATATAGTTTTATGCATATGAAGGTCTATGATTGGTTTTTTTAAAATAAGAAGAAAATGGGAGTTGTGTGAGAGAAAAATGAGAGAAAGAGAGAAAGTTAGAGATAAGAGAGAGAAAGAAGATAAGAAATGAGAGGAGAAAAATGAGAGAAAGAGAGAAAGTTAGAGATAAGAGAGAGAAAGAAGATAAGAAATGAGAGGAGAAAAATGAGAGAAAGAGAGAAAGTTAGAGATAAGAGAGAGAAAGAAGATAAGAAATGAGAGGAGAAAAATGAGAGAAAGAGAGAAAGTTAGAGATAAGAGAGAGAAAGAAGATAAGAAATGAGAGGAGAAAAATGAGAGAAAGAGAGAAAGTTAGAGATAAGAGAGAGAAAGAAGATAAGAAATGAGAGGAGAAAAATGAGAGAAAGAGAGAAAGTTAGAGATAAGAGAGAGAAAGAAGATAAGAAATGAGAGGAGAAAAATGAGAGAAAGAGAGAAAGTTAGAGATAAGAGAGAGAAAGAAGATAAGAAATGAGAGGAGGAAATGAGAGAAGGGAGGGTTTTGTTCCCCCACTACACTATTGCATCAGTTTCCAGTTTCTCTTGAGCGATGATTCGTTTAGTTAAAACTTTTAACTTGAGACTCGTTCAAATATTTCGTTGACATATTATTATCTATTTTGAAATTACGCTTCTAATGATTATTCATATGCCTACCTTTTTATTACAAAAGTTTACTTCGTTTCAGTTTGATTCGTTTCAAATTTATCAGTCCCGTAGCGTTAACCGGTCAAAACGGCGGATTTTACAAGGATAAACACTGTTGACCAACCCACCTAGTTATTTGAGATGAACTTTTTGAATACGTAAATCAAAATTTGACCTTTATAATGGAAATTTCAAAATATATTTCTATTTAACAACATTTATATTCTTATTCATATGTAAAAACAAACTATATCGATATAAATTGTTCATATCAAATAATAAGTATTTTACATTTTGTTTAATAGACTTAATAATAAATATAATCCTATCAAATAACTAACATATATAGATATAATGTTTTTGTTAGACCACCATATATTTAACAACTTAGAGGATCTAGTATAACCAATGAATTACTTTTGTGATAAAAACTTTGACTTATTGATTAATTTGAGTAAATCACTATTTGAATATTAATATAATCATTATAAATTATAACAACAAAAAAAATAAATAATAATAATAATAATAATAGTAATAATAATAATCTACCAATATACTAAAACATGATTGTGTATTTTTTTGATCGACACTTGGCACATTCCTTGCACGACATGTGTCACTTTTGGTGTAATTAAAAAAAGATTCCTAATTCATAATTACCTAATTGTAATCAAATACTAATCTTTCTTTAGATTTAATATAAAAAAGATTTTTGATCGACACTTGGCGCATTCCTTGCACGACATGTGTCACTTTTGGTGTAATTAAAAAAAGATTCTAATTCATAATTACCTAATTGTAATCAAATACTAATCTTTAGATTTAATATATATATCTAATTATATATTAAGTTTCCATATATATGATTTATAAAAAAATTAATAATGTTAACATCAATACGGAATACAACTATCTTAAAAGATAAGATATATGCTAAGTTTTAAACATCTAATTAAACAAATATATTATACAATTCATGGGTTTCATATAATATGTGAAAGGATCTGTATCCAAACTTAAGTATCTAACAACCACATATTCTCTATTCTCTATATAAATATAATTGTATCATCAAACATTATATAATCCGTACATCGTACGGGTATTAAGACTAGTAATATATATATACATAAATATAAATATAATTGTATCATCAAACATTATATAATCCGTACATCGTACGGGTATTAAACTAGTATATAAATATAATTGTATCATCAAACATTATATAATCCGTACATCGTACGGGTATTAAGACTGGTAATATAAATATATAAAACATAAATATAAAATATAGAATATAAAATTTGAATAAAATTAAGATTTAGGGTAAATTTAAAATATACATACATTTATTTGGAAAATACGTTGGGATTAAAAAAAATCAAATTGACTTGGAATATTAAATATTTCATAATAACTTAATTTTCCTAAATATTAGCCTTTTCCATCCGTAGATAACATAACATATAAAATAAAAATACCAAATATTTGAAATAATTACTGTTGAGTCAAGGATTCGCTGACCAGACTTGGTCGCTGACGTGAGTCGTCAGCAAGTCATCAGCGAGTCAATGACTCTTGTCAGCGGGTGGCTTACTTTCCAAGTTGTGTGTCAAGGCGGGAAGTTTTCAAACCACAAGAAGACAAGAAGTCACATGGTGGTTCTTCCAACTGAATATTACCTTATATGGCAAAGGTACAGTTGGGACCAAAACAAGGGTTTCTCTCTTTCATACCCGTTTTGGTAAAGAAGACAAAGGCTCCTAGATCAAAGTACAACGAGCCTATGAGAAGTCGACAACCACCATTCTATCACTATCGTTGTAAGGCTGTGTTGCCCTAATTCCTCCCCTATATAAAGCAACACAGCCGCATCATTTATACTTTGTGTTTGTCACCACAAAGTGTGTGTCAAGGCGGGAAGTTTTCAAACCACAAGAAGACAAGAAGTCACATGGTGGTTCTTCCAACTGAATATTACCTTATATGGCAAAGGTACAGTTGGGACCAAAACAAGGGTTTCTCTCTTTCATACCCGTTTTGGTAAAGAAGACAAAGGCTCCTAGATCAAAGTACAACGAGCCTATGAGAAGTCGACAACCACCATTCTATCACTATCGTTGTAAGGCTGTGTTGCCCTAATTCCTCCCCTATATAAAGCAACACAGCCGCATCATTTATACTTTGTGTTTGTCACCACAAAGTGTGTGTCACTTTACTTTTCTCTCTTGTAATTGCTTAAGTTTATAGTGTGTCTAGACTTAGCAATTATTTAGTTCATTTGTATTCTTGTAAGACAAGTTGTAATATCGACCATGTATTCATCGTTTAATCAATGAAACATATGATTAGACTTGCTTAGATATTTGCATTTGAACTTATTTTTGTTCATGTTCTTTACTTTCTATTTTTAACTTTCTTATCTAGATAAAACAAATATAAGTGTGCAAATTGTGGACTGTCAAGTGGTATCAGAGCCAACGTTTCTAAATTATTGAAACAAAGATCCGTTTGCATACTTATTTTCTTAAATTTCTTATCTTTCTTTATCTTTTCTTAAAACAAGAACATGACTGTTGTTCCCACCCTTGTTAACACACGTGACTTCGGTTACGTGTCTGTCCCTCCAAGATTCGAGCCCGATGACTTTGGGTCTTGGAAGGAAAGGATGTTACTTCACATAGTGGGTGTGGAACCCTACCTTATGTCAATTCTGACTGTTGGTCCATATATTCCTACTCTGGTGCAAAGAACACCAGGAGCAACTGTTGATGCTCCTGAGATTGTGATTGACATCGTCAAACCAGAGGTTCAATGGACTGACGATGAGAGGAGACTTGTTAATCTTGATGCAAGGCTTAAGAACATGATTATCAGCACTCTTCCTTCTGATATCATGAAAGTCGTCATCAGATATCCCTCTTCTAAAGAAGTGTGGGATAGGCTCTTTCTATCTTTAACTTTCTTATCTAGATAAAACAAATATAAGTGTGCAAATTGTGGACTGTCAAGTGGTATCAGAGCCAACGTTTCTAAATTATTGAAACAAAGATCCGTTTGCATACTTATTTTCTTAAATTTCTTATCTTTCTTTATCTTTTCTTAAAACAAGAACATGACTGTTGTTCCCACCCTTGTTAACACACGTGACTTCGGTTACGTGTCTGTCCCTCCAAGATTCGAGCCCGATGACTTTGGGTCTTGGAAGGAAAGGATGTTACTTCACATAGTGGGTGTGGAACCCTACCTTATGTCAATTCTGACTGTTGGTCCATATATTCCTACTCTGGTGCAAAGAACACCAGGAGCAACTGTTGATGCTCCTGAGATTGTGATTGACATCGTCAAACCAGAGGTTCAATGGACTGACGATGAGAGGAGACTTGTTAATCTTGATGCAAGGCTTAAGAACATGATTATCAGCACTCTTCCTTCTGATATCATGAAAGTCGTCATCAGATAACCCTCTTCTAAAGAAGTGTGGGATAGGCTCTGTAGCATGTATGAAGGCTCTGCTGCTACCATTGCCACAAAAAAGATAGACCTCAAAAGAGCCTATGAAAAATTCTTCTCCCTCCCCAACGAAGGTCTTAACGG
The DNA here is from genome assembly GCA_034093135.1 of Erigeron breviscapus. NCBI lineage: Eukaryota > Viridiplantae > Streptophyta > Magnoliopsida > Asterales > Asteraceae > Erigeron > Erigeron breviscapus. Next base: position 106,089,430 of record CM067168.1, read on the forward strand.
CACTTATACCCGATTTAAAGGGTTGCTGAACGACATGACCACTGTTGGCATCACCCGTGACGACTTTGAGGTATGCCACAAATTTCTTGATAGTTTACCTATCAAGTGGCAAGGTCTGAGACAAATCCTCAGGACCACAGAGCGTCTTAATGGGCTTGATCTTGAGTCTCTCTTCGGCATTCTTCAATTTGAAGAAAGAGCTCTTGCTCAAACTTTAAGAGTCGCTGCTGACGCACAACATCGTGCTGGTCCCTCCTCTTCCTCTTCTTCAAACTCTACTGCTACTGACCCCCTTGCCCTTGTCTCTGCTGAGCCCATTAATTTTAATAATGGTGCCAGCTCTTCTCATCTCCCACCTCATATTCATTCTCTTGTTAATGATCTCGATGCTGATGAGAAACAAGAGATGTTTAACGACTTTATGGACTTTGCCTTAGTCGCTGGTAAGAGGTACTCTCGTAAATGGAACAACCGTAAGTCGGTTGCTCCATACAAGCCTCCTGTTGACAAAACTCAAGAGGAGTGCTGGAGATGTGGTAGAAAGGGACATTACCAAAAGGAGTGCAGAGTTGCTTTACCAACTTCTGCTGCTCCTAAAACTAACCCTTCCAAACCTGCTGATGAGTACAGGAATAAATACTATCAGCTAATAGCCAAGGTTGCTGAAATGGAAGATGCAAAAACACCAGCAAAAGGGCTGGTAGCTGAAGAGCACGACTGGGCTGAATCAGATGATTCAGACAGTGAAGAATACGTCGATGCCATGTGTCTTATGGCACTCGCTGATGGTGATGCTCTGACTAAAGACCAAGTCTCTTCCAGTCAATGGGTAAACGTCACCATTAAAAAGGTATGTGCTCATTCTTCTGCCTCTGACGAAGATAAACCTAAAATCTTCGAATCCCTTCTTTGTGATATCCAGTTCGTTGAATCTATACGAGCTGATATCCAATCCAAACTCGACTCTGTCTGTTCAGAGTTGAGTGAAAAATCTGAAAAACTCAATGAGTTGAGAAATGTTGACGTTGAACTTCAATCTCATGAGTTGTTGGCACAAAAGGTTCAACTTGAGAATGAAAGACTCAAGCTTGAAGTTGCCAACCTTAAGAAGATTGTGACCTCCTGGTCAAAAGCTTCCAGGTTTCACCACCAGTGTTTAAACGAACAAGTCCCTGCCCAAGTTCAGGCAGTAATAGGCGGTGACTTTAATGCCGCTGCCTCTCTTTCTGACTTGTTCAATGATGAGGTGAAGCCTGAAATTTCTATTCCTCCGTCTGCTGTCATCTCTCCTGAAGAGATGAAGAAATGGTATTTTGTTAGGGGTCTTAACGATTACCATAATGAAATGGAAGCTGGTACTACCTCTCCTACCACCAGCAAGTTAGGCCTATCACTCCTCAAAGAGGACACTTGCCCCATCAGCAAGTTAGGCCTATCACTCCTCAAAGAGGACACTTGCCCCATCAGCAAGTTAGGCCTATCACTCCTCAAAGAGGACACTTGCCCCATCAGCAAGTTAGGCCTATCACTCCTCAAAGAGGACACTTGCCCCATCAGCAAGTAAGGCCTATCACTCCTCAAAGAGGACACTTGCCCCATCAGCAAGTTAGGCCTATCACTCCTCAAAGAGGACACTTGCCCCATCAGCAAGTTAGGCCTATCACTCCTCAAAGAGGACACTTGCCCCATCAGCAAGTAAGGCCTATCACTCCTCAAAGAGGACACTTGCCCCATCAGCAAGTTAGGCCTATCACTCCTCAAAGAGGACACTTGCCCCATCAGCAAGTTAGGCCTATCACTCCTCAAAGAGGACACTTGCCCCATCAGCAAGTTAGGCCTATCACTCCTCAAAGAGGACACTTGCCCCATCAGCAAGTTAGGCCTATCACTCCTCAAAGAGGACACTTGCCCCATCAGCAAGTTAGGCCTATCACTCCTCAAAGAGGACACTTGCCCCATCAGCAAGTTAGGCCTATCACTCCTCAAAGAGGACACTTGCCCCATCAGCAAGTTAGGCCTATCACTCCTCAAAGAGGACACTTGCCCCATCAGCAAGTAAGGCCTATCACTCCTCAAAGAGGACACTTGCCCCATCAGCAAGTTAGGCCTATCACTCCTCAAAGAGGACACTTGCCCCATCAGCAAGTTAGGCCTATCACTCCTCAAAGAGGACACTTGCCCCATCAGCAAGTTAGGCCTATCACTCCTCAAAGAGGACACTTGCCCCATCAGCAAGTAAGGCCTATCACTCCTCAAAGAGGACACTTGCCCCATCAGCAAGTTAGGCCTATCACTCCTCAAAGAGGACACTTGCCCCATCAGCAAGTAAGGCCTATCACTCCTCAAAGAGGACACTTGCCCCATCAGCAAGTAAGGCCTATCACTCCTCAAAGAGGACACTTGCCCCATCAGCAAGTTAGGCCTATCACTCCTCAAAGAGGACACTTGCCCCATCAGCAAGTTAGGCCTATCACTCCTCAAAGAGGACACTTGCCCCATCAGCAAGTTAGGCCTATCACTCCTCAAAGAGGACACTTGCCCCATCAGCAAGTTAGGCCTATCACTCCTCAAAGAGGACACTTGCCCCATCAGCAAGTTAGGCCTATCACTCCTCAAAGAGGACACTTGCCCCATCAGCAAGTTAGGCCTATCACTCCTCAAAGAGGACACTTGCCCCATCAGCAAGTTAGGCCTATCACTCCTCAAAGAGGACACTTGCCCCATCAGCAAGTTAGGCCTATCACTCCTCAAAGAGGACACTTGCCCCATCAGCAAGTAAGGCCTATCACTCCTCAAAGAGGACACTTGCCCCATCAGCAAGTTAGGCCTATCACTCCTCAAAGAGGACACTTGCCCCATCAGCAAGTTAGGCCTATCACTCCTCAAAGAGGACACTTGCCCCATCAGCAAGTTAGGCCTATCACTCCTCAAAGAGGACACTTGCCCCATCAGCAAGTAAGGCCTATCACTCCTCAAAGAGGACACTTGCCCCATCAGCAAGTTAGGCCTATCACTCCTCAAAGAGGACACTTGCCCCATCAGCAAGTTAGGCCTATCACTCCTCAAAGAGGACACTTGCCCCATCAGCAAGTAAGGCCTATCACTCCTCAAAGAGGACACTTGCCCCATCAGCAAGTAAGGCCTATCACTCCTCAAAGAGGACACTTGCCCCATCAGCAAGTTAGGCCTATCACTCCTCAAAGAGGACACTTGCCCCATCAGCAAGTAAGGCCTATCACTCCTCAAAGAGGACACTTGCCCCATCAGCAAGTTAGGCCTATCACTCCTCAAAGAGGACACTTGCCCCATCAGCAAGTTAGGCCTATCACTCCTCAAAGAGGACACTTGCCCCATCAGCAAGTTAGGCCTATCACTCCTCAAAGAGGACACTTGCCCCATCAGCAAGTAAGGCCTATCACTCCTCAAAGAGGACACTTGCCCCATCAGCAAGTTAGGCCTATCACTCCTCAAAGAGGACACTTGCCCCATCAGCAAGTTAGGCCTATCACTCCTCAAAGAGGACACTTGCCCCATCAGCAAGTTAGGCCTATCACTCCTCAAAGAGGACACTTGCCCCATCAGCAAGTTAGGCCTATCACTCCTCAAAGAGGACACTTGCCCCATCAGCAAGTAGGACCTTCAAAGGTCAGACCTGCTGATAGACAAGTCCACCACCAGGCACCCCAATCGATGCCTACTTCTATTTTGAGGCAAGTAGGACCTTCAAAGGTCAGACCTGCTGATAGACAAGTCCACCACCAGGACCTTCAAAATGAGAGAATGTCTAACACACAAAATAGGCCTATTACACCTCAAAGAGGACACTTGCCCCATCAGCAAGTAAGGCCTATCACTCCTCAAAGAGGACACTTGCCCCATCAGCAAGTTAGGCCTATCACTCCTCAAAGAGGACACTTGCCCCATCAGCAAGTTAGGCCTATCACTCCTCAAAGAGGACACTTGCCCCATCAGCAAGTTAGGCCTATCACTCCTCAAAGAGGACACTTGCCCCATCAGCAAGTTAGGCCTATCACTCCTCAAAGAGGACACTTGCCCCATCAGCAAGTTAGGCCTATCACTCCTCAAAGAGGACACTTGCCCCATCAGCAAGTTAGGCCTATCACTCCTCAAAGAGGACACTTGCCCCATCAGCAAGTTAGGCCTATCACTCCTCAAAGAGGACACTTGCCCCATCAGCAAGTTAGGCCTATCACTCCTCAAAGAGGACACTTGCCCCATCAGCAAGTTAGGCCTATCACTCCTCAAAGAGGACACTTGCCCCATCAGCAAGTTAGGCCTATCACTCCTCAAAGAGGACACTTGCCCCATCAGCAAGTTAGGCCTATCACTCCTCAAAGAGGACACTTGCCCCATCAGCAAGTTAGGCCTATCACTCCTCAAAGAGGACACTTGCCCCATCAGCAAGTTAGGCCTATCACTCCTCAAAGAGGACACTTGCCCCATCAGCAAGTTAGGCCTATCACTCCTCAAAGAGGACACTTGCCCCATCAGCAAGTAAGGCCTATCACTCCTCAAAGAGGACACTTGCCCCATCAGCAAGTTAGGCCTATCACTCCTCAAAGAGGACACTTGCCCCATCAGCAAGTTAGGCCTATCACTCCTCAAAGAGGACACTTGCCCCATCAGCAAGTTAGGCCTATCACTCCTCAAAGAGGACACTTGCCCCATCAGCAAGTTAGGCCTATCACTCCTCAAAGAGGACACTTGCCCCATCAGCAAGTTAGGCCTATCACTCCTCAAAGAGGACACTTGCCCCATCAGCAAGTTAGGCCTATCACTCCTCAAAGAGGACACTTGCCCATCAGCAAGTTAATGATCTTACCTCTCAACTGAAGGAATTCTTCTTTCAAAATCAAAAAGGCAGCACCTCTGTTAAAAAAGGCTACATATGTGGCAGCAGAGGTCATGTTGCTTCTGATTGTGACAACTCCAGGGATGCTCCTGAAGTTGACATTCAACCTAATCCTTCCTCTTCAGCGGCTGCTTCCTCCTCCACTATGGTCAGCGAAAGTTTTGCTTCTGCTGATCATATAAATAGTGTAGGAGAGTCAACCGATCTCACTGAGGAGAACATTGCTGACTTTATTGCTGCTCAGCGAATCTCCCTTCCCCTCTCACAAGAGATCATTACTAATGGTCATGGTAGCATTCTGGTTGAGTATGGGAACAACAATCAAGTCAGCAACTTGACTGTTCTAGATACTGGAACCACTGTCACCTCTGCTGATCAATATCACACCTATGTGATTGATCGAGACATGGTTCCTACTCATCAACTTGTTGATAACTCTCCAAGTGATGAGAATACTGACCCTAGTGCTCCTCTTTCTCTCTCTACTGATGACACTGTCAGTAGAGAAGAATCCTCTGAGTCTCCCATTTTTGATCCTGCTGACATGTCCGTCAGTGAGTTCAACAGTGAACCCATCTAAATCCTTCTGTTAAATCCATTCAGGGCTCGCTGGGAAAAGGTGTGTGGTACTTGGACAGTGGCTGTTCAAAAGACATGACTGGCTCAAAGACCCTGCTGGATAACTACGTAAAGGCTGTTGGCCCTACTGTAGTGTTTGGTGATAACTCCACTGGGCTAACTGAAGGTTATGGTCTTCTCTCCAATGGACTCATTAAGTTCTCCAAGGTCGCTTATGTCAATGGATTAAAACATAATCTCATCAGCATAAGTCAACTTTGTGATGCTGACTACAAAGTGATTCTTGATAAACATCAAGGCACTGTGGTAAATGTAAACAAGGAAGTAGTCTTGGTTGCTCCAAGAAAACGAGATGTATATCTGGTTGACTTCACTCCTATCAAGACTGATAGTGAGACTTGTTTCTTTGCCAAGTCGGCTGCTGAACTTAATTGGTTATGGCACAAGCGTATGTCGCATGTGAATTTCAAAACCATTAACTCTTTGGCCAAAAAGAACCTTGTTCGTGGCCTCCCTCATCTTTCTTTTGAAAAGGATAGACTCTGTGGTGCTTGTGAAAAAGGTAAAAGCCACATAGCAACCTTCAAAACCAAGCAGGCCAATTCTATCTCTGGCTGCTTTCATCTTCTTCACATGGATCTTTTTGGTCCAGTAAATGTCCAAAGTCTAAAGGGTAGCAGATACACTTTAGTAATCGTGGATGAATACTCACGATATACTTGGACTATCTTTCTTCATTCAAAGAGTGATGCTGCTGAAGAGATCATCAATTTCATCAAGAAAATGGAAAATCTCAATAGCATAAGGGTGAAAGAACTCAGGAGCGATCATGGTACTGAGTTCAGAAACCACACTCTTGAGGCCTTTTGTGCTGATCAAGGGATCTCACAAAATTTGTCTTCCACTAGAACTCCTGAGCAAAATGGTGTCGCTGAAAAGAGAAATAGAACTCTCATTGAAGCTGCACGCACCATGCTCAGTGAGTCCTCTTTGCCTAGTAAATTCTGGGCTGAAGCTGTCAACACTGCTTGTCATACTCAAAATAGATGTCTAATAGTTAAAAGACATGACAAGACAACGTATGAGGTGTTGAAAGGTAAGAAACCTCAAATCAAATACTTCCATGTATTTGGATGTCATGTCTTCATCTTAAACAACAAGGATCACCTAGGAAAATTTGATCCTAAAGCTGATGATGGATACTTTCTTGGGTATTCATCCATCAGCAAGGCATTCAGAGTATTCAATACTCGCCTTCAGAAGGTTGATGAATCCATTCATGTTACTTTTGATGAAAGTTCATCAGCACTAAAGGACATTCAAACTTCTTCATCTGAGGTCATTTTTAATGAGCTAGCTGACCCTCTTACTGAGGAAGCTGACTTATTTGTTGATGCTTCTTGCTCACTGCCTGATACTATTCAGCATATCACAAAGGATAGTTCAGATGATGTTGAACTAGAGCAAGTTGCTGCTCATATCTACTCGATTGAGCCAGTTGAGCCTATCTTAAGATCAATCCATGCAGCATCAGCCAAACCTAGATCACTGGCTGATGACGTGCATGCTGATGACCCTACTGAGGAGGAGTTTCATGATGCTTCAGCAATTGCTGAAGAGATGGAGTCTGCTGAAGACTCCACCATCATTGATAACTCAAATCAGTCGAATGGCTCTGCTGATCATTCTCTGGAACCCATTCTAACCATTGACCTCTCTTCTTATAATACTCCTGCTGATCCCATCGCTCCAATTTCCGTTGCCACTCAACTTGGTGTCTCAAGTGCTCCTGCACTTAAGTGGACATCTAGTCATCCTGCTCACCAAGTCATCGGTGATCCTCAACAGGGGATTATCACTTGATCAGCGACAAGAAATACATGTCTGTATGTAAATTTCTTGTCTATGATCACTCCCAAAAATATAGGAGAAGCAATGGTTGATCCCTCATGGGTTGCTGCCATGCAAGAGGAACTCACCCAATTCAAAAGACAGAATGTCTGGTTTTTGGTTCCTCTACCTCCTGGAAAAGAACCCATCGGAACTAAATGGGTTTATAGGAATAAAATGGACGAAGATGGTGTTGTTACTCGTAACAAGGCTAGGCTGGTTGCACAAGGATACCTTCAAGAAGAAGGTGTTGATTACGATGAAACCTTTGCACCAGTGGCCCGATTAGAAGCAATTCGCTTATTCTTGGCACATGCTGCTTACAGAAACTTCACAGTATATCAAATGGATGTAAAGAGTGCTTTCCTAAATGGAAAACTCGATGAGGAAGTTTATGTTGAGCAGCCACCTGGTTTTGAAGATCCAGCCAAGCCATACCATGTCTATCGCCTCTATAAGGCACTCTATGGTCTTAAACAAGCTCCCAGAGCTTGGTATGACACTCTCTCTGAATTTCTTCTTTCTAATAAGTTTCAGGGAGGATCCATTGACAGCACCCTCTTCATCTATAGAAAGGGTGCTGATGTCCTATATGTTCAGATATATGTAGATGACATCATTTTTGGGTCCTCCAGCAAGAAACTTTGCACCAGTGGCCCGATTAGAAGCAATTCGCTTATTCTTGGCACATGCTGCTTACAGAAACTTCACAGTATATCAAATGGATGTAAAGAGTGCTTTCCTAAATGGAAAACTCGATGAGGAAGTTTATGTTGAGCAGCCACCTGGTTTTGAAGATCCAGCCAAGCCATACCATGTCTATCGCCTCTATAAGGCACTCTATGGTCTTAAACAAGCTCCCAGAGCTTGGTATGACACTCTCTCTGAATTTCTTCTTTCTAATAAGTTTCAGGGAGGATCCATTGACAGCACCCTCTTCATCTATAGAAAGGGTGCTGATGTCCTATATGTTCAGATATATGTAGATGACATCATTTTTGGGTCCTCCAGCAAGAAACTTTGCACCAAGTTCAGCTCACTGATGTCCTCTCACTTTGAGATGAGCATGATGGGTGAGCTGACCTTCTTTCTTGGTCTTTAAATTCATCAACTCCCAAATGGGATTTTTATTAATCAGGAAAAGAACATTCGAGACATGCTGGCCAAATTTGACATGTCTAATGTCACTACTAAGGCCACTCCTATGTCTCCTCCCAATAATCTTCATGCTGATCCTGATGGCAAACATATGAACCCCACTCTCTACCGGGGAATGATTGGCTCGCTGATGTATCTCACAGCGAGTCGTCCTGATATCATGTTTGCTACTTGCTTATGTGCAAGATATCAAGCCTCTCCTAGGGAATCTCATCTTCTCGCTGTTAAGCGAATTTTCAAGTATCTAAAAGGTACTTCAACATTGGGTCTCTGGTATCCCAAAGAATCCAATTTTGACCTAGTTGCGTATTCTGACTCTGACTATGCTGGTTGCACAAGGATACCTTCAAGAAGAAGGTGTTGATTACGATGAAACCTTTGCACCAGTGGCCCGATTAGAAGCAATTCGCTTATTCTTGGCACATGCTGCTTACAGAAACTTCACAGTATATCAAATGGATGTAAAGAGTGCTTTCCTAAATGGAAAACTCGATGAGGAAGTTTATGTTGAGCAGCCACCTGGTTTTGAAGATCCAGCCAAGCCATACCATGTCTATCGCCTCTATAAGGCACTCTATGGTCTTAAACAAGCTCCCAGAGCTTGGTATGACACTCTCTCTGAATTTCTTCTTTCTAATAAGTTTCAGGGAGGATCCATTGACAGCACCCTCTTCATCTATAGAAAGGGTGCTGATGTCCTATATGTTCAGATATATGTAGATGACATCATTTTTGGGTCCTCCAGCAAGAAACTTTGCACCAAGTTCAGCTCACTGATGTCCTCTCACTTTGAGATGAGCATGATGGGTGAGCTGACCTTCTTTCTTGGTCTTTAAATTCATCAACTCCCAAATGGGATTTTTATTAATCAGGAAAAGAACATTCGAGACATGCTGGCCAAATTTGACATGTCTAATGTCACTACTAAGGCCACTCCTATGTCTCCTCCCAATAATCTTCATGCTGATCCTGATGGCAAACATGTGAACCCCACTCTCTACCGGGGAATGATTGGCTCGCTGATGTATCTCACAGCGAGTCGTCCTGATATCATGTTTGCTACTTGCTTATGTGCAAGATATCAAGCCTCTCCTAGGGAATCTCATCTTCTCGCTGTTAAGCGAATTTTCAAGTATCTAAAAGGTACTTCAACATTGGGTCTCTGGTATCCCAAAGAATCCAATTTTGACCTAGTTGCATATTCTGACTCTGACTATGCTGGTTGCATGTTAGATAGGAAAAGTACCAGTGGTGGATGTCAACTGTTGGGGGGGAAGCTGACTAGTTGGTCTAGTAAGAAACAGCATACAGTTTCCATCTCCACTGCTGAAGCAGAATATGTATCAGCAGCGAGTTGTTGTGCACAGGTCCTATGGATGAAGAACCAACTCGCTGACTATGACTTAGAGTTCTCTAAGATTCCCATTATGTGTGACAATACAAGTGTTATTGTTATCACACATAATCCTGTTCAGCATTCTAAGACCAAACATATAGACATTAGGTACCATTTCATTCGTGACCATGTCATGAAAGGGGATGTTGAAATCTACTTCATCCCCACTGATGACCAACTTGCTGACATTTTCACAAAACCCTTAGATGAAACCAGATTTTCTAACTTTGTCAGCGGATATACTTAGATCTCAAGTTCTCTTTCACTTGAGCTTATCTGCTAACCATTTATAATAATATTTTTAATAAGAATATCAAACGGTTACCTCGATTTTCTCCCATACGGACAACTTGTACACTGTATCCCGTAAAACCGTTGATCCCTGTTGCTTTGGGAAAAAGCAAATAAAAGTAATAGAGAGCTAAAAGTCTCTATCTAGTCCAGCAGCAAACGGCTGCTGGTAAAGACTTATCAAAACCGTTGATCCCTGTTGCTTTGGGAAAAAGCAAATAAAAGTAATAGAGAGCTAAAAGTCTCTATCTAGTCCAGCAGCAAACGGCTGCTGGTAAAGACTTATCAAAACCGTTGATCCCTGTTGCTTTGGGAAAAAGCAAATAAAAGTAATAGAGAGCTAAAAGTCTCTATCTAGTCCAGCAGCAAACGGCTGCTGGTAAAGACTTATCAAAACCGTTGATCCCTGTTGCTTTGGGAAAAAGCAAATAAAAGTAATAGAGAGCTAAAAGTCTCTATCTAGTCCAGCAGCAAACGGCTGCTGGTAAAGACTTATCAAAACCGTTGATCCCTGTTGCTTTGGGAAAAAGCAAATAAAAGTAATAGAGAGCTAAAAGTCTCTATCTAGTCCAGCAGCAAACGGCTGCTGGTAAAGACTTATCAAAACCGTTGATCCCTGTTGCTTTGGGAAAAAGCAAATAAAAGTAATAGAGAGCTAAAAGTCTCTATCTAGTCCAGCAGCAAACGGCTGCTAGTAAAGACTTATCAAAACCGTTGATCCCTGTTGCTTTGGGAAAAAGCAAATAAAAGTAATAGAGAGCTAAAAGTCTCTATCTAGTCCAGCAGCAAACGGCTGCTGGTAAAGACTTATCAAAACCGTTGATCCCTGTTGCTTTGGGAAAAAGCAAATAAAAGTAATAGAGAGCTAAAAGTCTCTATCTAGTCCAGCAGCAAACGGCTACTGGTAAAGACATATCAAATCCGTTTATAGCTGACAATTTGCTAAAAATTGTATTTCTTATTCATCAGCGACCAACGTTAGTTGAAAAGTCACTGGTTGAATTTTGCTTTCTTAAAAAAAAAGCAAATAAAAGTAATAGAGAGCTAAAAGTCTCTATCTAGTCCAGCAGCAAACGGCTGCTGGTAAAGACTTATCAAAACCGTTGATCCCTGTTGCTTTGGGAAAAAGCAAATAAAAGTAATAGAGAGCTAAAAGTCTCTATCTAGTCCAGCAGCAAACGGCTGCTGGTAAAGACTTATCAAAACCGTTGATCCCTGTTGCTTTGGGAAAAAGCAAATAAAAGTAATAGAGAGCTAAAAGTCTCTATCTAGTCCAGCAGCAAACGGCTGCTGGTAAAGACTTATCAAAACCGTTGATCCCTGTTGCTTTGGGAAAAAGCAAATAAAAGTAATAGAGAGCTAAAAGTCTCTATCTAGTCCAGCAGCAAACGGCTGCTGGTAAAGACTTATCAAAACCGTTGATCCCTGTTGCTTTGGGAAAAAGCAAATAAAAGTAATAGAGAGCTAAAAGTCTCTATCTAGTCCAGCAGCAAACGGCTGCTGGTAAAGACTTATCAAAACCGTTGATCCCTGTTGCTTTGGGAAAAAGCAAATAAAAGTAATAGAGAGCTAAAAGTCTCTATCTAGTCCAGCAGCAAACGGCTACTGGTAAAGACATATCAAATCCGTTTATAGCTGACAATTTGCTAAAAATTGTATTTCTTATTCATCAGCGACCAACGTTAGTTGAAAAGTCGCTGGTTGAATTTTGCTTTCTTAAAAAAAAAAAAAGGTAACCAGATTTTCTAACTTTGTCAGCGGATATACTTAGATCTCAAGTTCTCTTTCACTTGAGCTTATCTGCTAACCATTTATAATAATATTTTAATAAGAATATCAAACGGTTACCTCGATTTTCTCCCATACGGACAACTTGTACACTGTATCCGCCGTAAAACTCGAGTACTTTTGAAATAAGGGTACAAGTTGTCACATCAATCCACTTTTATACGTTACTCAAATACGTATATGTATATGTATATATTACGTATGAAAGAGAGTATTGGTGAGTTCACTATTATAGTTATGGGGCCCATATCCATGCTATATATATATATTCAAATCTTTCTTTCACCATTTTTTTTACTCTCATAATTCTCCTTCTTTTTCTTACTCTCCAAATCTCTCAAACTTCTTAAAATCCCTTCTATCTCCTCTCACTGTTCATCTTCCTCTTCCATTTCTAAATCTCAAACTAAAATGGCTTCTTCATCGGAACAACAACAACCATGGGAAAAATCAACCTAAATCTCCAGCTTATGTTGAGTTGCCTGATGATCTGGCTACTCAAAAGGCTCTTAAAAATGTTCCCCTCTACATGCATTCGAAAACTTTTGACCCTGAAAAAATTGCTCCCTCTTCCAAAGCCAAATTTCAAGCCCATACAATCTCAATCAAACCTAATAATTATTTGGGGTCCATTGAAGTTCCATCTGGTATCACTGGATATCAACAAATGCTGGACTTTATAAAGGCATGTCCTGCAAGCAGTGCTATTTATGCTGACCCAGAAGATATGTATGTCTATCTTCTTAGAGAATTTTGGTGGACGTGTGATTATCACGTAAGCATAGGTGCTATTTCTGGCACCATTAAAAAGAAGCAGGTACGCATATCAATAACACCCAAAATTCTTCGAACTGCTCTTGGTCTACCTGACCAAACAAAAGAAAAACCTTTTGTTACCTCGACAACAGTTGAACAATGGAAAGAGTGGTTGCCAACCATTGGGTATGGTGCGAACTTGGAAAAACCAGAAGTTGTTCCCAGCAACCCCACCAAGAAAAATCTCCCTGGTATATGGAGATTACTTTTTTCTCATGTTATTCAATGCTTGGGAGGCAATTCTGGATCTCATGACCAAGCCACAGCAGCAAATATGCAAATTATACATGCATTAGCCACTGGGAGGTTTATTGATTTTGCCTCAGTCATTTTTGAAGACATGAAGGCTAAAGTCCAAGCAAGCAATCGTTCCTACACAGTTCCATTCACAAGATTTTTCTCCCTAATATTCAAACAAGAGTTGAAAGAAAAGTACAATCAATTTGGTGCCACTATCTGCAAAGCACCAAGAATTGGTCCCTCTGTCTATAAACAGCCAGCCTGTGATAGTAATCTTTTTGATAGCAAGTTTGCCTCTCTCACTCCTCAAATGAAAGAAGTTCTATTCTCTGCTTATCCCTCTATGTATAAAAAAGTTGGTGGCAGTGAGACTGCACCATCCTCCTTCATGATCACTGACACTAGTACAAAGGCACCAAAGAAGGTAAGAACAAAGCTCACTAAATCTGCTGCTCCATCCTCATCCGCTGCCGATGCTCCAAAAAGAAAGAAGAAAACGGCAAAAGGTGTGATGATTAAGGGGTTGGAATCCTCCCAGTTGTCTCTCATTGATGAGGAGGAAACCCCTGCTGCTATTGAAAACATAGAGTAGCAACAAACTGAAACAGAAGCTCTTCAATCCCCCAACCCAATCAGCTTCTCTATTGCTGAAAGGGACGCAACTACCGCTGATATTCCTGAAGATCAAGTTTTTGGGGGTGAAAATGTCACTGAATTGACTGAACATAATGTTGGTGATGCTGATGTTGGTATTATTGATGTTGAAAGTGAACAAACGGTAGTTACTGAAGAAGAAGTTGATGATGAAAGTGATTTTGATCTGGATGATTTTGTTGCTGACGATTTTCAGCTCGATTCTTACAATCATGCTGACGAGAAAGAAGCAAGCGACATGGAAGTTGATGAAAATGATGATGCTGCTGCTGCTGGTGAAAATGCAGCAGCGACTAGTGAAAGTATTATAGAAACTTCTGATGCAGTTACTCTTACTGCAAGACCCAAAACTCCTCCAATGCAACCAGTGAACACTATGCTCTCTCTTGGCATGCCTTCTTCCTTCTTAAGTGTTTCTGGCTGCTCATCCTCAGTTCCCTCTGAAATTGAACCTCAAACTGCTAAAGATTTGGGCATTTCTTACTCGACATACACTGATAACAGACTTGAAAGGGTGGAGCATCAATTGAATGATCTCACCAAATATGCAGAAATTGTTGTAGAAGTGAAGGAAAATGAGTCTGAAAGACTAATCTCTACTTTGACCAGCTGGTACAATAAGCAAATTGAAAACTGCTCAGAAGTGGAGATGCTTAAAGAAAAATTCATCTCCATGGCTGCTGATCAACACAAAATCAATGAATCCACCAAAGTTATCAAGCATGATCAGCAGATCCTTCGATCTAGTGGCTTGTCGCTGCTGAAATGTGCCAACTCCACCAGCTACTCAGCAAAGAAAGCAGCCTCTACCAGCAAGTCTGCTGCTGCTAGTGTCAAGAAGCTGAGTGGTCTCATTCCTCCTCTGACCACACAAGTCGAAAGTAACACTAAGGCAATTCGTGCCTTAGAAAAACAAGTGGCCGATCTTCCCTTTCCTCAAACTTCTTTCTCTGAGGAGGATCGCCAGCGGCAAGTTAAGCTGGAGAAGGAGGTTGATGAAATCAAGAATATGTTGGCCCAGCTTGTTAAACAACAATCTAAACAGCCAGCAACTATGGAAGTTGTCATTAACACTACAACTTCCAAAGGGGAGAAAGTTGATGCTGCTGTCTTAGATATGGTAAATGAAGCAGTGAACAAGGCAGTTGCCCAAATCTATGAAGACTCTGCTGAAGAGATACTAGAAATGGATGGCACAACCAAGGCTGATGATGTTCCCCCTGCTGGTGTTGAGGGGGAGACTGAAAAAGAGGCAAATGTTGAAATTCCCCCTGCTGGTGTTGAGGGGGAGATTGAAAAAGATGGAAATGATGAAGCTCCCCTAGCTGGTATTGAGGGGGAGCAACAAATTGTTGTGTTTAATGCACCGCCTGCTGCTGAGGGTCACATTAAAGCCTTTGCTGATATGGAAGAACAGATTGACCCTGAAACTGTCAAAGCTTCATGGGAAGCTGGGTTTGCTGAGGAAATGGCCAGGGATAGGTCAAGCGAAATGTTGCCAGTCTTTCATAGAAGATATATGGCAAGTGCTGAAATTACCCCACTTTCTGATGAACGGAGAAGACAGCTCACCGAATCTAGGTTCTTCAAGAAATCTTCCGCTGCTCAACTCTCTACTCAAACATTAGCAGGCCATCAACATCAAGCAATAGATATACTTGCCTTGACTGCTGATGGAAAAACTCAAGAAGAAGCCATCAGGGAGTTGGATAGGATTAAGACAAATCAAGAGAATGAAAGAAAAAATCTTGAGTATATCAAGCAGCTACCACGTCTTGAAAAAGATCAGGTGGATGGTGAGCAAAGGATGCTACTGAAAGCGGGTGGTGCTGAAGCTCTATACAGGCAGAAACATAAAGAAGTTGAGAAGCAACTCAGCGAGAAAAGAGCCAAGTTTGAGGAAGAAAAGGCTAAATGGTTGAAACTTATGAAGGACAGGAAGAGGCCCCAAAAGATTATTGTTGCTGAAGCCTTTCGTGCTGAAATGGGTCTTAAGACAAACTTGAAAATCTTAAGACAAGGTGCTGACAATCCCATCAAACTGGAAGGGGTTAAGCCAACCTCCTTGGGTGCCTCTGAGTGGGCTGAAGTATACATGCTGGTGAAGGATAAAAAGGCTGTCAGCTATGAACAACTCCAGAAGATGCTCAATGATTATTTTGAAAAAGCCAGGGAGTATGAAACTAAGTTCAAAGCCGACTTGCCCATGCTGAGGCAAGTGTTTGGCACTCCAGCAGCTATCTCCTCGTCAGCAGGAAGAAGCGTTCAAAGAAAAAGGAAGGCAGAGCACCGAACCTCGAGAATGGATCTTCCTCCTATCACTGGTGATGCCTCGCTGAACACCAGACTTCCCCCCAGAAGCTTATTTGAGGAAGGGAGAGTAGTAGAAAGTCCTGCTGGCATCTTCTTCACAAACTTCCAGAACAATCAACTCTTCTTTCGCTTGGATGAACTTGAAAAAGCTTCCACTGGGTTCATCTTAAGCATAAGAAGAAGGTGTGCTGAAACATCCAACAACAGATGGTTCATCAGCAAGTTGGATGAAGAATTGATAAAGCCTCATAGAAGGGATGACCCAGCAATCAGAATGGCCAAGCAAGAGGAAGCTTGGGAATTTGAAGCTGACAACTTATAGATGTCTTAAAATGAAAACTATATGTATCAGCTTGTAATATTTAAGATGAATATAAGACATCTTTTCGTCATTCCTTATTCTTATCAAGTCTAGTCTACTCAGCAAGTCTTCTCAGCGAATAGGGGGAGATTGTTGAGTCAAAGATTCGCTGACCAGACTTGGTCGCTGACGTGAGTCGTCAGCAAGTCATCAGCGAGTCAATGACTCTTGTCAGCGGGTGGCTTACTTTCCAAGTTGTGTGTCAAGGCGGGAAGTTTTCAAACCACAAGAAGACAAGAAGTCACATGGTGGTTCTTCCAACTGAATATTACCTTATATGGCAAAGGTACAGTTGGGACCAAAACAAGGGTTTCTCTCTTTCATACCCGTTTTGGTAAAGAAGACAAAGGCTCCTGGATCAAAGTACAACGAGCCTATGAGAAGTCAACAACCACCATTCTATCACTATCGTTGTAAGGCTGTGTTGTCCTAATTCTTCCCCTATATAAAGCAACACAGCCGCATCATTTATACTTTGTGTTTGTCACCACAAAGTGTGTGTCACTTTACTTTTCTCTCTTGTAATTGCTTAAGTTTATAGTGTGTCTAGACTTAGCAATTATTTAGTTCATTTGTATTCTTGTAAGACAAGTTGTAATATCGACCATGTATTCATCGTTTAATCAATGAAACATATGATTAGACTTGCTTAGATATTTGCATTTGAACTTATTTTTGTTCATGTTCTTTACTTTATATTCTTAACTTTCTTGTCTAGATAAAACAAATATAAGTGTGCAAATTGTGGACTCTCAATTACAATTAAGTAAAAATCCTAATTGTTATTTGAATAAAGATGTTACATAGGATTTTTCATATCCTCTCTTCTCTTAGTTATATATAAAGATGTGAAGAATTAAAACCCCCGTCTAATTTGTATCATGTACCTACGAGGCACATATTAGAAATTTTTTTTTATTTTATTTTAATTTTAAACAATCAATAGCTTTTATAGATATAAACAATAATAATTTGCAAGTATTAACAAATTAAACTTCAACATATTGAAATTATATTACAACTGTTAATATTTTATCTTTACTGAATCATAATAATATCACATAAATAAATCAACAGAGGTCCAAATAAAGCAATAAAATATTAGAAGTTGTTTGTCGCTCGCACCCATCATGCTGGTATAGTGGTAGTATGTGTTTGTATATATACGTGTGTATAATATATAATTTCTACAGATCATGGAGATTTTGTTTTCAAGAAATCAAAACATATATTGTTGTCTATTTCTTTATGCTTAATTAGAATCATAAAATATGCAGTCATAATATAATACATTAAAACTATTTAATTGAAAAGTGGATAGTGGCCCATCATAACTATCTGGTGACCCGAAAAGAGTAATAATATATTGTTCATGTAGCTTTACGTTTTTTGTCCAAACAGATCACATGATTCACGTCTTATCTTATACGAGTAATAAATAAATGCCTATTTACTAATATTACCAATACATTTATTTAAGGAGGGAAGCCATTCTCCGTTTGACTTTTGAGTTTCTTGTTAACTAATATACTCTTTCTTTTAATCTTCCATCACTTTCTTACCAGGCGTCATTCCAACAAACCCGCCCCTTTCGGTGACGGGTGGCAATGCCGGCAGTAGTGGTAATGATGGTAGCAATTTAATTATTAATTGAAAAATAATTAATGTAAAAAGGATAGATAGTTATTTCAAGGGTTAAGTAATGTATGATGTATATAATTTCGTTAAATGTATTATAGATATATTAGATGGAGATATTTAAATTAATGAATAATGAGAAAAATAGTTTGGGTTTATAAGTTCTTTTTATTTGAAGAGAATGAATGGTTTATAATGTAAATAGATATAGATATAGATAGAAATGAGAGGGGTAGTTTGTGTTTATAAGTTCGGATTTTGGTTTTTTTGGTTCGATAGTTTTCGTTTTTTTGGTTCGGTTTTTACTCACCATTAATGTTTGTGATTGAATGTTTGAAGGTTCATGATTGTTATGCGAAGATGTGCATATTAGTGTCATGTTTTTTGTATTGTGGTTTAATGTTTACTTATTCGGTTCAGAGATATAATTAGTTTAATTTTTCTTTATTTTATGAAGTCTGGGTTTTGACTTGCTTTCTTTCCGCTTTGAGAATTTAATAAAACTGATCATAAAAAAATTGTATTCACATGCCGTGTTTGCATACATATATAAGTATACATGTAAAACAAGTTGCTTTTATACATTATTTCAAGTATTTTATATAGTTTTCCGCATTTTCAAGAAACTCTAAAATTTGACCTGTTTTTTCATTTATCTTTTTATAAAGTTATTCAAACTTTTTCCTTTCTAAACTGATATTGGTAGCCCATATATATATATTTGACCGTCTTCGATTTGTAATACTTATATTTAATTAAACTAGATAAGAAAGTAAAGAATAGAAAGTAAAGAACAAGAACAAGTGTAAAGTTCAAATACAAAGATCTAAGCAAGTCTAATCATATGTATCATTGATTAAACAGTGAATACATGGTCGATATTACAACTTGTCTTACAAGAATATAAATGAACAAACAATTGTTAAGTCTAGACAAACTAAAAACTTAAACAATTACAAGAGAGAAATATAAGTGACACACACTTGTGGTGACAAACACGAAGTGTTTGTGTTGCGGCTGTGTTGCTATATATAGGGGAGAAATTAGGGCAACACAGCCTTGCATGATAGTGACAGAATGGTGGTTGTCGAGATCTCATTGGCTTGAAGTACTTGTGACAGACGTCCTTTGTCTTCTTTACCAAATCGGGTATGAGAGAGAAACCCTTCTCTTTTGGTCCACCTGCATCTTTACCTTACAAGGTAAAATACAGTTGGAAGAACCACCATGTGACTTTTTGTCTTCTTCTGATTTGAATTCTTCTCGCCTTGACTTACAATTTGGGAAGAAACCATCCGCTGTGAAGAGTCACTGGACTCGCTGATGACTTGCTGATGAAACGTATCGGCAACCAGGTCTGGTCAGCGAATCCTTGACTCAACAATCTCCCCCTATTCGCTGAGGAGACTTGCTGAGTGAATAGAACTGATAAGTGTAACATCCTAAATATTTTAAGCCAATGAAAATTATCCTTATTAATAGTTTTGACATTAAAATAGTTTCCTAGTATTTTATTTCTGAAAATAGGGTTAATTTAGTTGGACCTATAGCGGATAGCGGGTAAAATACCCTTAATTTTTGATATGGGTCGTGGCATCTTCATGGAGTGCCAGCCACTCTTTTGTTTTGTGAGTCACCATTTCTCTAGTATCATCCAAGCTTTCTTCTTCTTCTTGCTTCATCTCTTTTTATTGCAATCAAATTCTAATTCTCTTAACAACTCAAGAATTCTTCAAAGATTAATAATAATAGTAATAATCTTCAATCACCTAAGAAACTAAAAGTGGAGATTTGAGTGTGGTGGTGGTGGAGGTCGAAAATCATGAAGGAAAAAGAGAAGAAATTGTAATTTGAATCCTTGATTTTATTCCTTCATCTCTTAAGGTAATAATTTCTTTTAACCTAATTCCAATTCTTGATTTCTTTAAGAATTAGGGTTCATGCAATCAATTGTATTTGGGAAATTGGGGGTTTTATTGAATTGAGTTAAATTCCTATAATACAAGTTAGGGTTCTTGTAATTTAATCAAATTTAGGGTTTTAATTGGGTTGCATGATAGACTTTGATGAATGGAAGTAAGAACAGAAACTGGACAGATTCTGTCCCTGAATTTGAAACGAGTTAAACACCCCCATGTCAGAGTTTTCACTTGTTGAGTCCTAAAAAGAAAATGTAGCTTATTGTATTAGTTAAATTTTGCCACTGGAATGGGTTAAAAACACGAAGTAGAACTCCAGTTATGAATTTTTGAATTCAGTAGCGTCATGCTGATCTTTCAGCAAAAATGATTCTTTGTCAGTTTTAAAACGAGTTAAACTCACGTATATGAGTCAAATCTTGTGTTGGTCACTGAAGATAAAATGTGCTAAAATGTGTTAAGAAGAAGTGGCCACTGGAATGAGGTCAAAATATTGTGTAGAACTCAAGTTATGGTCATTTGAAGTCAGTAAGGTCAAAGCTGTTTAACAGCAGCAGTTTTGGTTTTTAAATCGACCAGAAGCCACCTTTGAAGGACAATTCACATATTGGTCACTAAAGATAAAAGGTAGGTATATGTGTCATGTAAATTTGGCCACTGGAATCATGTTAAAAGAGTAAGTAGAACTTGAGTTATGCTTGTTTGAAGTCTGCTAGGTCAAATGTGAAAATGACGATTTTGATATGAAAGTAACTCTTGGCCAATTGAAAATGATATAAGAAGTACATGTTATGTGAACCAACCCAAGATTATTATAAGATTGTAAAAGTTGGGTTGGGCATTGAAATGCTAGTAAAGGTAGTAATGTATGGCTTGTTAGCCTTGTGTTTGAGATAATTGAGCTTGATGACCTTATATGTGTAAATTGTGAACTATTGCTAGGTTGAAGCATACGTATTGTGTACTTGCGGTCTTGTTGATTTATGATTTTGGTTGTCGCGGAGGAGGTGAGTACTCTTGCATACCTTTATGTTTACGTTGGGTCAATTGACCACATCATGTTGAAATGAGATATCCATGTGTGGTAATTGATTCGGCTAGGCCCATGTGGGGCATAGTATTGTTGAGGCCTAAGAACCTCCGGGGCCTAAGAATCCCGATAGTTGTTTTGAGAAGAGGCCTAAGAACCTCCGGGGCCTAAGAATCCCGATAGTCTCATTGGTTAGCTTATATGGATCCATATATGGTGTTTAGCGTGCAAGGTGAGTATTATAGATATGACACGACGGTGTCATAGTCTATATGCAACAGTCCTTGTGCATTTCCCTCCTTCGTATGTATAAACGTATGCAAGATTATTCACTAAGCTTTGCTTACTGTTTAGTTGTTTACCCTTTTTATAGGTTGTCCCGGATGCGGAAGAAAGTTAAGTAATGTAAAGATTGAAGTTAAAGTCGCTTAATGGATATGATTGCTTTAGCTAAATGCGGATAATGGTATTGGTAATAGGACCCATAGTGACCCCTTTGAACTATCGGCTCATCGTACACTTGTTATGTCATTTTGGGTAGAGTAATTATGATGTCTAGTGTTAGATTTGAGTTTTGGTTAATTTAATGGGTCGTCTTGTAGTTGTAATGTATTGATTTTGTTTAAACGTGTTTTGGAGAAACTCATAATCCGTAACAGGTTTGGATGACGATTTTACGAACGGGTCATGCCGAAATTTCTAATTTTGTACGTTGTCTTTTGTAATGTGTCAAATCCTTCTTTGAACTCATAAATATTGTAATGTGAAGTTTGGTTTTGAGTTGGTTGAGTTGTAAGTTGATTTAAGTGTCAAAATGGAGTTTTGGAAAAAACTGGGCAGCATGTACCCACTGCAGTGGGGAAAATCTGGAGAAAAAAAAAAAAATTCTTTTATTTTCCTAAAATGAGTTTAGGTTCTTTCAGTAAGAAAATATTACAAGTGTGACAAAGATGTTTTATATGACCAAAATTTGTATTACATGTTGTCATACAAGCATTTAGAGTAAAACATCTATTGTCGTGTTGCCTGCTCCCATAAGTCTTCATTCTTGATGGTCATCAGCGAGGGATCAGCTTGTCGATGTGGCAGCAGCAACTCATGATCAAGAATGTCAATGAAGGCTCTGTTATTAGTGGTGTCAACACACCTTCTTCTAATAGCAAGCAAAAACCCAACAGATGCCTTCCCAATTTCACTCACTCTGAAGAAAAGTTGCTGATTTTGAAAGTTGGTATAGAACATGCTAAATGGTTCTTCAATCACAAGACCTTCTTGAAACACCTCTGGTGTCCAAGGTAGCATCTCCAGAGATAGGAGGGAGATCTACATGAACCATCTGGTCATCTTTTTTTCTCTTCAGAGTGGTTCTTTTGCTTGCTGCTGAAGGTTGTGCTTGAGGACGACTGGCTGAGCAAGCATCAAAGTAGTTCTTGATCACTGGCAGATCAGTCTTCAGCCTTCTTTCAAATTCCCTTGCCTTGGTGAAGTAGCCATGGATCATATCTTTGATAGGAGAGTAGCTGGGGGCAGTTTTATCTTTCATCAGCGTATAGACCTCCATCCATTCAGTAGCACCCAGATGTGGTCTCTGAACATTTTGCACATGAGAAATGTGACCATCATCTCTCTGAATCTTTACATTAGTCTCTTTTTCTTCCTTTGCCAAATTCACCGTAATTGAGACAATCTATTGAGGCAGGGTTCTCCTCCACATGTTTCTGATGAACTTCTGTTTTTCTTCATCAAGCTTACCCTGTTTCTCTAGCAGTCTTGCTTCTACATCAGCATGTTTCTTTTGATAGACTGCTAAGTGTCCGGAGGTTTCTAGCATCAGAAGTTCCTCAGCATCAAGCTCTTTTCTCTCTTGTTGTACCAGCTGCTTGATATATTCATAACTTTTTCTTTCTTCTTCTTCTTTCTCCTTCTTTATTCTTTCCAACTCATCAACAGCCTCTTCTTGTGTTTTTCCATCAGCAGCTAAAGTAAGAACATCAAGAATAGGATGGGCAGCTGATGAGGAACCTTTTTGTTTGCTGGATGAGTAGAAGAAGGTTTCCTGAAGGCTCTAGAAAAATATTGCTTTTGAGCTTCAGTGAGGGGATTTATCTCATCTTGAGTGAGGTATCGTCTATGGAAGACTGGCAACATTTCCTTCGATATATCAGTGGCCATTTCAATAGCCATGCCAGCCTCCCATGCTGCCTTGATTGCCTTGGGGTCATTTAGATCCACATCATGTTCAGCTTGCCCCCCCTGAGCAATATCCAGCACACCTTGAGCTGGTTGCTCCCCCTCAACACCAGCAGGATTTTCTTCATTAATCACATGCCCTTCCCAAGTACCAGCATTCACATTTTCAGTGACCTCCTTTTCACCAGCAGGAGTCACTTCAGTTACCTCAATAGCCTTCTCATTTTCAGTGACCACCTTTTCACCAGCAGAAGTCACTTCAGTTTCCTCAATTGCCTTCTCATTTTCAGTGACCACCTTTTCACCAGCAGAAGTCACTTCAGTTTCCAGCATTCACATTTTCAGTGACCTCCTTTTCACCAGCAGGAGTCACTTCAGTTACCTCAATAGCCTTCTCATTTTCAGTGACCACCTTTTCACCAGCAGAAGTCACTTCAGTTTCCTCAATTGCCTTCTCATTTTCAGTGACCACCTTTTCACCAGCAGAAGTCACTTCAGTTTCCTCAATTGCCTTCTCATTTTCAGTGACCACCTTTTCACCAGCAGAAGTCACTTCAGTTTCCTCAATTGCCTTCTCATTTTCAGTGACCACCTTTTCACCAGCAGAAGTCACTTCAGTTTCCTCAATTGCCTTCTCATTTTCAGTGACCACCTTTTCACCAGCAGAAGTCACTTCAGTTTCCTCAATTGCCTTCTCATTTTCAGTGACCACCTTTTCACCAGCAGAAGTCACTTCAGTTACCTCAATAGCCTTCTCATTTTCAGTGACCACCTTTTCACCAGCAGAAGTCACTTCAGTTTCCTCACTTGCCTTCTCCTTTTCTGTATCAGCAGTCACTGCCACTATCCCCCTTTCAGTATTTTCAGTTAGCATTTCATCATTGGTGGTAGTGTCTTTTTCAACTTTCTCCCCCTTGGAAGTTGCATCATCCTTTGCAACTTCCATCACTAGCTTCTCCTTGTTAGCAGCTCGACCAACCAGCTGCTAAAGCAAGGTTTTAATTTCACCCATTTCATTCTCCATCCTCTCATGCCTCTGCCTATCAAGTTCAGTGAAGGAGGCATAAGGCTTTGGGATTTCAGCAACCTTCTTTTCAAGAGAGGAGAAGGCAGTGGCTTGTTTTTCAATTTGAGCTTGCAGCGGGGCAATCAGTTCATGGACTTGTTCGATTTTTGATGCAGCTGCAAGACCTGAAGAAGCAGCCTTTCTTGCAGCATAAGTGGATGAACTGACAGCCTTCTGGATGGTTGTAGCCTTTGCTTTAAGAATCTGCTGATCACGATGGAGAACATTGTGAGCGAACAAATATGCTCGAGTTTGATTCTTAGCCAAGGTGACAGAATTTTCCTTGATGCTTTCAATGTCTTGGCTATTTGTTGTTTGCTTATCATACCAGCTGGTCAAAGTTTTGATCAGCTGATCATCTTCTTTGTCTTTTATGCTAACCAGTTATTCAGCAGCCTTTGTCAGATTAGCAAGACCTTTTTCAACTTGTTCCAATCTTTCACTAGCTGATAGAGGAATCTGAACAGGAATGAGTTGCTCTTCAGCACTTGTGGATTCTGTGGCAACATGGACTTGAGCAATTGTTTCATTTTCAGTGTCCATGTCACTGGTCTGTTCCTCAGCGGGTGCTACGACATCAAAATCATCAGCATTCAAACCTTCCAAATCATACTCATCAACATCAGTGGATTCACCTTTTTCCACTTCCTCTATCTCCACAACATCTTCCAGAGTTTCAACATTTTCACTGGAGATTACTACTACATTTCCAGCATCTATAATTCTTTCTCCAGCATCAGATTCGGCAGTTTGTCCAGCGAGACTGCCTTCAGTGACATCTCTTTCACCTTCTACTTCAACTATTTCAATGTGCTCATCAACACTTTGTACATTATCAGTTTCTGTACCAGCCACCACATGTGCATCAGTACCAACAACCATTTCATCATTATGAACCACTTCATCTGTTTCCCTCCCATCACCAGCGACTTTTGTATCAAATCTGCCCTCATAATCAACATCATCAACATCATCATTATCACCTTCATCTCCACCTTCATAGTTGCATAAGACATCCAGTGCTCCACAATCATCTGTAAACATTATGGTGGTGCCAACACTAGCAGCTGCTGTAGGTGTAACAGTACTTGTTGAAACTGGTTCAGCAACAGAAAAATTGAGAGGATTTGGGGAGATAGGTGCTTCAGATTCTTGGTTTTGTTGTACAATATTTTCATCAGCTGTAGCGGTTGCTGGTTCAGTGATGGTTGAGAGCTGTGTGGATTCCAAACCTTTGATGGTTAAACCTTTTGCTGCTTTTTGCTTCTTTTTAGTGACAGCAGCAGTAGGTGATGATGGAGCAGAAGTCTTTGTAGACTTTGTTCTTGCCCTTTTTGTTGGCTTGGCAACTTTGGGTGCTTCACTTTCAGTGTGAGAGCCAGTGGCCATATCAGATGGTGGTGCAGATTCACTGCCACCAGCCTTTTTATAGATGGGGGGATAAAAGAAGAAGAGTACCTCTTTCATTTGGGGAGTGAGTGTAGCATACTTTTGATCAAATGATTCATTATCACAAGCAGGTTATTTGTATACTGAGAGTCCAATTCTTGGAGGCTTGCACACCATGGCACCAAACTGATTGTATTTTTCCTTCAGTACTTGTTTAAATAATAGAGAGAAAAATCTTGTGAAGGGAATTGTATGTGATCGGTTGCTGGCTTGAACCTTTGCTTTTAGGTCATAAAATATGACTGAGGCAAAATCAATAAACCTTCCAGTAGCCAAAGCATGGACGATCTGCATATTTGCTGTTGTTGCTTGATCGTAAGATCCAGAGTTGCCACCCAAGCACTGAATAACATGTGCGAAAAGTAATCGCCAGACACCTGGAAGATGTTTCTTGGTGGGGTTGCTGGGTACTGGCTCAGGTTTTGCCAGATCCGTTCCATAGCCAATGGAAGGCAACCATTCCTTCCATTGTTCAGCAGTTGCTGGATCCACAAAAGGTTTTTCTTTCGTTTGCTCAGGAAGACCAAGAGCAGTTCGAATTATACTGGGTGTAACGGTGATAGTATGCTGCTTCTTCATTACTGTACCAATGATAGCATCAATACCTACATGATAATCACACGTCCACCAGAACTCCCTGAGAAGATAGACATACATATCTTCTGGATCAAGGTAAATAGCATTTTTAACTGGGCAAGCCTTGATAAAATCCAACATTTGATTATACCCTTTAACCCCAGAGGGTACTTCAAGAGACCCAAGGTGGTTATTAGGTTTAATGGCAATCTTTTTGGCTAGAAACGTCACTTTGGGAGAAGGAGCGATGGTGTCAGGATCAACATCTTTGGAGTACATGTATGGGGGAACCTTTTTAAGGGCCTCTTGTGTGGCTAGATCTTCGGCGGATAATTCAACCAGAGTTGATGATTCTGGTTGAATTTGCAGGTGAAGGATTTTGGATTTGAGACTGTGAAGGAGTTTCAGCAGTTTGTGGTTCGATGATTTGAGGTTCAGAAGAAGAAGCCATTGATACAAGATATGAAGAAGAAGATGAACAGTGAGGGAAAAGGAGAGGATTTTAGAATTTAAGACTGAATAAGAATGTGAAAGAAAATATGAGAGAAATTTGGAAGCATAAAAGGTGGAAACTGAAGAGATATGGGTATATATATGGTGTAATCGTGGGCCCCCACTTCTGCAAAAGTAAACCGTCAAAACACTTTCTCTTTCTTACGTGGCACACAAAATACGGATTAAATAAAAATAAATGACTTAAAATATCATTTTATTGAATAATATACATATAAAATATCTAAATTTTATATATAAAAATGTATGTATATACGCATGTGAGTAACGTATAAAAAGAGGCTTGATGTGACAACCGTACCTCTATTTTCAACATTACTCGAGTGTTTACGGCGTATACACAGTACAAGTTGCCCATTAGGGAGAAAATCGAGGTAACCTTTTGAAATTCTAATAGAATATTGAAATAAATGCTTGGTGGATATGCTTCCACATAAAACTGGTTAGAATGGAAGTGTATCCACTGAAAACTTTTGAAGATCTGGTTACCTTATTTAGAGAATGAGTGTTAGTCAGCGACCACACAATGAATGTTGGTCGCTGATGAACAATACAGTTTTTGGCAAACTGTCAGCCATCAATGGATTTAGTGAGTCTTTACCAGAGCCGTTTGCTGCTGGACTAGAGGAAGACTTTCAGCTCTTCATTGCTTTTGTTTTGCTTTTTCCCAAAGCATCAGGGATTAACGGATTTGGTCCGTCTTTACCAGAGCCGTTTGCTGCTGGACTAGATGAATACTTTTAGCTCTTTATTGCTTTTACTTTGCTTTTTCCCAAAGCAACAGGGACTAACGGATTTGGTAAGTCTTTACCAGAGCCGTTTGCTGCTGGACTAGATGAAGACTTTAAGCTCTTCATTGCTTTTGTTTTGCTTTTTCCCAAAGCAACAGGGACTAACGGATTTGGTAAGTCTTTACCAGAGCCGTTTGCTGCGGACTAGATGAAGACTTTAAGCTCTTCATTGCTTTTAAGTTCAGCGAACAAGACACACTTAAACTCGCTTATGAAGGCTTTGACTACAAGAGTCAATATTCAACTTATAAAGAGAGATAGGTTGAATTTTAGCAAACATGACATGTCATGTTGCTGATTCACCATTCAGCATTCCCAACTTGCTGACCAGATACTTAAATCTGGTTTCATCTAAAGGTTTAGTGAATATGTCAGCAAGTTGATCATCAGTGGGGATGAAGTAAATTTCAACATCCCCCTTCATGACATGGTCACGAATAAAGTGGTACCTAATGTCTATGTGTTTGGTCTTGGAATGCTGAATAGGATTGTGTGTAATAGCAATTGCGCTTGTATTGTCACACATTATGGGAATCTTAGAAAAGTCTAAGTCATAGTCAGCGAGTTGATTTTTCATCCAGAGGACTTGTGCGCAACAACGCGCTGCTGATACATACTCTGCTTTAGCAGTGGAGATGGAAATTGTATGATGTTTCTTACTAGACCAACTAGTCAGCTTCCCCCCCCCCAACAGTTGACATCCACCACTGGTGCTTTTCCTATCTAACATGCAACCAACATAGTCAGAGTCAGAGTATGCAACTAGGTCAAAGGAGGAGTCTTTGGGATACCAAAGACCCAGCGAGGAAGTACCCTTTAGGTACTTAAAGATTCTCTTGACAGCGAGAAGGTGAGATTCTTTAGGAGACGCTTGGTATCTTGCACATAGGCAAGTAGCAAACATGATATCAGGACGACTCGCTGTGAGATACATCAGCGAGCCAATCATTCCCCGATAGTGAGTGGGGTTCACATGCTTACCATCAGGATCAGCATGGAGATTATTGGGAGGAGACATAGGAGTGGCCTTAGTAGTAACATTGGACATGTCAAACTTAGCCAGCATGTCTCGAATGTACTTCTCCTGATTAATGAAGATACCATTTGGGAGTTGGCGAATTTGAAGACCAAGAAAGAAGGTCAGCTCACCCATCATGCTCATCTCAAAATGAGAGGACATCAGTGAGCTGAACTTGGTGCAAAGTTTCTTGCTGGAGGAACCAAAGATGATGTCATCCACATATATCTGAACATAAAGGACATCAGCACCCTTTCTATAGATGAAGAGGGTGTTGTCAATGGACCCTCGTTGAAACTTATTTGAAAGAAGAAATTCAGAGAGAGTGTCATACCAGGCTCTAGAAGCCTATTTAAGACTATAGAGTGCCTTATAAAGACGATAGACATGGTGTGGCTTGGCTGGATCTTCAAAACCAGGTGGCTGCTTAACATAAACTTCCTCATCGAGTTTTCCATTTAGGAAGGCACTCTTTACATCCATTTGATATACAGTGAAGTTTCTGTAAGCAGCATGTGCCAAGAATAAGCGAATTGCTTCTAGATGGGCCACTGGTGCAAATGTTTCATCATAATCAACACCTTCTTCTTGAAGGTATCCTTGTGCAACCAGCCTAGTCTTGTTACGGGTAACAACACCATCTTAATCCATTTTGTTCCTATAAACCCATTTAGTTCCAATGGGCTCTTTATCAGCAGGTAGAGGAACAAGAAACCAGACTTGCTGTCTTTGGAACTGGGTAAGTTCCTCTTGCATGGCCTCTACCCAAGAAGGATCAACCATTTCTTCCCCTATATTCTTAGGAGTGATCATTGACAAGAAGTTCACAAAGAGACATGTGTTTCTTGTCGCTGATCGAGTAATGATCCCTTAAGAAGGATCACCAATGACTTGGTGAGCTGGATGACTGGAAGTCCATTTAAGTGCTGGAACACTTGATGAACCTAGTTGAGTGTCAGCGGAAGTCTTAGAGATGGGAACAAAAGAGAGATCATTATAAGAGGAGAAGTCAATGGTAAGAATGGGATCAGTAGGTGAGTAATCAGTTGAACCTTTCGACTGAGTTGAGTTATCATTGATGTTGGAGTCATCAGCTGACTCCATATCATCAGCATTAGCTGAACTATCCTGTGTGGCATGCTGATTATTATCAGGCAGCGAGCAAGAAGCATCAACAAAAGAGTCAGCTTCCTCAGTAAGAGGGTCAGCGAGCTCATTAAAAATGACTTCTGAAGAAGAAGGTTGAATGTCCTTAAGGGCAGAGGAGCTTTCATCGAAAGTAACATGAATGGATTCATCCACTTTCTGAAGGCGAGTATTAAATACTCTGAAGGCCTTGCTGATGGAAGAATAGCCAAGAAAGTAGCCATCATCAGCTTTAGGATCAAATTTACCTAAGTGATCCTTGTTGTTTAAGATGAAAACAGGACATCCAAAGACATGGAAGTATTTTATCTGAGGTTTCTTGCCTTTTAGTACCTCATAAGCTGTCTTGTCATGTCTTTTGACAATGAGACATTTGTTTTGGGTATGACAAGCAGTGCTAACAGCTTCTGCCCAGAATTTACTAGGCAAAGAACATTCATTGAGCATGGTACGTGCTGCCTCTATTAGTGTTCTATTTCTTCTTTCAGCAACACCATTTTGCTCAGGAGTTCTAGTAGAAGAGAAATTTTGTGAGATCCCTTGATCAGCATAAAAGGATTCAAGAGTGTGGTTTCTGAACACAGTACCATGATCGCTCCTGAGTTCTTTAACCCTTATGCTGTTGAGATTTTCCATTTTCTTGATGAAATTTATAATCTCTTCAGCAGCATCACTCTTGGAACAAAGAAAAATAGTCCACGTGTATCGTGAATATTCATTCACAATAACTAAAGTGTATTTGCTACCCTTTAGACTTTGGACATTCACTGGACCAAAAAGATCCATGTGAAGAAGATGAAAGCAGCCTTTGATAGAATTTGTCTGCTTTGTTTTGAAGGAAGATCTATGGCTTTTACCTTTCTCACAAGCACCACAGAGTCTATCTTTTTCAAAAAAGAGATGAGGAAGGCCACGAACAAGGTTCTTTTTGGCTAGAGAGTTGATTGTTTTAAAGTACACATGTGACATACGCTTGTGCCACAACCAATTGAGTTCAGCTGCTGACTTGGCAAAGAAACAAGTCTCACTGACAGTCTTGACACGAGTGAAGTCAACAAGATAGACATCTCGTTTTCTTGGAGCAACCAAGACAACTTCCTTGTTTACATTGACAACAGTGCCTTGATGCTTATCAAGAATCACTTTGTAGTCAGCATCACAAAGTTGACTTATGCTGATAAGGTTATGTTTCAACCCATTTACATAAGCAACCTTGTTGAACTTAATGAGACCATTTGAGAGATGTCCATAACCTTCAGTTTGTCCAGTGGAATTATCACCAAACACTACAGTAGGGCCAGGAGCCTCTACATAGTTATCCAGCAGGGTCTTTGAGCCAGTCATGTGTTTTGAACAGCCACTGTCCAAGTACCACACACCTTTTCCCAGCGAGCCCTGCATGGATATAATAGAAGGATTTAGATGGGCTCACTATTAAACTCGCTGATAGCAAGATCAGCAGAGTTAAAAGAAACAGCTTCAGAGTTTTCCTCTTCAGCTTGAGTAGAAGGGTAAGGAGGAAGAGAATCTTGAGGAAATGTACCATAAGATGATTCATCGCCATCGAATGGTGTTATAGTGCTGCCACTATCAAGGAAGGTCATGTTGCTGACAACATTAGTGTCACTGAACTCAACTATGATAGCTGGTTCACCAAACTCATTGGGTATTACCCTTTGTGAATGAGGAATGGATATATGTTGAGCTGAGATGAAGTCATCAATGTTTTCCTCAGTGAGGACAGTTGTATCTCCTATACTATTTTCAGGTTCAGCAGAGAGAGGGATCTCGCTGACCATAGTGGAGGAGGAAGCAGCTGTTGAAGAAGGAGGATTTGGTTGAATGACAACTTCAGGAGCATCTCTTGAATTGTCTTCATCACATTCAGAGGCAACATGACCTCTGCTGCCACAAAGGTAGCATTTTTTGCCAAAGGTGCTGCCCTTTTAGTTCTGAATGAAGAATTCCTGCAGTTGAGAAGAGAGATCATTAACTCGCTGAGTTTTGAGGGTCAAAGGAGGAAGATGCCCTTTTCTTTTGCTTTGACTTATGCTTGTGCTTAAGTGTCAGCTGAGGCATCTTAGGAGCAGGACCCAAAATGCACTTTCCATTTGGATCCTGAGATTGAGAAGTAGATGGATTTTGTGATCCCTTAACTACACTCCAAGCTTGTTTGACAGCAGGATGAGAGGAAGAAGAAGGACCCTGCTGCTGAGACTGATTCATCCTTTTGGGAGTGATCGGTCTTGATTGCTGATTAGGAGTAGCTGACCTCATTTGCCTAGGAGGTAGATACTCCCTCTTTGGGTTAGTGGACCTTACTTGCTGATGTGGCAAGTGCCCTCTTTGAGGAGTGACAGGTCTTACTTGCTGATGTGGCAAGTATCCTCTCTGAGGAGTTGTAGACCTGTTTTGAGAATGAGGCATTCTTCCTCTTTGAGGAGTAGTAGACCTCATTTTAGAAGGACCAGGCATAGACTGAGGAGCCTGCTGTGGAAGCTGCATACCAGCAGGTTTGTCCTGAGAAGGTCTTACTTGCTGATGTGGCAAGTATCATCTCTGAGGAGTTGTAGACCTGTTTTGAGAATGAGGCATTCTTCCTCTTTGAGGAGTAGTAGACCTCATTTTAGAAGGACCAGGCATAGACTGAGGAGCCTGCTGTGGAAGCTGCATACCAGCAGGTTTGTCCTGAGAAGGTCCTACTTGCTGATATCGAGCATCACCGAACCTCACACGTCTCTTCATTAGACGCTCATGCTGATCAGCTTTACTGTCAGCATGGGCAGGAGCTTGCTGAGAAGATGAAGTAGAAGGTTGAGAGACAACTTGTTCAGGTTGCTGACTGACTGAATTAGCTCGCTGAGGCGTGCTGTAGTCATAAGGGACAACAACTTTGCTTCTTTTGAAGGGTTCAGCAGCTTTGATAGTAAGCTGCTGAGGAGCGACAGGTTTAAAACCATCACTACCAATATCACCTTCAAAAGATTCCCCAGAAAAGTATTGAATTCTTCCTTCATTTGGCATCATGCCAATAATGGGAAGATGAGGATAGGGGTTACTGGTGCTTGCAGAAGAACTTGCACCATTAGCCTCAGTGGAGGCAGATGGGTCGCTGGAAGATGAAGAGATTGAACCAGCTTCCATTTCAGTATGATAATAATTAAGACTCCTAATGAAATACCATTTCTTCATCTCCTCAGGAGACATAACTGCTGACGGAGGGATGGAAACTTCAGGTTTCACATCGTCAGCGAACAAGTCAGAGAGAGTGGCAGCGGCCTCAAAGTCGCCGCCTATGACTGCTTGGACTTGAGCATGGACTTGTTCGTTTAAGCACTTGTGATGAAACCTGGAAGCTTTTGACCAGAAGGTCACAATCTTCTTAAGGTTAGCAACTTCAAGCTTGAGTTTTTCATTTTCAAGCTAAACTTTTTGTGCCAGCAACTCATGAGATTGGAGTTCAACATGAACATTCCTTAGCTCATTGAGTTTTTCAGCTCGTATTGATTCAACGAACTGGATATCACAAGACAAGGATTCGAAGATTTTAGTTTTATCTTCATCAGAGGCAGCTGAATAGGCACATACCTTTTTGATGGTGATGTTTACCCACTGACTGGAGGAGACTTGGTCTTTTGTCAGTGCATCGCCATCAGCAAGTGCCATAAGACACATGGCATCTACATATTCTTCACTGTCTGACTCATCTGATTCAGCCCAGTCGTGCTCTTCAGCCACCAACCCTTTTGCTGGTGTTTTGGCCTCCTCCATTTCGGCCACTTTTGCTTTCAGCTGATAGTATTTGTTCCTGTACTCATCAGCAGGTTTAGAAGGGTTAGTTTTAGGAGCAGCAGGAGTTGGGATAGCAACTCTGCACTCCTTTTGGTAGTGTCCCTTCCTACCACATCTCCAACACTCTTCTTGAGACTTGTCAACAAGAGGCTTATAGGGAGCAACCGACTTACTAGCCTCCTCTCGTCATCAGTCCATTGTACCTCTGGTTTGACCATGTCAATCACAATCTCAGGAGCATCAACAGTTGCTCTTGGTGTTCTTTGTACTAGAGTGGGTACATATGGACCTATGGTCAGAATGGACATTAGGTATGGTTCTACACCCACAATGTGTAATAGCATTCTTTCCTTCCAAGATCCAAAGTCATCAGGCTCAAATCTTGGAGGAATTGACACATAACCAAAGTCACGTGTATTCACAAGAGTGGGTACAGCAGTCATACTTTTGTTTTAAAGAAAAGATAAGAAGGTTTGATAAAGAAAAGAAAAGAACAGAATTTAAGAAAAATACAAGTATGCAAACAGATCTTGTTTCAATAGATTAGAAACAGAGGCTCTGATACCACTTGACAGTCCTCGATTTGCAATACTTATATTTAATTAAACTAGACAAGAAAGTAAAGAACAAGAACAAGTGTAAAGTTCAAATACAAAGATCAAAGCAAGTCTAATCATATGTATCATTGATTAAACAGTGAATACATGGTCGATATTACAACTTGTCTTACAAGAATATAAATGAACAAACAATTGTTAAGTCTAGACAAACTAAAAACTTAAACAATTACAAGAGAGAAATATAAGTGACACACACTTGTGGTGACAAACACAAAGTGTTTGTGTTGCGGCTGTGTTGCTATATATAGGGGAGGATTTTAGGGCAACACAACCTTGCATGATAGTGACAGGATGGTGGTTGTCGAGATCTCATTGGCTTGAAGTACTTGCGACAGACGCCCTTTGTCTTCTTTACCAAATCGGGTATGAGAGAGAAACCCTTCTCTTTTGGTCCACCTGCATCTTTACCTTACAAGGTAAAATACAGTTGGAGGAACCACCATGTGACTTTTTGTCTTCTTCTGATTTGAATTCTTCCCGCCTTGACTTACAATTTGAGAAGAAACCATCCGCTGTGAAGAGTCACTGGACTCGCTGATAACTTGCTGATGAAACGTATCAGCAACCAAGTATGGTCAGCGAATCTTTTACTCAACAATATTTATATTATATATATGCATACGAGTTCAATGACTATAATGTAGTATAGATGAAACCACTAACAACTAATTAAACGGTTAAAAAAACAGAAAAAACAACATGACGTGGCATCGTTGTAGACTTGGTGAATTCCATAATAGTGACATATATTAAAAAATCTAAATCACTTTAAATTTTATTAATTCCCCGAATACATATATATTATTACGAGTGATATTTCAGAAAAATCTAAAATCATTATGGTTACGGAATAAAGTTAATTGTTGTTGATACAAGTTCTTATGCTTCTTATTATATTTAAGAAACTACAACTCTTTCCTTTCGACAAGTCTAGTTGAACTGAAAATCTAGTTTATTATTTTTCTGTTGCTTAGTAGTATTTATTAATAAGCTAAAAATTTATGCTTATATATGAA
This sequence comes from Erigeron breviscapus, assembly GCA_034093135.1. NCBI lineage: Eukaryota > Viridiplantae > Streptophyta > Magnoliopsida > Asterales > Asteraceae > Erigeron > Erigeron breviscapus. The sequence goes on from CM067168.1 coordinate 106,124,553, forward strand.
TTTTCTCTAGATAAAACGTAGTTTCTCATCAACGTTTGTACGGGTTCGAGTCCCGCCAATGCTTATTATTTATTTTTAATAATAAAGATGTTATACATACAATTGATATGTGGCAGCTTACGTGTCAATTTCTAAAAGTCAAACAACGTGAGAATGTCATGTAGGAAAAAGATAATGTGGCGATAATAGATATATGTCACATCATCGCTTTGAGATAGAGAATTATATATATATAGAGATGATACTAATTAATACTAATAATTTGATAGTTCCTAAAGTAAAGATGCTTATCTGTACTTTGTTGAGTAAAGATAAAGAAACAGAATGAAATCTTCTGGAAATCTTTCTTATACACTACGTTAAGAAGCATATAGCATCAAATACAAGTAATACAAGGAGAAAAAAATATATATGGTAATTTCATATATTAGCTTATGATCACAAGGGTATATCCATTAACGTGGGCAACCACGCAAAAAAGAATACAAAAAACCCTTTGATGAAAGCTCATCAAAACCATCTATATCACCAAGAAAATTATCCACAAAAAAAAACGCCTAAAGCGTTGTCCACCTTGCGGGCTGTATGTACTTATGATTGCGAAGAAACCCAACAACGGGGATAAAAAAATTCTCAAATTTTCCTCCTTCTTAACTCTTAAGTATAAAACGGAGAACGGATTGAAAAAACCTACTATCTTTAAGTACTTGCATGCACATCTTGAAGTTTTTATAAAGTAGCTATTTGAAGGTTCTTCATAAGTTCTGTTGAAGTCATATGAAAGTCATCTTCAATCTGCACAGATAAAAAAAAGGGGACTTTAATTTAATTCACATTTTTTTAGTTCAAAAAGCTATACACTAGTTTTTTTAACATTCGATTTTGAGCATGAGACAATATACAGAACCCAACCAGAAAATTCAGAGAAAGTACTCCACAGACTTTTCAAATGTTACAATACATGAAGAGATATAAGAGAACTACTAGAGATGTTATTTCTTTTAGAAGAAACAACTTAATTATAATATAGGGTTTCTAATATATATACCTGAGCCAGAATGGTGATAAGAAGAGTGGTCTTTGCAAAAGGCATGGCATTGCTAGTGATGATGGAGAGCCCAAGCTTCTGCATTAAATCTAGTGCTTTCACTAAGATAGAAAAGTTTTTTTGGCACTGAATTCTTACTAGAATACTACTTCCAGACATCCGGACTTCGATTTCAGGTGATGACCTGCTGGGGTCAACAATCTCTCCTGAGTTTGTTTCGTCCGATGAATAGTACTCATCGTCACTACTAGTAGAAAGCCTAGATCTCTTTATGCAAATAACCGATTCTTGAACATTATTCTTTCTTTTATTATCTTGTGATGACCCTTCAAGTTCCTTTATGCGACCTTGAAGTTCTTTTATGTAATTTGATGCATCTTCTAGCACGGACGCCTTATCCATCTACAAAAAATTATAGATTATTATTAGATGTACTAATTATAATTAGAAAGAATATATAACATGAATATGATTAATCAAGTTTTTCAAGAATATATATGTATGATTACATTGGTACCTTTTTAAGGTTGGGAATAAGTGAAGACAAAGAAATGAAGTGCCTATTTAACTTTTCTCTTCTCTTCCTCTCAGCCAAAACATGATCTTGGGCCTGAACCGAATTCCTGGCTATGATAGGGACCTTTATGGTACCAGCATCTCCGTACCCAATCGAATCAGGAAACTCAAGGATTTCGTTCTTAGGAGGTCTTACTTGATCTCCAAAAGAGATAGTAAAAGTATTGGATGAGGGAAGACTGGGAGCAGCTATAAGGGGCTTTTTAGGTAGAGAACTTTTGTTAATAATACTAGTTTTCTCTAGAATAACACGAGGAGGCTCGATTATTTCATGAGGCTGCTGCTGATGAGTTTGAAAGGATTGATCGATAAACGCCATGTTTTCTGTATATCTCTCCGGGGAGAAGGAATCATTAATACTACCGTAGTAGTTATCATTAGTAGTAGTAGTGTCACAAAGTATCTGATTGTAATTCATGAACTCAGGATCTTCGATTTCCTATATTCATATATAAATCCAAAACCCCATTAGTATAAATAAAGAGTTGAACACCGAAGATTAGTCTAGCTACTATAAGTAGTACTCTATATGTTTTGCTTACCATTTCTGGAATCCATATCGGCGACATATGATCCATTAATTACTTCTTGCAACTTAAGAGTAACCTGCAATTATTATATATAGACAAATTTCATTAGAAAAATATGTGATTTGATTTACTGATAATGATCTTTTTATGAATATTGATTGGTTAAACCATATAGATCATGAATTCATGATCATATGATCATCCTTAATTGGTTTCAATCATAATTAAGATATCGACTGATGATGAGATGAGAGAAGGATCATCTAATTACCTTTCAGAAAAAGGAAAAAATGATGTTGATTGCAATGGCAAAAAAAGAAAACAAATTACTTGGTGTGATGAGACCAATAATGATGAATCTATATATATATATTATATATATATATTATATATATATATAATATATATAATATATATGTCATAGCTAATACTATATATATATATATATATACCCTTATTTTGAGAACCCATTTTTTTGTAAGAACCGTGAGAACTCTTAAATTTCATATTGGAACACATGTTTTTTTTGTTCATTCACATGTGAAACGTTATAAAAACATATGTTGTAGAAGAATTTTTTTTCCGAAACCTTATATATAGCCGTTTGTCACATGTGAACAAAAAACGTGAACAAATTTATTCACAAGTTCATAAAAGGCTAATTTGAAGGTTTCTTGAAAAAGTTTCTTCTACAACATATATTTTATATCATTTCACATGTGAATGAACAAAAAAAACATGTGAACAAATATATAATTTAAGAGTTTTCATGGTTCTTACAAAAAAAATGGTTCTCAAAATAAGGAAACTATATATATATATATATATATATATATTATATATATATATATATATATATATATAGTGAAGGGATCAAGTGAGAACCAACATATATGGTGAGAACCGTGAGAACCATTAAAAAACCATCTCTAAGGGCTTTGCCCTTAGAGTTAAGGGCTACGTCCGTACCGTATACAACCGTCACCATCTCTTGGATCGCCGCCCATCAAATCCATATCATTCCCATATGCGTCCGGTGACAACCCCTTTAGAACGGATGAGGGCAACGCCCGTACCGTATCCATACGTTTTCAACACGTAACCCATATGATTTTTTACAAAAAAAAAAAATTTATTTTTTTTTGGAATGGGTTTTTGTTAAAAGAAAATAAAAAACAAAAAAAAGTTCCAAAAAATGAAAAATAAAAATTAAAAAAATAAAAAACCACACAAAAAAAGAGAAAGATGGAGGGAAACTAGTGGTTCTCACGGTTCTCTCCATATTTGTTGTTCTCACGTTAACCCTACCCTATATATATATATATATATTATTATATTTTTATAAATTTCATTTATAATATTCAGGCCAGGCGCGTGTGAATGCAAATTCCTAGTCTTGATATGCGCATATGAGTTTCTTCTCACTTTCTTCCAAAAACGTGCTAATTTCACTTTTAGTATTTTAAAACCATGTTCTTAGATGTTTATGGTCAAATTAAGCAAATGTACCGGCCAGTTCACTCGGACAAATTAAGATGATGACGTTGAGTCACATGTCAACCAACTGGCCTTTAGTCTATGAATGACTTTTAAATTAAGAGTGAAAATCTTTAAACACGATGCATTTATTGTACGTTTCCGTATATTAGGAAGAAGATTAGTATAAAGGTGGCTAGGCGCAAGCAATTAATTCGATGATATGACTTTTAAACAAAGTAATATTAGAATTGGGAGGTGATTTTTAAAAGGAAGTTTTTTATTTATACACATATAATTATTTTTAAAGACCATAATACCCTTGGTATTACTTTGTACAAATCGACAACATTGAAACAAGAGTAACAACAGTAGGTTCCACTCTTCTATCCTCCATTTCACGAAATTGCCTTCTTGATTCATCAAATCATTTCTGTTTATTATCAACCATATCCATTTTTATGTTAGTATCAAAAACCTTTCTCACGGCATCCAAACTCCCGCATAACGAATACATATGTATCAAAGATATCTTCAGAGCAGCATTAGAACCGGCCTGAACCTAAACACATATATCCCATTCCCGTTAATGAACTTGACCCGTTGTGTATAACACTTAACAGAAATGTATAATTATCCGGTTTCACATTGCTCCTCAACATACTTACATACATAGATACAACATTTCTATACGAAAACTTCGATTGTATCCCTTGATCATCGTATTCCATAGGAAGAAATTTGGTTTAGGAATCACGTCAAACAGTTTGCGGACGTGATCACATTTTGGATATTCAAAGTCTTTATTTATTAACTTTGACCTTAAATATATTTTTTGTGTTATATAATACTTGATGAAAATTATACCTAATGAAAATATATCTAAAACTCAATCAATTCATATAACTTTCATCAAGTATTATATAACACAAACAAAGTTATTTAAGGTCAAAGTTGAAAAATAAAGACTTTGAAAATTCAAAACATGACACTTCTAGTGGGACGGATGGAGTATAAGTTTGGAATATACAAAAGGGTGTAAGCTTTAAAACCTCGATAGTGTGATTGTTAATTTGTAAGTGGATTTGCTGTTGTTTTATTGATTTGCATATGGAGAAACGTAAGTGCAAATAAATAAGTGTCTGGCCTATTTTTAAGATTAACAAGAAATTTGACCCCGGGCGTTGCCCGGGATCGACGTTGTGTCATGCAAATATACATACAACATTATCTAAAAGCTTGGACACTTAAGTTTGTATCCAAAAAGTTAGACTACAGTTAAAAAAACTCAAAAGTTGAGTGGTAAAAATAAGAAACCTTAAAATGGTAAAAGTTAGAAGCCTTAAAATAAGAGATAGAAAGTGTAAAAAAAAAAAGATTTTATGATTAAAGTTAAAACCCAAAGTTAATTGATAAAATTTAAAAATTTAAAAATTTAAAAATTTAAAAGTAAATTAAGTTGTATACAAAAAGTTAGACTAAAGTTAAAAAACCCAAAAGTTGAATGGTAAAAATAAGAAACTTTAAAATGGTAAAAGTTAAAAGCCTTAAAATAAGAGATAGAAAGTAAAAAAAAAAAGATTTAAAAATTAAAAAAAAAAACGGAAAAGACTAAAGTTAAAAAACAAAAAGTTAAGTGGTAAAATTTTTTTAATAAGAAACTTTAAAATGGTAAAAGTTAGAAGCCTTAAAATAAGAGATAGAAAGTGTAAAAAAAAAAAAGATTTTATGATTAAAGTTAAAACCCAAAGTTAATTGATAAAATTTAAAAATTTAAAAATTTAAAAGTAAATTAAGTTGTATACAAAAAGTTAGACTAAAGTTAAAAAACCAAAAGTTGAATGGTAAAAATAAGAAACTTTAAAATGGTAAAAGTTAAAAGCCTTAAAATAAGAGATAGAAAGTAAAAAAAAAAAGATTTAAAAATTTAAAAAAAAAAAAACCGGAAAAGACTAAAGTTAAAAAACAAAAAGTTAAGTGGTAAAATTTTTTTAATAAGAAACTTTAAAATGGTAAAAGTTAAAAGCCTTAAAATAAGATATAGAAAGTAAAAAAAAAAAGATTTAAAAATTTAAAAAAAAAAACCGGAAAAGACTAAAGTTAAAAAACCAAAAGTTAAGTTGTAAATTTTTTTTTTTTAAAGTATACAATCGTAAAAAAAAAAAAAAAAGGAAAAAGACAAAATAGTAAATAAGACAAAATAGCTGACGTCAGCACCGGGTACTGTAGCTTTTGCAACTTTAATTGTTATATATAATAATTGATGTGAGTATGAAAAGTTATGTCAAAGAAAGATAGAAAAGAAAAGATGAAAAGGGTAAATTTGTCCATATAATAAAAGTTATGTGCTTTGATAAAATTCTTACGTGTAAAAATCATGACCCATTAGAATTAGATTAGAAAAGAGTGTGCCTGCTTTCAAATACAAATAATGTTGCATTTGTCCACATTTTTAGTTAGTGTGAACAAATTAAAAATTTTGTCACGCTTTTATGTGTGTAAAAATATGTAGAACTAAAAGTGTGTAGAAATTTATCCACACTAAAAAGTGTGTAGAACTAAAAGTTCACACTTTTTAGTGTGGACTTTCATAATTATTTTGTAACACTCCATTTTTTTCTTAATTATTATTCTCGAAAGAAACTTATCCGATTCTCATCACGTTGTCACCACTAGAGGTTAATTTTGATCCATAATATATATATATATATATATATATATATATGATTCATTTTCAATTCAATTTCAACTTATATATAGTTTATAATAATAATATTTAACATGTTGAGCTTTTATGCACGTTCCCACATATATCTCGTTGCGGATCTAGAATTTTTATAGAATTAGATGGAGGTCTGAAAATATTTTACCCTTAAATGCGTTTGGCACTTAAATGTTTTGGGTTTTTTTTTTTTAAATTGAGGCTTACTATCTATACTTATATACTACGAGTGTAAAACAAATCTCATTTTTCAACTTTTAACATTTCACATTTAATAATTCATCAAAACCACCTATTAAATAATAACCTACACTACTTGACGTCATCACCATCAATCGCCGCCGCCACCACCCTCGTGCACCACCACCACCATCAGTGCTGCCGCCGCCACCTCCGCGCGCCACCACAACCCGTCACCGCCACCACCACCGTGATTAAAACCGGCCTCCGCATCGCACGGACAAAACTCTAGTATATATGAAAGAAAGTTTACCAAGGATTCATGGTGAGGGGATAGTGACCACCTTAGTACTTAATTGGATCCGCCCCTAAATATATCCCTTCATCATTTCATTTTTCACTGGTTTGTTGTATTTCCATCTATTCATCAAGAATCGTCTAGTAATTGGACTACAAATATATGTTTTAACTAGTTGCTAATTATTCTTTGTAAAGTTAGGACATTATGCTTCCAACCTTCTAAACTATATATGATACAAGACCAAGGGAGGATTTAGCATCGGTCGCTTGCCCGTATACAAAACTTTGAATGTGTTTGTAATAAAATATTTTCTATATAACTTATGTCCATACAAATATTTATATGTTATCATCATTATCATTATCATCATCATCATTATTATTATAGTTAATTAGAACTTAACATAAAGATTCGTGTAGCCTTATTGTTTATGTGTTAATTTCACAAAGAATAGACTGGAAGTTCAAGAGCAACCAAGAGCTTTTTACATTTTGTTTCCTTTACTTTCCTTGCATTTTCTTTTTATTCAAAACTTTGTTAAATGGGATTTCAAATCATCACACATATTTTGTGGGTCTTATATATGCAACGTGGTACTGTTGAGTCAAGGATTCGCTGACCAGACTTGGTCGCTGACGTGTGTCGTCAGCAAGTCATCAGCGAGTCAATGACTCTTGTCAGCGGGTGGCTTACTTTCCAAGTTGTGTGTCAAGGCGGGAAGTTTTCAAACCACAAAAAGACAAGAAGTCACATGGTGGTTCTTCCAACTGAATATTACCTTATATGGCAAAGGTACAGTTGGGACCAAAACAAGGGTTTCTCTCTTTCATACCCGTTTTGGTAAAGAAGACAAAGGCTCCTGGATCAAAGTACAACGAGCCTATGAGAAGTCGACAACCACCATTCTATCACTATCGTTGTAAGGCTGTGTTGCCCTAATTCCTCCCCTATATAAAGCAACAAAGCCGCATCATTTATACTTTGTGTTTGTCACCACAAAGTGTGTGTCACTTTACTTTTCTCTCTTGTAATTGCTTAAGTTTATAGTGTGTCTAGACTTAGCAATTATTTAGTTCATTTGTATTCTTGTAAGACAAGTTGTAATATCGACCATGTATTCATCGTTTAATCAATGAAACATATGATTAGACTTGCTTAGATATTTGCATTTGAACTTATTCTTGTTCATGTTCTTTACTTTCTATTCTTAATTTTCTTGCCTAGATAAAACAAATATAAGTGTGCAAATTGTGGACTGTCAAGTGGTATCAGAGCCAACGTTTCTAAATTATTGAAACAAAGATCCGTTTGCATACTTATTTTCTTAAATTTCTTATCTTTCTTAATCTTTTCTTAAAACAAGAACATGACTGCTGTTCCCACCCTTGTTAACACACGTGACTTCGGTTACGTGTCTGTCCCTCCAAGATTCGAGCCCGATGACTTTGGTCTTGGAAGGAAAGGATGTTACTTCACATAGTGGGTGTGGAACCCTACCTTATGTCAATTCTGACCGTTGGTCCATATATTCCTACTCTGGTGCAAAGAACACCAAGAGCAACTGTCGATGCTCCTGAGATTGTGATTGACATCGTCAAACCAGAGGTTCAATGGACTGACGATGAGAGGAGACTTGTTAATCTTGATGCAAGGCTTAAGAACATGATAATCAGCACTCTTCCTTCTGATATCATGAAAGTCGTCATCAGATATCCCTCTTCTAAAGAAGTGTGGGATAGGCTCTGTAGCATGTATGAAGGCTCTGCTGCTACCATTGCCACGAAAAAGATAGACCTCAAAAGAGCCTATGAAAAATTCTTCTCCCTCCCCAACGAAGGTCTTAACGGCACTTATACCCGATTTAAAGGGTTGCTGAATGACATGACCACTGTTGGCACATGTTTGTATCAAAGTTGCAAATAGTGTGATAACACAGGGACCAAAAATGCAATTCGTTCTTATAAATATATATTAGCACGTTTTTGAATCCCCAAAGTGAAATATATATTAGGAGCAGGATATTTGCTTTTACATATAAAAAACCAACTGGGTTGGATCAGTGGTTGGAGCCCTTGCCTTTGGTAACAGAGGTCATGGGTTCGATCCTCATGCCCAGCAAGGCTGGAGGTCCTTTTCTACCTTTGGTAGAACCTGGAAGCAGCCTCTCTATCTTTGGTAGGGGTAAGGCTGTCTACATATCAACCTCCCCCATACACACGTCGAAGACGGTATTGAGACCCAAAACCCGTGGAAGACGATATTGGGAGTTACTTTTCTATATTTGCTTTTACATGTGGGTCTCGATCGAATGTATAAACAACATTAACAAATTCGGTAGCTAGCATGTAGCTATAAACAAACATAGTTTATAATAACTTTGTTGCCCGGTAATCTTTTACACAATGATGAATACGTACAATATGATAGAAAACACGAACGTAACTACACATAATTAATTCTTGATTTCTGAATATGAATGTGCTTGTGATCACATATTCACATGAGAATTACTGACTCGATATCAAACTCAGATACCCATTATTCTTTGTTTTTGCCCATTAGTTTATACGTTGAAGGATTTCTTGTGAAGGATGATGAATTGCGATCCTATGTGCACACCGATAAAAAGATCAATTCCTCACATATATGGAGGTTACCAACTTTCGGTTTGACACAATCCCCCAGACATTACACATAATATATATTAGTCTCATTAGAGTTTAGATTCTAAATGTATAGTTAAACCGGTTTAATTTGTTTGAACTGGTTTTTATAACATTGGTTTCAACCACAAAATATAACTTAATGGTTTTTGAATTGTTAGGATAGGAAAGAAAACTATTTTCAATGGTTGATCAGGAGTTTGTAAAAGTTTGTTAATTTGTTCATTTGGTATATTTGTTTTAAATAAAAGCTAGTGATCAGTACCTGACAGTCCACAATTTGCACACTTATATTTGTTTTATCTAGACAAGAAAGTTAAGAATAGAAAGTAAAGAACATGAACAAGAATAAGTTCAAATGCAAATATCTAAGCAAGTCTAATCATATGTTTCATTGATTAAACGATGAATACATGGTCGATATTACAACTTGTCTTACAAGAATACAAATGAACTAAATAATTGCTAAGTCTAGACACACATATGTTGAGTCAAGGATTCGCTGACCAGACTTGGTCGCTGACGTGGGTCGTCAGCGAGTCAATGACTCTTGTCAGCGGGTGGCTTACTTCCCAAGCTGTGTGTCAAGGCGGGAAGTTTTCAAACCATAAGAAGACAAGAAGTCACATGGTGGTTCTTCCAACTGAATATTACCTTATATGGCAAAGGTACAGTTGGGACCAAAACAAGGGTTTCTCTCTTTCATACCCGTTTTGGTAAAGAAGACAAAGACTCCTGGATCAAAGTACAACGAGCCTATGAGGTGTCGACAACCACCATCACATCACTATCATTGTAAGGTTGTGTTGCCCTAATTCCTTTCTATATAAAGCAACACAGCCGCACCATTTACACTGTGTGTTTTATCACCACAAAGTGTGTGTCACTTTATTTGTAATTGCTTAAGTTTCTTTCTTCCTTTCTAGGCTTAGCAATTATCTAGTTCATTTGTATTCTTGTAAGACAAGTTGTAATATCGACCATGTATTCATCGTTTAAATCAATGATACATATGATTAGACTTGCATAGTTCTCTTACAATTGAACTTGTTCTTGTTTATGTTCTTTACTTTCTGTTCTTAACTCTTTGTCTAAGATAAACTAAACATAAGTGTGCAAATCAAGGACTGTCAAGTGGTATCAGAGCCAACGTTTCTAAATTACTGAAACAAAGATCCGTTTGCATACTTATTTTCTTAAAATTCTTTTAATCTTTTTTAAACAAGAACATGACTGCTGTTCCCACCCTTGTTAACACACGTGACTTCGGTTACGTATCCGTCCCTCCAAGATTCGAGCCCGATGACTTTGGGTCTTGGAAGGAAAGATGTTACTACATATAGTGGGTGTGGAACCCTATCTTATGTCTATTCTTGACCGTCGGTCCTTATATCCCCACTCTGGTTCAAAGAACACCAGGAGCAACTGTTGATGCTCCTGAGATTGTGATTGACATCGTCAAACCAGAGGTTCAATGGACTGGCGATGAAAGGAGACTTGTTAATCTTGATGCAAGGCTCAAAAACATGATTGTCAGCACACTTCCCACTGACCTCATGAAAGTGGTCATTAGATATCCCTCTTCAAAAGAAGTTTGGGATAGATTGGTTAGCATGCATGAAGGCTCTGCTGCTACCATTGCCACTAAAAAGATAGACTTAAAAAGAGCCTATGAAAATTTCTTTTCCATCCCCAACGAAGGTCTAAACGGTTCATATACCCGATTTAAAGGGTTGCTGAATGACATGACCACTGTTGGTATCTCTCATGATGATTTTGAGGTATGCCACAAATTTCTTGATAGTTTACCTATCAAGTGGCAAGGTCTGAGACAAATCCTCAGAACCACTGAGCGACTCAATGGGCTAAACCTTGAGTCTCTCTTTGGCATGCTCAGTTCGAAGAAAGAGCTCTTGCTCAATTCTGCTCTCGACCCTTTGGCCCTTATCTCTGCTGAGCCCAGTAATCTTAATACTGGTGCTAGCTCTTCTATTCTTCCACAACATATTCAATCTCTTGTTGATGATCTTGATGCTGAAGAGAAACAAGAGATGTTCAGCGACTTTATGGATTTTGCCTTAGTCGCTGGTAAAAGGTACTCCCGAAAATGGAACAACCGTAGGTCGGTTGCTCCATATAAGCCTCCTGTTGACAAAGCTCAAGAGGAGTGCTGGAGATGTGGTAGAAAAGGCCACTACCAAAAGGAGTGCAGAGTTGCCCTACCAACTCCTGCTGCTCCTAAAACTAACCCTTCCAAACCTGCTGATGAGTACAGGAATAAATACTATCAGCTGAAGGCCAAGGTTGCTGAAATGGAAGAGGCCAAAACACCAGCAAAAGGGCTGGTAGTTGAAGAGCATGACTGGGCTGAATCAGACGATTCAGACAGTGAAGAATATGTTGACGCCATGTGCCTTATGGCGCTCGCTGATGGAGATGCTTTGACAAGAGATCAAGTCTCCTCAAGTCAGTGGGTGAACGTCACCATTAAAAAGGTTTGTGCTCACTCCTCTGCTTCTGAAGAAGATAAACCAAAAATCTTCGAATCTCTTCTGTGTGACTTTCGGTTCGTTGAATCTATACGAGCTGATGTCCAATCCAAGCTTGACTCTACTTCCTTGGAGTTAAGCGAAAAATCTGAAAGACTCAATGAGCTGAGAGAATGTTCATGTTGAACTCCAATCTCATGAGTTGCTGGCACAAAAGGTTCAACTTGAGAATGAAAAACTCAAGCTTGAAGTTGCCAATCTTAAGAAGATTGTGACCTCCTGGTCAAAAGCTTCCAGGTTTCACCACCAGTGCCTAAACGAACAAGTCCTTCCCCTACCATAGCTGTCTACGATTCTCCATTCTTCTCTCCTTTTTCCTCTCCCCTCTTTCCATCTTCCCACCACAAATTTCACTACTCTGCGGTTTCCCCTCTTAATGGCTTCCTTCCCCCTCCCCGCCGTTCTTGTGTCCCTGCCCAAGTTCAGGCAGTAATAGGCGGTGACTTTAATGCCGCTGCCTCTCTTTCTGACTTGTTCAATGATGAGGTGAAGCCTGAAATTTCTATCCCTCCGTCTGCTGTCATCTCTCCTGAAGAGATAAAGAAATGGTATTTTGTTAGGGGTCTTAACGATTACCATAATGAAATGGAAGCTGGTACTACCTCTCCTACTACCAGCGACCCATCTAATCCTGCTGAGGAAAATGGTGCTGGCTCCTCAGTAAGCACTAGCAACCCCTATCCTCATCTTCCCATTGTTGGCATGATGCCAAACGAAGGAAGAGTTCAATACTCTTCTGGGGAATCTTATGAAGGGGATATTGGTAGTGATGGTTTTAAACCCATTGCTCCTCAGCAAGTCACCATCAGACCTTCTGAACCCTTCAGAAGAAGTAAGGTTGCAGTTCCCTATGACTATAGCACGCCTCAGCGAGCTAATCATATTAGTCAGCAACCTCAACCTATTTCTCAACCCTCTTCTTCTTTACCTGCTCAGCAAGCTCCTACCCTTGCTGACTGCAAAACTGTGCAGGATGATCGTGTCATGCAGAGACGCGTCAGGTTTGGTGACGCTAGACTTCAGCAAGTTGGACCATCTAAGGTCCGACCTGCTGATAGACAAGTCCACCAGCATGTATCACAATCGATGCCTACTCCTATTTTGAGGCATAAAACTCCTAAAAAAGTGAGAATAACTAATACCCAAAATAGGTCTGTCACTCCTCAAAGAGGACACTTGCCTCATCAGCAAGTAAGACCTATCACTCCTCAAAGAGGACACTTGCCTCATCAGCAAGTGAGATCTACTACCCCAAATAGGCAATACTTACCTCATAGGAAAATGAGGTCTGTAACACCTATTCAGCAACCGAGATCGATCACTCCCAAAAGAGTGCATCCATCTCAGCAGGGTCCTTCTTCTTCCTCTCACCCTGCTGTCCATCAAGCATGGAGTGTAGTCAAGGGATCAAAAAATCCCTCTACCTCTCAATCAGAGGACCCAAAAGGTAAGTCCATTCTGGGTCCTGCTCCTAAGATGCTTCAGCTTCCACAAAAGCATAAGCAAAAGCCCAAGCCAAAGAAAAAGGCATCTTCCTCTTCTGACCCCAAAATTAGCGAGCTAACTCAGCAAGTTAATGACCTTTCCTCCCAGCTGAAGGAATTTTTCCTTCAAAATCAACAAGGCAACAACTCTGGTAAAAAATGCTACAAATGTGGCAGCAGAGGTCATGTTGCTTCTGATTGTGACAACTCCAGGGATGCTCCTGAAGTTGACATTCAACCTAATCCTTCTTCAGCGGTTGCTTCCTCTTCCATTATCGTCAGCGAAAGTTCTACTTCTGCTGATCGTATAAATAGTATAGGGGAGTCAACAAATCTCACTGAGGAGAACATTGCTGACTTCATTGCTGCTCAGCGAATCTATTTTCCTCTCTCTCAAGAGATCATTACTACTGGTCGAGGCAGCATTCTGGTTGAGTATGGGAACAAACAATCAAGTCAGCAACTTGACTGTTCTAGATACTGGAGCCACTTTCACCTCTGCTGATCAATATCACTCCTATGTGATTGATCGTGACATACCTCCTGCTCATCATCTTGTTGATAACTCTCCAAGTGATGAGAATACTAACCCTAGTGCTCCTCTTCCTCATTCTACTGATGACATCGTCAGTAGAGAAGAATCATCCGAGTCTCCCATCTTTAACCCTGCTGACATGTCCGTCAGTGAGTTCAACAGTGAACCCATCTAAATCCTTCTGTTAAATCCATGCAGGGCTCGCTGGGAAAAGGTGTGTGGTACTTGGACAGTGGCTGTTCAAAACACATGACTGGCTCAAAGACCCTGCTGGATAACTACGTAGAGGCTGCTGGCCCTACTGTAGTGTTTGGTGATAACTCCACTGGGCAAACTGAAGGTTATGGTCTTCTCTCCAATGGACTCATTAAGTTCAACAAGGTCGCTTATGTCAATGGATTAAAACATAATCTCATCAGCATAAGTCAACTTTGTGATGCTGACTACAAAGTGATTCTTGATAAACATCAAGGCACGGTGGTAAATGTAAACAAGGAAGTAGTCTTGGTTGCTCCAAGAAAATGAGATGTATATCTGGTTGACTTCACTCCTATCAAGACTGATAGTGAGACTTGTTTCTTTGCCAAGTCGGCTGCTGAACTTAATTGGTTATGGCACAAGCGTATGTCGCATGTGAATTTCAAAACCATTAACTCTTTGGCCAAAAAGAACCTTGTTCGTGGCCTCCCTCATCTTTCTTTTGAAAAGGATAGACTCTGTGGTGCTTGTGAAAAAGGTAAAAGCCACAGAGCAACCTTCAAAACCAAGCTGGCCAATTCTATCTCTGGCTGCTTTCATCTTCTTCACATGGATCTTTTTGGTCCAGTGAATGTCCAAAGTCTAAAGGGTAGCAGATACACTTTAGTAATCGTGGATGAATACTCACGATATACTTGGACTATCTTTCTTCATTCAAAGAGTGATGCTGCTGAAGAGATCATCAATTTCATCAAGAAAATGGAAAATCTCAATAGCATAAGGGTGAAAGAACTCAGGAGCGATCATGGTACTGAGTTCAGAAACCACACTCTTGAACCCTTTTGTGCTGATCAAGGGATCTCACAAAATTTCTCTTCCACTAGAACTCCTGAACAAAATGGTGTCGCTGAAAGGAGAAATAGAACTCTCATTGAAGCTGCACGCACCATGCTCAGTGAGTCTCTCTACCCAGCAAGTTCTGGGCAGAAGCTGTCAATACAGCTTGTCACACTCAAAATCGCTGTCTCATTGTCAAAAGACATGACAAGACAGCGTATGAAGCTGTCAACACTGCTTGTCATACTCAAAATAGATGTCTAATAGTTAAAAGACATGACAAGACAGCGTATGAGGTGTTGAAAGGTAAGAAACCTCAAATAAATACTTCCATGTATTTGGATGTCCTGTCTTCATCTTAAACAACAAGGATCACCTAGGAAATTTGATCCTAAAGCTGATGATGGATACTTTCTTGGGTATTCATCCATCAGCAAGGCATTCAGAGTATTCAATACTCGCCTTCAGAAGGTTGATGAATCCATTCATGTTACTTTTGATGAAAGTTCATCAGCACTAAAGGACATTCAAACTTCTTCATCTGAGGTCATTTTTAATGAGCTAGCTGACCCTCTTACTGAGGAAGCTGACTTATTTGTTGATGCTTCTTGCTCGCTGCCTGATACTATTCAGCATATCACAAAGGATAGTTCAGCTGATGTTGAACTAGAGCAAGTTGCTGCTCATATCTACTCGATTGAGCCAGTTGAGCCTATCTTAAGATCAATCCATGCAGCATCAGCCAAACCTAGATTACTGGCTGATGACGTGCATGCTGATGACCCTACTGAGGAGGAGTTTCATGATGCTTCAGCAAATGCTGAAGAGATGAAGTCTGCTGAAGACTCCACCATCAATGATAACTCAAATCAGTCGAATGGCTCTGCTGATCATTCTCTGGAACCCATTCTAACCATTGACCTCTCTTCTTATAATACTCCTGCTGATCCCATCGCTCCAATTTCCGTTGCCACTCAACTTGGTGTCTCAAGTGCTTCTGCACTTAAGTGGACATCTAGTCATCCTGCTCACCAAGTCATCGGTGATCCTCAGTAGGGGATTATCACTCGATCAGCGACAAGAAATACATGTCTGTATGTAAACTTTCTTGTCTATGATCACTCCCAAAAATATAGGAGAAGCAATGGTTGATCCCTCATGGGTTGCTGCCATGCAAGAGGAACTCACCCAATTCAAAAAGACAGAATGTCTGGTTTTTGGTTCCTCTACCTCCTGGAAAAGAACCATCGGAACTAAATGGGTTTATAGGAATAAAATGGACGAAGATGGTGTGTGTTATCGTAACAAGGCTAGGCTGGTTGCACAAGGATACCTTCAAGAAGAAGGTGTTGATTACGATGAAACCTTTGCACCAGTGGCCCGATTAGAAGCAATTCGCTTATTCTTGGC
This sequence comes from Erigeron breviscapus, assembly GCA_034093135.1. Taxonomy (NCBI): domain Eukaryota; kingdom Viridiplantae; phylum Streptophyta; class Magnoliopsida; order Asterales; family Asteraceae; genus Erigeron; species Erigeron breviscapus. The sequence continues at coordinate 106,141,062 of CM067168.1, forward strand.
ACATGCTGCTTACAGAAACTTCACAGTATATCAAATGGATGTAAAGAGTGCTTTCCTAAATGGAAAACTCGATGAGGAAGTTTATGTTAAGCAGCCACCTGGTTTTGAAGATCCAGCCAAGCCACACCATGTCTATCGCCTCTATAAGGCACTCTATGGTCTTAAACAAGCTCCCAGAGCTTGGTATGACACTCTCTCTGAATTTCTTCTTTCTAATAAGTTTCAGCGAGGATCCATTGACAACACCCTCTTCATCTATAGAAAGGGTGCTGATGTCCTATATGTTCAGATATATGTAGATGACATCATTTTT
>CM067168.1:106142374-106182899 GCA_034093135.1 Erigeron breviscapus
GAGATGTTGAGTCCAAGTTAGTGAGAAGATACTTGAAGAACTGGTTAAACCAGCTTGCTTCTTCTTCTTATTCAACTCAGCTAGATACTTAGGACAATTCCTCTTCCAGTGTCTCACATAGTGATGACAAGCCTGGTCTTTATCCGTATGCTCTTTTTTTCGCCGTAGGGGTCTTTTAAGGTTTCGAGACTGAAGCACCTTGCTTTCCCTTACCAAAGTTCTTGCCCTTAGCTTTCGGTTGTTTTCCTTTCTAAAACTTTCCCCCCTTGATCATAAGAACTTGGGGTATCTTAGATTTCTTGGGAAGGTTTTCCTCATACTCAATTAACATGGCATGAGATTTATCTATGATTTTGCTCATGCTGTGCATATTGTAATTGCGCATACAACTCTCAAAATCCCTTGAAAAGGAATTTAAGAATCATGCCAATATCAATAGGCAGAGGATATACATAGTTTAGCCTTTCCAAGTGCTCAAAGTAACTCTTCATCTTAAGTACATGAGCGCTTACCGATTTCCCTTACTCGTATTTCAAACATGGAGTGATTCAATTAGCTCAAGTAATTCAACTCTAGTTTGTTTTCGTACATAGACTTGAGTTCTCTGATCATATCATACGAATTTTACAATTCGAACCGCTTTTTGAAACTCGGGAGTCATCAAACAAGCAACCTCATTATGTCTATCATACTGAGTATTATATGCTTCCAACTGCACAGCAGTGGCACTCGCATCAGGGATAACGTGCATCTGAGTTTCAAGGACATCAGTTTTCATTTCAACTCTTAGAACGATTCTCAATTGACAAAACAACCATTGAAATTGGTTTCAGAAAGTTTTTCCCTTTCTAGCATCGACCTGAAAGCCGATTGGTGTATGTTTTGTGAAGGATTTGTTGCCATTTACAAAACAGATTCAAGTTCAATTATCGGTATTTTCGATAATAATCCTTAAGAAATATAATTTACCCATGTTAAATTCATTTAACAATTAATTTCTTTAAGGCTAGGATCCAATTGACATACCATCATTTCATCAGTTGATCTGCTAGAAATGACGTACTCAAAAGGTAAGTAACGAGTAATAATTGCATTACTAGTGCAACTCCTAGATTTATGGGACTTACAACAACACTTTAAAGGGTGTCAAGTGTTTTGTAAACATGTTTTGTCCCATCTTATGCCACGGGTCAAGGATCTTACCTCTTAACTCGCTTTAAGTCGCCAATAGTCTACCACCGGTCTCACGATGGAGTAGTAATTTACCTTGTTAGATACAATTCACCTACGGTCTCACGTATAGCAAAAAGCACTTGCAAGTGTTCTTAGCAAAGTGGGTGGCAAAGACTTAACTTTGAATGGGTAATGCATTTGATGTGAATCAAAAGTTTATGTATGAAGACTCATGCAAATCTTCATAACATAATGTTTAATAAAATCATTTTTATAGTCTTAGCAACACAAAAGAGCTCGGTAGCTCCATTCGAACGCACAAAGAAGCGCAAGAGCAAAGGTTTGCGATAGACGCAATTAAAAACCCGCTCTTTTAGGAGGCTAGCGCACTCCGACTTATACCTCTCTTAGAGTTTGTTCAAATGGGTGAGCCGGTGTATCTAATGGTTGTAAGACTCCAATTTTATTAAAAAATCTTATTTCGATAATTCTTAGTCAAGTTTATTCTTTTCTCTAAAACAATTTTGCATCACCATTTATACCACAATAAATATGCAAAATAATAAACTTACTAACTATTAACTAATTAATCATGTAACGAGTTAAGGTGGCCACCTAAACATGTCACTATGGTTCATGTATATGTCTAAGTCGGCTCCCCCTTCAAAGAAGAGGACCACATACATCAAGTTACCTTGATTGCGTAAGCCTTTAAACAAAACAATTAGCAAGTAATTACACAAAACATGCTGACTGGAAATTTCCAGTAGCTTCACGACCTGTTTAGACCTGTTTCTGGTCAGAATCAAGCTTCGACCAGAACTACAAAGTTGTAGCCCTATGAGTTGGGCATCTACAGTCCAAAAATCAGCTTCTAACTCATTACGGTTTATCTTTTATGAATTTTTTAGTGAACTGTCACAAAGCAGAAAAATCACACGAAAAAAATTCACATAGTCACACAATTATCTAATAATTAACCCTAATTATTGGATCATTATGCTTAGCTATTTATATCTCTATATCTAAGTAATAATCATAAAGAATTTTGCATGAATTCCTTATGATTTTTACTTCTATTTAACAACTTTAAATAAATAAGGTACATAACATGCAATTTATATCTAATAAACATGTTAATTCACATTATCAAAACTTGCTTAGAGGGTTTCAATTAACCATTAAAATTAGGTTGAATTAATTAAACAAAACCCTTTTTATTTAATTAAAAATCGAAAAATTTAATTAATAAATAAGAAAAACAATTTTAATATTTAATAATTAATTAAATTCAAACCAACCCTAAACCCCCCTTCAAGTTTTGATCTTTGTAACTAATAGATCACATATGTGGCTCGTGATACCACTGTTAGAATATAAGCATATAAACGTATAATAAATCACGAGTACGCAGCGGATAAGAACGTATATGCAATCATATTAATTAACAAAGAGGGAATCGAATATGTACCTTTTAGCGTAAGCTTCCAATAAAATAATAATAATAATATTATTATTAATTAGGGTTTAAAGTAAAACCCCTCTACGATCGCACACTTGACACCCCTATGATGTATGCTAGTACCCGATCACAAACTCACAAACCCGTTGTGTATCTCCCTAATGTCGAAATCCCCATGAACCGAAAACTATTTGTTGTTGTCAAACAAATAAAATCACAATTAATGCTAAGCATTAATTATGTAGTTTCATATGGATATACGAATGGTACGAAACCGAAAAACTCCTTTTTGTTTGTAGTCGTGGTCGAACAAGAGAGAAAGAGGAGAAAAACTTTGTTAGGGTTTTCAAATCACTTGACTTGAATGAATGAATAAACCCTTAACCTTTGATCTCTATTTATAGGGATTAATTAGAAGGGTTTTTGACTTGGTGACCAAGTTAGAGGAGAATTAGGAAACCTCCCTCTAATTTTCGGCCCCCCCTCCTATATTGTATAATTAGGAAACTTCTAATTTACAATTTAATCCATCTCTTTTTATTAATAAACATTTATATAACTATTAACTTATGTTTATTAATTATTTTGTGATCATATTAATTAATATATTACTTTAATATACTAATTAATAACATAGAGTTTACGTGTCATTTTGTGTGACCCCGTAGGCTTAAATGATTTCCGGACATGCGTTTATTTAACGTGATCACATACCAACAAAACCCAAGCCTCGAACCCGAGACCTTGGGAAAAACTCACATCCGGGGCCCACATAATAGATTTAGAAGATACCCTTGGTCAACCCACCTAAGTGAGTTTTATATAATATGTTATATGACTTATATCAGGTATCATGCTTTAAAGTTATTACGTAATTAAACTTACAAGTTGCATCGTTTGATGTAGATGCCCATCTATTACGTTGTTGACATGATGATAACACTTTTGATTACTTAAAATCTAATATGACCAGCAGGGTCACTCAGCTCTCGAGGTAACCATATCAATTAGATAGTCTTTAAGCATGCAATCGCACAAATGTCTCAAATATGTCGGGGGGCTCAATAAGTGTGTGTATCTGTATCTCTTTCCACAATATTATTGATTTGGAAATTGGTTAAACTTTTAAAGTCACACTTTGTAACGTTAAAAAATAATAAGCTCTTAAACATCGAATAAACATTAAGTATTCATCATATAAATATATGAAATAAATAATCGTTGTCGTGAATTAAGAGAGTCGCATTCGTAAAGCTGTACTTTGAATATTTAAAAGCCACTATGATTAATTCTTATATGAAAAGTTAGGAGAGATGTACCTTTTGTCTTTTTTATGAAAATACATAAGATATATCACTAGTTGCTTTGCATCTGCATAGAAATTATTTAAGATAGATCATTTGTTGGTTACGGTTTTTACAACATGTAAGAAAAGCTTATTTTGTTAACAATAATGTCTATTAAATACCAATAGGTTCAAGAAAGAAGGTAATATAGTTATCACAACTTCTGATTTATATAAGACGTTTACACGATATAGGTTCAAGAAGGGAGGTAATATAGTAAAATAAATAAATTAATTACTTGCATCACCTCTAGTTCAAAAAGATTAGAGGAAAAGGCCCTCTCTCTTTCAGTCTTTCTATTCAACAACGCTCTTATCCTTTCGACCAAGAACAGAAGCAAGTGCTTGTTGTTTTGTTGAACGATTGGATTCTCAAACCATATCTTATTAATCTGGTCTAGTTAATTTGCTCCCACATTTCCCTTATCTTGATTTGGAACTGTTATCGTATAAAGTGTTGGAACATATGTACAGTGGGTGGTTGTTTCTGGCCCGATAATAAATTCAGCTTTTCGAATTAAAAAAATATTATATATCACTTCGAAAATCCCCCTTCATAAGAATGAGTACACGTCAAGTGCAGTGCAGTGCAGTCTTCAGCTTGGTTTATGCAAAAATCAACAGTAGCTATGCCTTTGGTAGCCTTAGAGAAAGAAAAGTAATCTGGGAAGATGTTGGAGATCAACATGTAGACAGATGCAATGAAACACCAAGTTGTGCGCGGTTAGGTTGAACAGCTAAATGAAAAAATAAACCCACCCCAGAAATCGAAATGAAGCACAGTTGTATTGAATTGAAGCTAATTACAAAAAGAATTGGACCGCCTATTTATACACCTGAACTACCTTGTGACAGATTATCTCTACTCTAAAGTGTATCATATCGAGGCTAAGCATTGGAAACATTTGAGACAGTGGGTTGTGGTAATATATGGTTACAGTTGACAGGTGTAGCAATACAAGGACCTTGGGTAGAACTGTTGTGGCTCATCACCTGCCCTCTGAAGGAAGCTTCACTGCAACTAGTTCCACCAGGTGAACCCTCGTGTGATTGTCTTCTTGAGATTTTATTCCTGTCATCCTGCATTACCATACCATAGTGAAATTAGAATTGAAAGAGCATGTGCATGTGCACCAAGCACTACAAGGTTGAATACTTGAATGCATACCTTGTGCTGAGAAGTTGATGGACAGCCGTCACCATATGAGGACCATGCGCCTCTCATATCAGGAGATGGGGATGGGAAGCTGTACCTATGACCAAGCCAATTCTCGCTACTCCTTGTTAGCCTCATATATGTTGATGGAGAAGTATGAGACGTGAAGTAATATGAAGAATGATGCTCCTCTCTGCAGTATGTGTGGGACAACTCACCATCTCCTTGAGAAAAAGGTCTAGACCCATCCGGGTTTTGTGGCAATGTACTGGAAGAATTAGCATACAACTGAGGTACACAAGTAGATCTTTCTTGTCCCAGCTGGGGTGTCATTGTCCAATCTTCAATGGTTATGCCCTGTTTCGCAGCAAGCTTTAGTAGTTGCTTCTCATCTAGTCCTAACCCCATAAGCAGGTTCCATAGATTTCTTTGTGTTTCTCTTTGATTGTGAATCACTTGATCCCTCATTGCCATTTCAAACTGAAGCTCAGTATTAGTCATCCCCTATATTACCATCATAAAGCGATTATAATTTAGATCAGTATACCTCTTATACAAGTGTTTGTTTTACAAAAGTAGTATATGTTTACCAGGAGTCTATATTGACTGAGAATACGCAAGTAGGTTTTATTTGCATTGTTGCTGATGGCCTCGTCAATCATCTCCTGTAATTGGCATCGGCTCTTCTCATTGGCTTCAATTTCCTATAAAAAGAAGGGAGCTCATGAGTCACGTTTATTAGTCAATACTACCAGTTAATCGCCCAATGTCAAAGGAACATGAAGCACCTTTTGGTATAAGACACCAGTCTCATCATTGTCACGGATATTGTCCAGAACAAGTTGTCTCCTTAACATCAAAGCCTGCACGGTTGTTCCGTCATTTTCAATGGCCTGTTTGGGAAGAAAAAAGTTATTTGTGAATACAAGTTCATGAACAATACAAAAATACAGCCAATTGATTTTAATTCAAACTTTAACTACCTGCTGCCTTGCAATACCATCATCAAGATGTTGTAGCTCAGTACGATTTCTAAGATTAGTTTCCTCAAGTTCAAATATAGCTTTCTGCAAGTTTATCCGCTCCTGGACATTTTCACTAGTTTCTTGACTCAATATATTCAACCAAGATAATTCGTCATCCAGGGGTCTTTCAGCAGGTTTGGTGTTCAACTGCGATTCTTTTTCTGCTAGTTGTGTCTTCAACTGACTAACCTCTGTCTGTGAAAAGAAAAAACAAAGATGCATCAATGAACAGCAATCAACAGGGCGTGCATTATTAACAACTGAACTTTCCCAACCACAAATTTACAATCTACAAAAGACCTAACCTGAAGACTGTCGATCATACGCTGATAATCCGATACATGTGTATCAACTGTGCCAATATTTTTCTGAAAATACAGAAATCACCAAATTTTAGTTCTTTATACGAGTCTAAAAACCATAATTTCCTCCTCTTATGTAGTTGTGTTACACCTTTTACCTGGATGTGTGTTTTGATTTCCTTAGCTCGATCTGCATATTTCAAGGTATTGATAGTGTGGTGATATTGGTTATCTGCTGGTGATATAGTTGCAATCATGACTGTTTGAGAATTTCCACTCAAGCCAACTTTAAGAATCCGGGTCAACTTGCTGAAAATATAGGGATAAAGTCAATCAATGTAAAGAATCATGCGAAACTACTAGTCGGGCTCGTACCTATTGCGATAAGGGACATATGCTAGACCCTTTTTATGTTGTTTCCCCAAAGCATTTATACAATTTGCCAAAGCAAGAAGTGAACGGTTTATATTTGCGCCATCTCTCAGTTTCTGGCCACCGCTGTTTGTTTCAGAAGCTCGTTCGCTGCAGAAGCATTTGTATATTATACAACCAAATGTTTATAGCTTCCAAACAAAGGAATATACTGATCATATGAATACCTTCCCGCAAGATCCACGAGTGCAAGTTTACCACGGATAACTTGACTACGATATTTCCTTTTCTGTTTTCTAAGCACATTTATTTCCAAAACTGCATGTGAGCTGTTTTAGAAAGTAAACAATATATCAGAAGTTAAACAAAGAGCAAATAAGCAGCAGAAACAACATTCCCTAAACATGATCCACTATTGTGCAAATGATGGAAACATTTCTTCCTGTAACTCACCGGGATGATGTCTCATTAGCATCTGTGCTATCGGTCTTGCGCCTACTGTTCCCCACATTTAAAAGCTCAAGAATTCTATCTGCTGAGTTGACCTGTAAAAAATTATATTAATAACATCAACACTCAATAGCTTCTAGTTCTCTTTAACTCAACTTAAATCATTAAATATTAGTAATTACTTCATTTAAGCTTGCAAAACTATTCTTGGCATATAAAAATTATGAACTAACAATACAAGAAAGATCTTTAACCTTGATAGATCTTAGACCAGCTACAATTATTCCCTGCTCAGGATCCTCTCTGAGTTCCAAATGGCCAGATGATTTTTCAAGTAGATCATAGATTACCTATTTTCATACAAAAAAGAAAAAGGTAAATCTTGGTAGGCTCTTAAAAAAGAAATAAACAGGATACAGACATATAGTTTATGAGATCAGGCATGTTATTACCTCATTGTAGACTTCAAGGTAGGAACAAGTAACTTCAAATTCGTCAGAGCTCTTATCATTTTTTATAAAATTGAATATTGTATGTAGACTGAGAACCATCAGGCCCGGATCACCTTCAGTTCCTACCATAGTATAGGTTTTTCCACTGAAAAAAATAAGCTTATGTTATGTTTGAAATTAATAAGAAAAATGGGAATAGAATACATGAATATGGTGCACGTTTATAGAGAAGATATTTAAAGCCACCAGCAAAGATTAGTTTATATTCCTCCCTCTTCCGGATTAAGATAAAACAGCCAATATACATAAACTATATACTTTTGACCGTACATGTAAGTACTTTTTATCAGTGCTGATAAATTGATTTCCTCGGCCAAGGGACTCCAACCGATCAGTAAAACCCAATCCGAGTACTCCCCGAGTAGAACAAGTACTCTTACCAAGGACCAGGACCGATCAGTCAGAGTTGCGATTTTTGCATCCTTGTTTTTTATTTATCCATCCTTCTCCAGTTTACGATAAATGCTATCAGCGTAGTGAAATACCAAATTACATATTCATGAAGTGATTGAAGTCCATAATTTTTGTTCACAATCTACCTATTCATTTCGTCAATCTCATTGCAGATACAATAGAAGTTGACCTTCTTTTATACCGTCCTACTTTTACTTTAGTTCTTATAACAGAAAACAAAACCTGTATGAGAAGGTTGTTATGTTGATTACTCATCTTATTGTGACTTAGTAGATATATAAGGTTTGTTCATATTCAACACAGACAAAAATTTCAGTCGTTAAATGAAGATAAGCATGCAGTAAACAACCAAATGTAATAGCTAATAAAACAAAATGACAAGGAAGACTCTCAAGGAATAGAACAACGAACAATTTTAGGAGTTCTTTTGTTGGGCTTACAGGGGCCAAGGAAAAGCTGTGAGTTTTTAAAGTTTAAGCCACTGCATAAAAAATAAAGAGACAGACGATATACGTTAAGATAAACACAGCAGCTAATCCTTCTCTCCCTCTGTATATAACAAACCCAATCCACCCACCGCCACATGCACACTTACGTTACATATTGGCAACCCTCACCTTCCTATGCCAAATCACTTGCATCTAATCATGGCCCAAATATAAATTCTGATGTTGCTACACTTTCTCCACAACTACAAAACTACTAGACTCCCCCCTCATTAACTAAGCATCATTCCTCCCTGATACTTCAATCACCGCGCTCTTAACACTATCGCAAGTAAGCCCCAACTTAAAAAGGTGCTCAGTGTTGGCTAATTACAGAGACGAGGCGGGTTCTTTTGTTACTTACCATTATAATCTTGTTATGGTAATATGACTCAAAACATCTAGAGCTTTCTTAGCTAATTACAGAGACGAGGCACGCTCTTTTGTTACTTACCATTATAATCATGTTATGGTGATATGACTCAAAACATCTAGAACTTTCTTATTGATACTATTTCATCAGAATTTCACATATGACCATACTCGAATTTATGCATCGTACAGATGACTAGTACACCTGGCAGAGTGCAGTACAGCATCTCATTTATGATTCCCTCTTATCCAGTTCTCGACATCATGTATGAGGTAGAATGGTAGATTAGGCAGTGTTAATGCAGTCATAATTTACCATTCTACACAGGCTTGTGGCTTACCTGATAAAACTCTAAAATGTGAAGAGTGCGTCAACGGGTAAGTGGTACAGGTTTTCAGTAACCCACCCTGTTAACTCAGCTGCTATTAGTCTAACAGGGCTTAAAAACATTCCACACTTGCAATGAAATAGTGAATTCTCATAACCTCTGATAAGTCCACCAAGCATCGCAAGGAATAGTCAAGAATGAATGATATAGAGGGTGTATGGTGAGAATTCATGTCCGGACTAGGAAATTCTTGTTCATAACGCCTGACTACCTGAGGGGTGTTAATTCTATCGTGTCATCAATGGTAAAAAAAAAAGGGTAATTGGATGGAAACCCCCTGATCTCATGTACCATTTGGTACCCACTAATCCCCCAACCAGGCTAGTGTCCAGGTAATTCTCAACCACTTAATAATCCCCTGATTATGTGTCATCAATGGTATTACCACACATAATATCAATCTATACTGACAGGTTGCAGAGTGGTCAATTCAGACCAAAACCAATGCTCTAGCAGGTAATTTATCTGCACTATCACTGATGCTCTGACAGGTTTGAAGTTTGCCATTTTCCTCCCTTCTCTAACTAAACCATATTGTAATGAAAATATGACTAATGACTAAATTGTCATAATGGATCAAGCACAGTTAAAATGGGTATGTAGCCAGCCTCGTAAACAAGAATGATTGAAGAACAATCAGGGATATACCTTGCCAGGGGAGAAAAATAATCCCCTGTTTTATTCTAACATGAATGCTTTTTAAGTCTTCTACCCAAAAAAATAAGACATAACTTTATAAAACAAAAGTATCTGCCTACCTCAAGCAAATTAGGGATCAGAAGTCTTGGTAGATGAGTGGGTATGTGTGAGAGAGAAGGGGGGGGGGGGGGGGGGGGGGGGGGGGGCAGGGGAGAGGGTATTTATCACATTTGCAGGTCAAATGTCGAAGGGGGGAACTGATTGTATTTGCTGATTACCTTCCAGTTGAGCCATATGCAAACACAGTCGCATTTAGACCATGAACTACCCCAGAGATTGTAGACAATATACTTCTCTCGTAGACGTCCTGCATATAATAGTTATGGACCACTATAATCAGAAACTAAAGTCAAACATATTGAAAAATACAGATGAATCACGTAACCAATTGTTGCATGTTATAATATCTTCAAACCAACATACCCCTTTATAACTGAGCACCTTAACTAAGATTAGTAGTTAAAACTCTCCCAAGTAATACATACGCTTATAGATATCACATAGGTTGCAAGTTGCAACTGCTCCTATTAAAGAAATCACATTCTCTGTAAAACTTGGACCTTTTTGAGATGGCTTGGCAACCAAATTATGTGCCAAAACGAAACCCGGTATTGACTCATACCACCATCTAGCTTGAGCAAATTATGTAACTACGGCCAATCATGCTACAGTCAGTGAATACATTAGATAGATACTTTGGTAACCCAATCAAGGAACTTGAGTACACATTAATCACCATTTAAGTGACGACAAACCACTGACCGCATATTTTCTCAAATAATCTTCTTAAGATCATAACTCAAGGGGCATGAGACACATATTAATACATGTCAAGACTGTAAGTGTGAGGTTAGTGCGATCAAGTGGCCATTTCAAGAGGAAAGAGAAATTGACAAAATGCTAGAAATTAGTCTTACTATGGCCTGCATATGCTTTCCATTTCATAAGCCTAATACATAAATGAACTATTATACACGTAATCTTAAATTGAGTAATCACATAAGAGTTCCTGGTACGATATGCAAAGCTGCTGCATCATTCATGTTACTTATAAGGCTCAGTGAAGCAACTCAACCATTTTCCGTATCCATAACCATATCTATAGAAATTAAACAATACGAATAAAAATAAAAACATATAAACTAATCACAACATACCGCATTCTTAGAGTCAGGAGCAAACGCATAATCAAAAGCATATCTTCTCTCTTTCGTTCGATTCTGTATCCTATCCAAGTAATCCTTGGACAAATCCGGATCCAAAATGGTTACCTCCTGATTCAACCACACCACAACACATTTAATTTCAAATATATATATACCTTTATATATATATTATATATATATATGTAAATCTATACATCACATATATTAATCGTTACACACATACATATACATAATACACACACACACATATATATATACACAAACACACAAACACACACACACACGCACACACACACATATATATATACACAAACACACACACACACACACACACACATATATATATATGTATACACACCTTATTGTTGTGTACTCGCACTATATCACGGCCACGCTCTTTCTCCGTCAAAGGCCTACATTTTACAGCAACCTATAAACAGCAACAATAACAATAACAATTCTAAATAAGCTACAATTAAATTTAAATCCAAAAATAAAAACATAATTAAAATATTAAGTAAATTACTTACAGTAAGAGTTGTAGCTTTCTTACTTACTGGAGCTCTAATACTTGGCATGTTTAATCAAAATCATTCAGTCAACTAACACAATTATTATCGATATACTATTATTTAACAAAAATATCCATAACAGAATTGCTCAAATTTAAATAATTCGTAACTGATTTGTAATTTTTGAAACCCTAAAAAAACGGAAATACGGTTTGAAAATCACATTATTTGCGAGATTAAAATGAACAAGTAAGTCGGTTACACCTTGAGTGTGTGTAATTGTGGGTGAAATGATGAGAGAGAGAATAGTTATGTGAATTGTGAAGCTGTAACTTGTGTGTGTATGTTTCAGTTTTATATTGATTAGACGCGGGTAATAAATAAAATTGAAAGCGGAAGAGGTGTGTTTTTCAGACTCTGTAATTAATTTAGCTAGCTGGACCATGGTGTGTCAATGAATGATCGTGACCGTTGGATTAATTTTGAAGGATTTGGATTTTCTTTTCAAACAAAAACAAAAGGGCTTTCTTGGATGTTTATGAAAAGAAAATGATTTTTATTTCTATTTTTGTACATTATGTTTGCCTTTTTACGTAGAAAGAGACTTTTTTTAACAGGTATATATTAAAAAGTCGGTATTAGAATGAACATGTTAAAATTATTAAGAGTTTGGCCACCCGGGTGAAAGATAGGGAGGATAAGTGATCACGCCACTAAGCCCGGTTCTTATAGCATCGTCGGACGCGTATTGGCATTCTATCTCTCACACAATTTTCCGTACTCTAGTCTTAATCAATCCATTTATGTCACCTCATTTTTACCTTTTCATACACACTTCTTATTTTGTTAGCAACTCATCTCTCACTCATACCTCACACTACAAAAGACAAATATACATCATTTATATTTTATAGTTTGTTTTGTAGTAAATTTTATCTCATTCCTTTACGGCTTTACCACACCCCACAAAAAATTGTTAATGGTGGTGTTATCATTTGGTGTCTCACTTTTACCACACTCATCTTTCATCCAACGCCAACACTCTAAGTAATAGTAATAATAACAACTAATTTACTTTCAATCCAACTTTCACACACCACAAAATTCTACCCTAACTAACAACTGAAAACAACTGCCAGCGGAGACAATGGTTGTCTCCAACGAAGATGGTTGGTAGTGTGGTCATCTTTGTCTTTGAATCACAATAGTGGTCTCGATTTCTTCTCGGATGATGGTGTTATCAACAATCAGATGTCAAAAAAAGATGTGTATTTATCTTAGCAAGTTTGATATTTTTAAGAAGCTAGTGCCTTTGGATCTAAAGAAAAAATAAGCGGCTTCAAATCTATAAACTTCTGTCTTAGAGGTTTTTCAGAGCTTTTCTACAAAAACAAATGAGACCAAACCTTTTTATTATGTTATATACTTGGACCTTTATATATACTTTCTCTGTCCCATTATATCTGTCCTGTTTAAAATTTTCAAAGTCTTTGCTTCTTAACTTTGACGTTATATATATATTTTGTGTCATATAATACTTAATGAAAACTATATCAGTGAAAACACATCTAAATCTCAATCAATTCATATAATCGTCATCAAGTATTATATAACACAAATAAAAATATTTAAGATTAAAGTTTAAAAAAAACTTTAAAAACTAAAAATATGACATTTTTAGTGGAACAAAGGGAGTATAAAAATATGTATATAAAAAGATATATGAATAGTATGATATATAGTGTGAAAGGGATGAAAATGTAAAAAATCATCTTATAAAAAAAAAAATAGAGTATATAACTGTTTTGTAACTGTTGAATAGAAAAACAACACAATGGTGAATGCAAAAATTTCAAAGAATTAATACAATATTTAAAAAAAGTAAGTAAATTCAATGCTGTTTTTTTTACGTATTTTGGGTCTTAATATTGTCTTCGATATTGTATGAGGGATGTTGAGTTGTAGACAACCTTACCTTACTTAAGATAAGGAAAATGCTTTCAGTATCTACCAAATATATAAAAAGATCTCTAACCTTCCTAGCCTCCTAGGTATGAAAATCCAACCTTTAACTTTTGTCTCCAAAGATAAAGGATCCATCCATTTAATACTTAAGTTTGGAGTAAATGGTCAGGCAGATTTAAAACATTTTAGATTCTAATTCTTTTAAATTTCAATTCCAGTGATAAATTTCAATTTTTTTAAAAATCTATACTCCCTTATAAAAGAAACTGCCTCCTCCCCTCCTTAATTTTAAGAACCTGAAATGACACATTTACCCTCCATCTTAATACATTTTATTTCCATTTTATAGACTGTGACTAAAATGTCCTTAAAAAAATTCAACATCTATCTCTCCCTCACGCAGAAACACATAGCAAAAACCCTAACTCAAAATTCGTCCCCCTCCTCTCCCCTTTCATATCCCACCGCAACAATTCATCACATCTCCGACCGCAATGAAATTACTTTTACGTTAATAACCACACCATCATCCGCCGTTACCGCCGATACATTGCGCGGACAACAATCTAGTATTATGTGAACCAAAATGTCCCTTATTTTATTGTATCAAATAAAGTGATTAAAACGTTAAATAAATAGAAAAAATATCAGGGGATATATAACTTATGAAAAAAGAAAAAGAAAAATAAAGGAAAGAAATGAAACCAAAGCCCTATCCATCTTTTCATTTATCTCTCTTTATGTAACAACCTCCTCGGTTACCAGATTCGGCCAATTTACACGCAAATCACAACCACATCTCGTGTCCCCGTACTTGTGGTAGCAAATCTGTCTCTATATTTTTACTCATCTGAATTTTATTTATTTTTTTAGTAAGAATTATTATTAGTTAATTATATATATGTGTGTGTGTCTGTATATCTCGATCTGGTACGTTGACGCAATTATGCTAGTTTCATTTTTAGATAATTGTTTAATTATTTTTGAAGAATCGATAGCCGATTAAAAATCATAAGATGTGACTGGATCCTTATTTGTCTCATATTTCATAGCGATATTAGTTGATTTTATTATTTTTATTTTTTTTCCTAATATTAATAGTGTGATAATTCTGATATTAGTTTACATGTAGATGTATAAATGTATTCATTTCATCAACATTTCGCACGGAAGATATTCGATGTTGCTAATTTTCAAAATGAATAGCAATGTTAATGTGTGCTAGGTTAGAAACTGACTAACATCTTATCGGGTCATTGCATAGTAGTTACTAGTTAGTGTCTTTGGTACTTATCTTTCGGTTTTGTTACCGAGATTTGTTTTAATTCATCAAGCTATGTATAGTTTGTGTGTTAGCATAATATTGCAGATATTGATTCAGAAGCAATAATCGTGAACTGTTATACGATTTAGCATAGGATAATAACTACAAAGTAATATATATGGATGCATAATGAATGAAAATGATATTATGTTTCCGTGTTGCATTCATGGTTAATGTCAAATCAAATAAGTTCCTTGTGTTCATTTTTAAATTTTCATGCTTTTAGTTGACATTATTGATGATGTTGTATTATTGTGTATCTTTTTGTTTCTTTAAGTTATCTCAGTGTTAATGGCTTTGACAGACAGCAGATCACATTTAGCAAGCAGATTTCTTCGACAATCAAATCAAGACCATAAGGTAATCACATTTCTCTTCTAAAAGTGATTCATTATACGGCCTTTCATATAAGTTGGTTTAATTGGTTAAATTTTGCACTTCTGGATACAACTTATGGTTTTTCTTTATCCAAGTCAATCTTACACTCTTTGGGAGAACTGTAGAAGGGCTAGTGAGTGATGCATGCTAGGAGCCATTTTGAACATTATAATTTAAAAATCATGTTGACATGGCGAGCGTAGGTTTGACTCCAAAGTTCAGATATTGCTGTAAATCATGTGTTTAGAGTTAGCTAACAACTATCTGTTAACAAATAAAAACCAAGTGCTTGAAATGACTATGGGTCTGAAAGGCTGAAAGTGGTCCATCAAGTTAATTTTAAAAGGAAGTGTCAGTCTTATGTTTCTGTTACCTTGTCATGCATTAATCACCTAAACTAGTGAGTAATTCAATTCAACTCTCGATTCAATTCTTTGTCACTTAACTCATTGTCCTAATATGTATGACGTATCATACTGTTTTGTGGATGAACATGGAAGTGATTAATGAATTATCTTATGGGAAGCATTAATGCAGTCAACAAGTTGAGTGCTTGAATAGTGTACATTAACTAGAACTCAAGTAAATAATATCATGATTGAACGCGGCAATTATTAAAAAATAGTTCATCTTGAGGGAAGCATTAACATAAGAAACAAACTGGAATGGTTAACACAAACAATCATTTAAAGATCCGTGGGCGGTCTAAAATGATTATGGTTATGAAAGTGAATTGTAAAAGGGGATAAAAGCTCCTACACCTAAGGGGTTGTGTAGTTGTGAAAAGTTGGAGCCTTGGAGCGGAGGTCTTCTCCAGAAAATTCTTTTCACATGGAAAACCTGAAACAGAAAACATGTTCCAGAAAAAATAATGTTGAAAATGGAACATCAACTTTTTTAATTTCTAGCTCCACTTTTGAAAACTTTTATTTATGGTCTTTTTCTCTTTCTACTGTTTTCATGGGTAGAAAAATTCTCTTGCTTTATTAACGAGGTCATGAAAACTAATGAACATGTGGTCAGATTGTTTAGAAAATAGAAAATGGAAGTTAGAATATTTTTCTGCAAATGAATGCACCCTATGGTTTTGTAATCTCTCAAAGCAACCTTGAAGATTAGTGGCGATCTATAGAGCTCTTGATGTATAAAACTAATTTTTTTCCATCTTTGCATTGATGTATTTGCAGACTCTTAAGCCCCAGGGCTGTCCTGTTTTTTGTGTTTCGTTTTATTTATCCTCCAATAACTTATAGCTCTTTCCCTAAAATCTTTCTTGCAATTATTTGGCATAAGCTTATGTGCGGAGTCTTGTCAACATTGTTTTCTTTATCAGTAAGGCACAAGAGTACACTGGTTTGCTGGTCATAATTCCATTCACGATTCATACGTTTTTAATCTTGGAGATACCATAACATAAGGCTAGCCGTGGGACATTAGCCTATTTTAACCTATCTTCACTTTTCTACTGTTTTGTCTATAGTTTTCACAGGGCAAATCTGTTTTATACATTTCCCATCGAATCGAATACACAGTTGTTATGCTTGATATACAAATATCGATTTTGCAATATAATAAGCACGTTATAGAAACTAGCATTCTGACTATTAATGCGAGTGATCAGTTCGTTTGTTATCGTGATGTTGTGTGTCTTACATTGTTCAAAGTAAGTACCTGGAGTTCTTTTTTTAGAAAGGCAAAAAAAGGAGAAGCTTATATGGGATTTAAACCTGAGACCAATTGTTATTCAAAGAAACAACATGAGGGAGTGAGACCACTAGGCTAACCCTCCTTCTAGTACTACAACAACGATACCTGATCCCGACCGGGGGGGGGGGGGGGGGCGTATGGGTAAGCTGAAATATAGACAACCATATTTCTACCTGAACCTTTTAACACGCTCTCTGTTTGTTCGTGTTTTTACATTCTTATTTAACATTCAAAAAGTATACAATGTCAATTAGTAGAATGTTGCATGACAGTTGATAATTGGATGGAATTCATGAAAGTTAGCTAAAGACTTTAATTTATGGTCATTTAGGCACACTCTATTTTTGCCATCATTAGATATAAATTTCTCTTTTGAAACTATTATTATACTTAATTGAACTACAGATTCTTGCGAGGAGATATTAGTTGTGCAAAAGATGCCCATGTAGTGCAAAGAGATTATACACATCCTCACCTGCTTTACTTTCCCTTCATTCTATTTTTCTACTTTCAGTAGAGTGAATCTTGTATAAGACTTCATTATTATATGTGATACTTTCTAATAGCAACAAAAAGATTGCCTGATCAGTAGATACGTGATTGAAGCATAAGAGAAACAACTCCTAGTTTGGTACAACTTAGCGAATGCGAATGAAACTACAAATAGCTTGACCAACAATACTATGGTTCTGTAGTAGAGATCTATATGTTGGATTAATGCGTGATTCTACTTGTATATTTTTTCCGCATAACTGAAATCGTATAGCTTGGACATTTTTGTAAGTCTTAATTTGTTGGTTCTTTCCGACCTTAAGAGGTGCTAGTGTTGTTAACATGACGTTAAGGATTAGGTCACGCCAAAGGAACTTTTGAACGACACATACTATGGAATTAGTAGACATTGCACCATACATACTGACCCTTCCAAACATTCTGATTTTCTGATCCACCATGAAACATTTGGTAGAACTTCTCGGGGTTAATATCAGTCGTAATTTGTGATCATATATGGTGGTTAATATTAGATCAAAATACTATATGTTTAAAAGTGTAAGAACACAAATACATGATTACAAAGTGACTTTTGGCCTTTTGGGATGCTGTGGTGGATAATAGTTTTGGCTGGGATTATTGGGTTGTTTCACGAGGCCATGTGGGGTAATGGTGTTTACATATTTTGTCATAGGTTAACCAGTGACATTTTTATAGGAAGAGTTGAAGAAAGATCTTTGCTTCAGGTTTAAAACAAGGTATGCTACTTGAATTTTTTTTATGTTCTTGCACATGGTATTTGTAACCAACCGGCATAGCCTTAAACATGCATGTCTTGTCCAGGCATGGAAGTATGGAACTAAGATGAGTAGCTCTGTTTCACTGGATCATTACTATAGTTATTGTTATTTGAGATTTCTATGTGATCGAAATGAAAAAGGCTAGGATTGATTAGGAGGAACGAAGGACATCAAACGAGTTGAATATAAAAATTAGCTAATAGAAGTATAGAACAAACCAGTCAAATAGGTTGAATGTCACCCAAAGTCTATTGTTAATGTATACAACTTTATAACTTGTTTAATTCATAGCCTTGGATTATTAATGTTATTGTGATAAATATGTTCTTGTAATTATAGTTAACACGTTAGTTGCTTATGATTTATATTAAAAGGATAGGACAAGTGTTTGTCAGTCAACCAAATCTGACCTATCTCAGTTCGAACCCCATACTAATACTGACTTGTTTTTATCCCCGTTTCCCAATTCACCAATCTTGTCATCTCTAATGATCCCGTAGCAAATCATATTATAGTGTCTGTGCCAATCTTGCTTTCATAGATTGCTGGGGAAGTTTCATGTATTTGAATTGAACAATGTGGCTTACGATTGCCATTTGTATCTTAACATGCTAGAAATCTTATATTCCATTGATGTATGCAATTCTTTAAATCTCATTTTTGTGAGTCATTTGTAAATTTCTTCTCTTGCATAGTACAGGGGAACCACAATAATACACACACCTCACCAAGTACGGTGTATCAAGATAACATGTATAAATGGTCATAATAATAGATTCTAAGGTGCAATGAATGTGACACTCATACACTCGCTAACTACTACCTACTAACTCGCCGTTCAAAAATAAAAAATAAAAAATTTTAAGTGCTCTGAATCATATGGCAACTAAGGATATTGTTCTGCTGTAGGTAATTATTTTGTAACCAAGGCATATTAAGGGATTGCAAAAATTAAGGTCATGGAGCTGAATTCCATCAAAGATGCATTTGATCGTGTTACAAAGAAGCAAAAGATATCATCCTCTAAATCTCAGGAGGCTATCGAACAGATCAACCAAGAAATCAAGCATGCGTTATCAGGATTACAATCAGCAACGAATGGTACTTCTGACCACAACTCGATCCTTAGTGAACTGAAAGCAAAGTTGAAGGAGATAGCTCCACTTGGTCAGATGGAAGGCACCCAAAAGGAACTAAATCTTGCTTTGAGCAAGTACACAAAGCTTCTCGAGAAACAATTCAATCCTGATATATCAAAGTCTTATAGGAACGTTGACTTTGACTTCCACTTAGTCAACCAAATTATTGCCAGCCACTTCTACCGCGAAGGCCTGTTTGATATTGGGGATTGCTTTGCAAATGAATCCCATGAAGAAACCATCATTGACAGGAAAACTCACTTTTTAGAAATGTATCAAATACTTGAATCCATGAAGTCTCGAGACTTGGGTCCCGCTTTGAACTGGGCCACCACTAACCACGAGAAGCTCCAACAGAAGGGGTCCGACATTCAAATGAAACTCCACCGACTGCAGTTTATGGAGATTCTTCAACATGGACGCAGAGACGAAGCTCTCCAATATGCCAGAAAATATTTCTCCCTTTTTGCTAACCAACATTTGCCTGAAATCCAGAAACTAATGGGATGTCTTTTATGGGCTGGAAAGCTTGAGTCATCTCCATACCCCGAGCTTCTATCACCGACCCATTGGGCCAAGCTGGCCCACGAGTTGGCCCAACAGTTCTGCAATCTCTTGGGCGAGTCGTATCAAAGCCCATTGAGTGTAACAGTAGCAGCTGGAGCCCAAGGGTTACCAACTCTACTGAAACTGATGAATGTGATGATAGGAAAAAAGCAAGAATGGCAATCTATGAAGCAGTTACCGGTACCTGTAGATTTGGATAAAGAATTTCAGTTTCACTCGATATTTGTGTGTCCTGTTAGCCGTGATCAAGCGAGTGAAGATAACCCTCCGATGCTGATGTCATGCGGTCATGTGCTTTGCAAACAGTCAATAACTAAGTTGTCGAAAAACAACAGCACAAGGCCTTTTAAGTGTCCATACTGCCCTACAGAGGTAGAAGTGGGTCAATGCAGGCAGTTGTATTTTTAATATGGATTGTCGGTTGTACCTTTTCTTGTATTAAGGCACTCTTCCTTTTCCTTTGTTTTCATAAATTATGTTTGTGTAATGTTATGCAGTTAGGGGATGGGATGGCTGTTGAACTTAAGCTGTTATAGCTCTTGGTGATGTACTTTTTACATAAATTGCATGTATATAGAAATTCTTTCTACTTGTTTACAAGAAGTATTTATTTTAGTCCTTTTTCTTACAATAACAATGTTAAAATAATTTATACAACTGATCCAGGCTTATTCAGTATGTATGTCATCTTGACTATATAAACAGGTTATATCTTTTTGCTAAGGGGGTGGATATCAACACTGTTACATGCGCTCTTCGTTCTAATGGGGTTGATGTTGCGTCTCACCTGTTTGTGAGTTGTGATATTGCTGCTGAAACTTGTATCCTCCTTAACGCATGGACTGATAAAGCTATTCCCAGCTCCCCACCGGACGCTGTTCTTTCTTGGTGTGACAATCTTTCACTTCCTAAATTTTTTTGCCAAAGACTTGAAGCAATATTATTTATTTGGTGGTGGCATTTGTGGAAAGTTAAGAATAACAAATTGTACAATGATTCGAAGGAGAGCATCTTGGGCATCTTCAATTCTATTGTTTCCATATCATTCCTTTGGATTCATCATCGGGGAAGGAAGTGTAATTTAACTTGGGAAGATTGGAACGTAAACGCAGCTTAGCCCTCGTTTGATGAGGTTTTTCCCTTATGTCTTGGTTTATCTGTACTTGACATAAGTTTTTTCCAATCCTTTTGCAACCTTGGCAGCTAAAGCTGCAAGAAGAATCTAGTTTGTTGTAATTTTATGTATTTCTAGATTTGTAATTTGATACTAGTCGATCCTTTTATTTAATAATATTATTATTTGCTGTTAAAAAAAGTTATATTTCATATATGATTCTTATATCTATATTCAAGTGATCCCTTTGATTTAGAGCATTTGGGATTGTGATTCTCTGTGTTTATAGCTTATTGCATTATTACAATAAGTTCAAAAATATCCAAAATCCCAAACACATAGTTTTACGTTATGGGCATACAGCCATACATCGCCACCAACACAAATATTGGAGATGGGTTCGCATTAGATACATAACCGTCTTCAAGGTGGCATGTTGGCATGAAGTCTTGAAGTCGGAGGAAACGAGATTCGAATCTCACTGAATATATTTATCTTTAAATAACTAGGGAAAAAACCTAGAAGAGGCCACACGAACACCAATTACGCCGTGTATATGAGAGTCAAATACTTGACTTTTTTCAGAATAGATTCATTTCAGTTTACCGGGTTACAATAATTAAATGTATATTATACGATTCTTGTGAAACTGGAATAGGTGTATGTTATGAGTGATCAGAGACCTATTATAGTACATATATATTTAATACTGTGATAGTTTCTGCATTATAGTACATATATATTTTATACTTTGATGGTTCCTGTGAAAAAAAATGTGTTGCCTCATAATGAGATGCTTAAAATGAATGAGAATTAAAGTAGAAGCAAAATACAACAATAAATAGTTCAACAACATTTTGATGAAAGATAGTGAGTGAAGTTAGCAAAATTTCAGGAATCACATTTATTAGATGTTGGTCTATCCAAATGTGTAAATTACTTTTTTTTCACCCTTTAAACTTTATTACCATTTCCCAAGTTTTACCTTCAATAGGTTTTCTTAACCATGTCCTTAAAATCTCACCAAAAGCTATCTATATTGAAAGTTAGAGGTGTACAAAAAAACCGGTTAACCGAACCGATTCGAAAGTTAACCTATAACCGTAACCGGTTAGTAACCGATACCGTAATAATCGATTATAGGTTAGGAAAAACCGACAGTTAGGAATCGATTTGCCATTTTGAAAACAAAAACCGAATCCTAACCGGTTAACCGGTAATCGGTTAAGTTTTTTTAAAAAAACCGGTTAATCGGTTAACCTACCATACATACACTGATACACATACAGTCATACACTAATACATTAACATATATTGAAATTGTTTTTACCAGTTACCCAATCAAAAACCCCAAATCATTCAATAACCCCAAATCCCTAATCGAATATCTCCAAGACTCCAATCGAATATCTCCAAAATCAATTAATCCCTTTCTTCTCAATCGATCTCAGTTCGGTGGTACCCGATCGATTAATCCCTTTCTTCTGTCAGTCGCTCATCGATTAATCGACCCAAAATCAATCTTCCCAAAAACACCCTAAAAACCTAACAATCGATAACCCTCACAAGAAAAACCCTCAGTGAATCACAGTCAAGAAAAACCCTCACACTTGAAATTAATCAATCGATAACCCTCAGTCCACTCTTTAGTTTAATGAAACTGTTGCTACTTTCTTGTTTGCGTTGTTATGTTTCTACTGGTGCTGGCTGCTGCTACTCTTTAGTTTTATAAAACTGTTGCTATGTCCAGGTTTCTGCACTTTAGAATTCTGCACAGGTTCTTTTTTAGGGTGTTTTTCTGCCCTTTTTATTCTGCACTGGTTGTTTTCTGCACTTTTATTCTGCATAGGTTAACTGGTTAGGTTAACCATTTTAGGTTAACCGGTTTTAATAAACCGAAATCGATTCCACAGGTTCATGTTTTCCAAAAGAATAACCGGTTAATAACCGGTATAGGTTAACCGGAATCGATTAATTTTTTTTTTGAAAAAAACCGGTTTCGGTTAATACTAAAAAAAACCCGAATCAATTAACCTATATTTGCACCTCTATTGAAAGTCTAAATAGTCTTTTCTTTACTTTTCATTGATGATTTTTAACTTTACAAAATGAATATAGTAATAGATAATACAAAGAGTAACTATGTAACAAAATGAATATTTTTTGACTTGCTTCTTATAAAAATGTACAGATAATCAATGTATGTATTGTTGTACAGATAATCAATATTTTTTTTTCCCGCTACCAATCATTTTTCTTAATAATTTATTATAGCAAACATATAAATCATTTTGGGAAACTCACAGTTGCTACTTTAATAATTTATAAACGATTATTATTGTTCTTATTCAATTAATTGTTTGAATTATATATTTTTAGAAAGAGGTTAGGGTTTATGTGGCTGTTAGACACATAAGCTTGGGTGTAGAACCCTTACATCTTATTTTTTTAATCCATAAAAAGCATGGGGCCAACATTTATATATATATTAAAAAATTAGTATGTGAGGGGTTCTACACCCAAGCTTGGGTGTCTAACAGCCATATACTATGTTTTCTCTTTTAGAAAACATACTTTCCCCACCACTTCAAAGAATAGTCCAAATAAATTTTTGTATTAATATCTACAAAAAACCCAATACTCACGATCCACAACAATCAGACCCAACTTACATTAGGTTTTATATCATTATTAATCGTTTCTCTTTGAAACCTCGGTTCAATAAATCACATAATCAATCATGGCATCTTTATATGGGACGACAGATGAGACGATTGATCCATGGTTTCCTACAATTGTAGTTGCGCCAGATGGAAGAATACATCTAGTAAACGTTAGGCCCCGTTTTTTTTCCTAAGGAGGTTTTTGTCTGAATCTGAATACTGCTTTTGAATGTTAAGAGATGGTTTAAATGTCTAAAATCTAAATCTATAGCTGTTTGTTCTTTTATAATTTTTGATTTTACAATTATTCTTTTATTTTTTTCTCATATTAATTATTTATAATTTATAATAATATGACACTTTTGAAAACAAAATACAATTGTTTTCTTATTATAAAGTTTGATTTTGATACAAAAGGAAGTCCACTCCAGAGTCCACACGAAACCTCTTTCCTTCCTTTTTATCTCTTCCGTTTTTTATTTTTCTTTTCTTTTCAAAAATGAGCCCTCATCTTTCACATCTTCCATGGATTATTTTTTTATGATAAGAAATAAAGAGAAAAAAAAGTATGACATGATGTTACTAGATCCTTATTTTAAAGCTCATGTTGTGGATGTTGGTTGGTGGGTAACGAAGGAAGGTGATGTACGCCGAAGACCGGAGGGATGGCGGGTGGTGAGCTGCGAAGGATAGTAGCAAACAAGGGCGCCAGAAACGGTGACGATCACTTCGTATGTTGATAAAAGTTTGCAGATGTCAAAAAGAGGAGGGCAGACATCTGACCGAATATGATGATTTCAAAGAATTTTGTCTTGATTTGAATGAAAAACAAACACCAACAGATCTAGAAACATCTAATTCGGTTTGATGTAAGAGGTTTCTCAGAGTTTCTTTTTGAAAAACAAACGAGGCCTAATAAAAGACTTGGACAACCGCAATAGCAATAACAAAATATATTCGGCGTTTCACGGAAAAGATGTGTCTGATTACGTTGATGCGATTTTTGATGTTCGTGGAACAATACGTCTCGTATGAATTAAATCTCCAATGGTATACACTATTTACTCTTATTTATACTCTTTACCATAGAATAAAGCAATTAGTTTCGCTAAGTTTCGTATTTCTCCAACTATAATGAAGAACAATAAACAAATAAAAATATCAAATAATCTAAAAAGCCCTAAAATTAGTGTAAAAAAATTAGCCTAAAAAACCCAAATTCACTGTCACAAGTAAATTAAAAAACCCAAATTACTGTAAAGTAAATTAAAAAACCCAAATTACTGTAAAGTAAATTAAAAAACCCAAATTACTGTAAAGTAAATTAAAAAACCCAAATTACTGTAAATAAATTAAAAAACCCAAATTACTGTAAAGTAAATTAAAAAACCCAAATTACTGTAAAGTAAATTAAAAAACCCAAATTACTGTAAAGTAAATTAAAAAACCCAAATTACTGTAAATAAATTAAAAAACCCAAATTACTGTAAAGTAAATTAAAAAACCCAAATTACTGTAAAGTAAATTAAAAAACCCAAATTACTGTAAAGTAAATTAAAAAACCCAAATTACTGTAAATAAATTAAAAAACCCAAATTACTGTAAAGTAAATTAAAAAACCCAAATTACTGTAAAGTAAATTAAAAAACCCAAATTACTGTAAAGTAAATTAAAAAACCCAAATTACTGTAAAAAATTAAAAAACCCAAATTACTGTACAAGTCACTGAAAAAACCCAAAATAAAAACCCTAAAATTACTATAAGAAAATTAAGCATAAAAACCCAAAAAAACACAAAAATCAGTGTGTAAAAACCTCACAAGTATTGTATAATCACTGTTAAAAAAACCCAAAATAAAAACCCTAAAATTACTATAAGAAAATTAAGCATAAAAACCCAAAAAAACACAAAAATCAGTGTGTAAAAACCCCATAACTATTGTATAATCACTGTAAAAAAACACCCAAATTAACTATTAAATCACAATTAAAATAAAAAAGATAAAGTAAAAAAGTAGATACCTGTGAAAAGATGGCGAGATCGAAGGTATGAAGGATGAAGATGACGAGATTGAAGGTATGAAGGATGACAAAGTGAATTACAGATTTACAAAATTAGTGAAATCAGTGGACATCGCTTGTTGTTGTTGCTGCAAATATAGACCCGCACACTTACCCACTTGGACCCGTTAGAGCTGATAAATAATTCTGAGTGTTAAATAAATACCCGTCCGTGTCTAATTTTAAAAGCCCATATATACCCATTAAGTTTAAATATTTACCCAATATAGCCCAATTCAAGTCATTTGGATATGGATTGCCAGACCTATTTTAGCCATTTGACTCTAGAGATAAAACATGGTCTCAATGGACTCGTTCTCGAGTGCATTTTATGTTTCCATCTCAATGGATGGAAAGAGAGGTGTGGCTAGTGGTTATCGGTTACTATCCCTTGCATGCATTGTTTTCGGTTACTATTCATTGTTTATGTTTTCCAAGTAAGATGGTAGCAAATAGTTTCGAACAAAACAACGTTATTATACATGCTAAAGTAATGAAAGGTACTTGCCGAATAAATATTCTTCCAAATTACATCAAGTTTATTTAATAAAAGGTTCCTGGCTCTGTGTTAACTTATCAATTTAATTGTGTCGCAAGACTTATATATGGTGGTATAAACCTCACGGATGGCATTTTACAATTTAGACAGCAAGTTTTTCAAAATTTCCCAAACTAAGCAAAATACCCATGTGATTGTGGTAAAACCTCACAGATGTTTTCACCCAATCAGAAACCCAATGATTTTGACATTAGGTGAAATTGTGTTAGGCTTATTAGAAGATGATTCAGAGATAAAACATGGCCTTATAGCCGTTTGATTATCTTTCAAGTTTTAGCCATTTGACTCTAGAGATAAAACATGGTCTCAATGGACTCATTCTCGAGTGCATTTTATGTTTCCATCTCAATGGATGGAAAGAGAGGTGTGGCTAGTGGTTATCGGTTACTATCCCTTGCATGCATTGTTTTCGGTTACTATTCATTGTTTATGTTTTCCAAACATTGCCATTTACCCCTGCATATTTACTTGAGAGAAGTTGTGGATTTAACTCTGTCGTTTTTCTTGTTGACAGAAGCTGAAGAATTCATAGTTTGTTGGTGGGATATGAAATGAAGTTTGCTCAGTGCAGTTCAGAATTCTTATCAAATATTTGGACCAGGTGCAATTATTTTTGGCAATGTAGTTTTTTGGTACATCAACTTTTGTATGGGGCTTGGGGTATGTACTAGCCCTTTTTGTTCTTCTGATTATTAGGTGACTTTTCTTTAGCTTGCCCATGTAGAATTTTCCCCCTTTCTTACCTAATTATATTAGGTGCTTTCATTTCTATTAACTGCTCATACTTTCTATATTGTTTTGTGAAATGATTAATCAAATTTTACAAGAAAAAGAAAAATACTTAAAGCTTCCTCAATCACAAATCTCATTAACAAATTGTATCGAATTCGTAGGTAAGTAATTGAAGCATATGTTTGCATGGATTTGCAAAAATTAAGGTCATGGAGCCGAATTCCATCAAAGATGCATTTGATCGTCTTACAAAGAAGCAAAAAGATATCATCCTCTAAATCCCAGGAGGCTATCGAACAGATCAACCAAGAAATCAAGCATGCGTTATCAGGATTACAATCAGCAACGAATGGTACTTCTGACCACAACTCGATCCTTAGTGAACTGAAAGCAAAGTTGAAGGAGATAGCTTCACTTGGTCAGATGGAAGGCACCCAAAAGGAACTAAATCTTGCTTTGAGCAAGTAAACAATTCAATCCTGATATATCAAAGTCTTATAGGAACGTTGACTTTGACTTCCACTTAGTCAACCAAATTATTGCCAGCCACTTCTACCGCGAAGGCCTGTTTGATATTGGGGATTGCTTTGCAAATGAATCCCATGAAGAAACCATCGTTGACAGGAAAACTCACTTTTTAGAAATGTATCAAATACTTGAATCCATGAAGTCTCGAGACTTGGGTCCCGCTTTGAACTGGGCCACCACTAACCACGAGAAGCTCCAACAGAAGGGGTCCGACATTCAAATGAAACTCCACCGACTGCAGTTTATGGAGATTCTTCAACATGGAAGCAGAGACGAAGCTCTCCAATATGCCAGAAAATATTTCTCCCTTTTTGCTAACCAACATTTGCCTGAAATCCAGAAACTAATGGGATGTCTTTTATGGGCTGGAAAGCTTGAGTCATCTCCATACCCCGAGCTTCTATCACCGACCCATTGGGCCAAGCTGGCCCAACAGTTCTGCAATCTCTTGGGCGAGTCGTATCAAAGCCATTGAGCGTGACAGTAGCAGGTGGAGCTCAAGGGTTACCAACTTTACTGGAACCGATAAATGTGATGATAGGAAAAAAGCACGAATGGCAGTCTATGAAGCAGTTACCGGTACCTGTAGATTTGGATAAAGAATTTCAGTTCCACTCGATATTTGTGTGTCCTGTTAGCCGTGATCAAGCGAGTGAAGATAACCCTCCGATGCTGATGTCATGCGGTCATGTGCTTTGCAGGCAGTTGTATTTTTAATATGGATTGTCGGTTGTACCTTTTCTTGTATTAAGGCACTCTTCCTTTTCCTTGGTTTTCATAAATTATGTTTCTGTAATGTTATGCAGTTAGGGGATGGGATGGCTGTTGAACTTAAGCTGTTATAGCTGTTGGTGACGTACTTTTTACATAAATTGCATGTATATAGAAATTTTTGTTACGTGCCTTTTCACTCTATGTCAATTTAAAGTGCTCAGAATCATATGGCAACTAAGGATATTGTTCTGCTGTAGGTGATTAGTTTGTAACCAAGGTATATTAAGGATTTGCAAGAATTAGGTGTTTGGTACGATGGAATGGAAAAGGAGAAAGGGAATGAGAATCACTTCCCCTGTTTGGTTGCACCGAATAATGAAATCGAGAATGAGAAGTGGTTCTCTACAAATTGGCTCATCCTCCATACTCTACAATCTATAGTTCAATGCAAGTCAATCTTAAAAAAACAAGAAGTAATTGCTTTAGTTAGGAATGTTTTTAATATGCGTATAACTTTAATGAAGTCAATCTTATTTCCATGTCGTTTTTAGCCCTAAACTTTACAAAGCCAAAAACATTCTTCTGTTTATCTTTTATCCTGGCTACAAAAGAGTCACAAATGTCACCAAAGCTTTCGAATAATCTCCATAGCCTGTTATTTAAGCACTCCTCCGGTAAGTTTGAAACGAAGAACGTTGTTACTTCAGGGGAATCGAAAAAGTGTTTCCTTCTATGGGTCCGTTCTTTTTTTCTGTAGGATACATGTGTCCAATCATCTTCACATCCACATCCATTCTGGCCTGCATCAGAGTGGGGTTTTTCAGTGTCTTTTTGTGTTCTGGGAAGCACACCATAGGAAGCACCAAAGAGAGAGAGAAAAAAAAGTCTTGGAAATAGTTATCTAGGAATTTAAGAAAGGAACGAAGGAGAGTTTCAAGGTTTTACGCCTTCTTGCATGAACCCACATGGAAAGTAGACGAGCTGTTTTACCCTTTTGACGACTTAGAAATCTATTATTTGTAGCGCCAAGGATTGCATTGCAATCCAAGTTTTTTAGTTTAGTAAATTGCTGTGACTATCATGTTCCTGCATCCGTGGGCTGTTCAGGATTCACCTTTTTATGATGTATCCACAAAGGCTTTGAGTTAACCTGC
Organism: Erigeron breviscapus; assembly: GCA_034093135.1. Taxonomy (NCBI): domain Eukaryota; kingdom Viridiplantae; phylum Streptophyta; class Magnoliopsida; order Asterales; family Asteraceae; genus Erigeron; species Erigeron breviscapus. Next base: position 106,172,106 of record CM067168.1, read on the forward strand.
CGGCTTGTTCTGGAAACTGAAACCGAGCAGGTTTGTACTTTGTAGTTTTTACTTGACTTTATTGTTGATTTTCTGGAAATAAAATATTAAAAATCTCCCATTAGCTTATCTGAATTATTTTTGGATTAGTTGGTTCACCATGCATCTCCACTAAGTGAAACTGGGATGCTTGTTGTTGACTCGGTGGTGAGTTCGTTTCCATTTCTATTGTGAAAATGCTGTTCAACTTGTCAAGCAGTGTTTTAGTGCCTGATGTTGTCATGGGCATATTTTAGGTGCCAAGTGGCCCGGCACATAAACATCTAGAGCCCACCAGCCCGGTGATATTTCCCCCCAATATACCAAAAGCCTAATGTAACAGTAACATTAGGGGTTTTCAACCCAGTGAGATGAAGAAATAAGAAGAAAGAAGTAGTAGATGAATGTTGAGATGAAGAAAGAACAAGGTAGGAGATGAAAAGAGAAGAACATTGAAAGCAAAGAAGATACATAGTTTGTGCCAATAGCTAAAGAACTAGAAGTTTTTTGGCAAAAATATATAAAAAAGACCAAAAGTTTCCTGTCCTTAAGCAGACTTTAATTATTATTATTTATAATGGCATAGACTAATTAAAAGTTTAGAATGCTGGGAACATTTGGTCTCTTTTGCACGCAGACTAAGAAAAACAATCCAGCAGCAGAAATATGGTAACATTAAGCAACACGGATGCATCAGACGGCTTCCAACTTCAACTTTTCGTTCTCTCCAGCTTCAATTCCATCACCTGGGGGAGAACATTCCATACCTCAAAAATATGTCAGCCGATTCTTTATAATATAAAGAAACATTGAAACCAATTTGTAAAAGTCTCACGTAATCTCAAACAAGATTAATCGGCAAAGTTTAAAACAATAATAATTGGGAAATCAAGCTTTGACTTACCAAGATGTCAAAAAAAAAAAACAGTATCGTTTGAAGACCATCTTTATACACCAAAAAAATTAGAAGAATATATACCTTGTGAATAAAAATTTTGACTTACCATTCTTTTTCGCCTTTTTCGTATTTCTCTTTATGAGGTAACGAACACTCTTTCTTAATATACGAGACCTCTGTAATTTTCTGCCAATAGAAGTTTCATCTACGTCCTCCATGTCCACGATGTGGCAGTTGCCATCAGTATTAATAAGCTCAACAAGTTCACCAAGCTGTTCCCTCCCATAATGGTATGGACCATATAACAACTCATACGCACCAGTGCCATACTCCACACGATGACTGATTTTCTTCATTATAAAGAAATTGACAACATCTAAAGCCACCTCATTGTCTTTGAATCGCTTTCCAAGTCGCTTAGTATAACTCCAATGCATATTTATAGGACTAGCAAGTAGCAACAAAGAAACACAACTACTTGATTAGCAAACACACACATGTACATACATACATACATATATATATTAGATACCTAAGCTTGGGTATAAAACCGCTCACATTTTTATATTTTAGTCCATAAAAAACATGGGGGCCCAATCATTTATCCATTATACAATAAATGTTAAAAAAATTAATATGTGAAGGGTTCTATACCCAAACTTAGGTATCCAAGCTCCACATATTCACTATATATATATATGTATGTATGTATATATAAGCTATCTAATAAAGAGAAGAAAAGGAACCTTCAAGATACAAGACGATGGAGCTCAAATCATTAGTAGGAGAAAGCTTGGGACCAAATTTAAATGAACCCATTCCCAATAAGCCCACACGATTCTCTGGATTACACTATAACGAGAGAATGGATGAGCATAATTGTAATCCTATAGAACCCTAGGATATATATAGATATATGTATATATATATATATATATATATATATATATATATATATATATATATATATATATATATATATATATATATATATATATATATATATATATATATATATATATATATATATATATATATATATATATATATATATATATATATATATATATATATATATATATATATATATATATATATATATATATATATATATATATATATATATATATATATATATATATATATATATATATATATATATATATATATATATATATATATATATATATATATATATATATATATATATATATATATATATATATATATATATATATATATATATATATATATATATATATATATATATATATATATATATATATATATATATATATATATATATATATATATATATATATATGCAGTTTCTGTATCTCTTGTAAATTTAACGATTATTCATTGATATTATAAAATTTTCCGGGGTACATATATAGAAAAGTATACATATATATATATAAAGCTATCTAAAGAGAAGAAAAGGAACCTTCAAGATACAAGACGATGGAGCTCAAATCATTAGTAGGAGAAAGCTTGGGACCAAATTTAAATGAACCCATTCCCAATAAGCCCACACGATTCTCTGGATTACACTATAACGAGAGAATGGATGAGCATGATTGTAATCCTATAGAACCCTACATATATATATATATATATATATATATAAAAAAAAAAAAAAAAAAAAAAAAAAAAAAAAAAAAAAAAAAAAAAAAAAAAAAAAAAAAAAAAAAAAAAAAAAAAAAAAAAAAAAAAAAAAAAAAAAAAAAAAAAAAAAAAAAAAAAAAAAAAAAAAAAAAAAAAAAAAAAAAAAAAAAAAAAAAAAAAAAAAAAAAAAAAAAAAAAAAAAAAAAAAAAAAAAAAAAAAAAAAAAAAAAAAAAAAAAAAAAAAAAAAAAAAAAAAAAAAAAAAAAAAAAAAAAAAAAAAAAAAAAAAAAAAAAAAAAAAAAAAAAAAAAAAAAAAAAAAAAAAAAAAAAAAAAAAAAAAAAAAAAAAAAAAAAAAAAAAAAAAAAAAAAAAAAAAAAAAAAAAAAAAAAAAAAAAAAAAAAAAAAAAAAAAAAAAAAAAAAAAAAAAAAAAAAAAAAAAAAAAAAAAAAAAAACAAATTCGGGTAAAGATCAATTAAGACCAGAAATCATCAAACTGTTACTATTATTATTAAACATTAAATTAACAGATCCATGCTACGGTACTTGCAATTTCATACAAAACATCACAATCTAATAAAACAAGATGAGAAATATAAAGATACATCAAAAAAGAAATAAGATATAACCGCGTCAAAATAAGAAACGAATTTAACAGAAAATATTTCTCCCTTTTTGCTAACCAACATTTGCCTGAAATCCAGAAACTAATGGGATGTCTTTTATGGGCTGGAAAGCTTGAGTCATCTCCATACCCCGAGCTTCTATCACCGACCCATTGGGCCAAGCTGGCCCACGAGTTGGCCCAACAGTTCTGCAATCTCTTGGGCGAGTCGTATCAAAGCCCATTGAGTGTAACAGTAGCAGCTGGAGCCCAAGGGTTACCAACTCTACTGAAACTGATGAATGTGATGATAGGAAAAAAGCACGAATGGCAGTCTATGAAGCAGTTACCGGTACCTGTAGATTTGGATAAAGAATTTCAGTTCCACTCGATATTTGTGTGTCCTGTTAGCCGTGATCAAGCGAGTGAAGATAACCCTCCGATGCTGATGTCATGCGGTCATGTGCTTTGCAAACAGTCAATAACTAAGTTGTCGAAAAACAACAGCACAAGGCCTTTTAAGTGTCCATACTGCCCTACAGAGGTAGAAGTGGGTCAATGCAGGCAGTTGTATTTTTAATATGGATTGTCGGTTGTACCTTTTCTTGTATTAAGGCACCGAAAAAACCGAAACCCAATGGTTTTAGTTTTCAAAAACCGAATTATAACGGTTCGGTTTTCGGTTTTAGTCAAAACCGAACCGTACTCACCCCTAAAAGCAGAAGAATAGTAGGTGTTTTCCGGTGAACCAACCGCAGCGTCGTAGCGGGGAACGTCTTCTGAAAGTGGTGATAACTAATAAAAATTTTTATTTAATCCATTTTGGTTGTTTTGTTTTTTTTTTAGATGGGTTTAAGGTTTGATATTTTCGGATGATGATGATGATGATGATGAAGATGAAAGAAAATACATATGAAGGTTTGATAACTAATATGGTCTAACCTATTTAAATAGGTAATAATACACCCAAGAGATAGTTTTGGTTTTGATGATTTCTAAAAGCAAATTGTATTTGCTCCTTCATGTATACGTGGTTCTCAAAATTTGCACAAACAGACAAAAGTCATTAATCACAATAGATATTTAATATATATATATATATATATATATATATATATATATATATATATATATATATGTATATATATATATATACCCGGTCTAAACCCGGTCCAACCGATCCGACCGGTCGACCAGTAAAATTATGTAAATCCGGTTCAGTGTCCGGTCCGGTTTTTAAAACATTGCTTAGGTTAAAACATGGTATGCTACTTGAATTTTTTTTATGTTCTTGCACATGGTATTTGTAACCAACCGGCATAGCCTTAAACATGCATGTCTTGTCCAGGCATGGAAGTATGGAACTAAGATGAGTAGCTCTGTTTCACTGGATCATTACTATAGTTATTGTTATTTGAGATTTCTATGTGATCGAAATGAAAAAGGCTAGGATTGATTAGGAGGAACGAAGGACATCAAACGAGTTGAATATAAAAATTAGCTAATAGAAGTATAGAACAAACCAGTCAAATAGGTTGAATGTCACCCAAAGTCTATTGTTAATGTATACAACTTTATAACTTGTTTAATTCATAGCCTTGGATTATTAATGTTATTGTGATAAATATGTTCTTGTAATTATAGTTAACACGTTAGTCTTTAGAAGGGAGGTCCACCTTACGCCCGACGGACATTCTTGTGTTTGGTTGGGAAGGGGGGAAACACGCGTGTGTAGACTTAACAGGAGTGTCCCCTCTTGTTGGACTCAAGGACCATGGTTTTGTTGCGGGACAGGCCGCACTCAAGGCTGAGTTGAGCAAAGTTGCAAAACACGAGAAAGCTTGCATTGAGAATCAACATGTATTTGTCCCGTTTGGTTTTGACACCTTTGGTGTTCTTGCCCCCGACGCTGTACGATTTCTGAAACGGGTTCAGAAAGTTGTTAATAGTAATTTCTCGACTCTTAAGGCCCAAAACGTTGTATTTAGTAGAATCGGGTTTGCTATTCAAAAGGGGGTAGCGGCACAACTTGTTGCCCGACTACCTGCCATTGTAATGTAATGACTTTCTGTGAGTAATTATATGAAACAATTGGAAAAAAAAAAAAGAAAAGTTCAAATTTTTTACTCCCTCCGTCCCATTTTAGTTGTCCACTGTTGACTTTCAAAGTCTTTTTGCTTCAACTTTGACCGTAAATATTTTTGTTTGTATTATATAATACTTGATGAAAGTTATATCATTGAAAAGTTCGTTTAAAATCAAATTTATTTATATATTTTATATCAAGTGTTGTAGAATATAAACAAAAATATTTGCGGTCAAAGTTGAGACAAAAAGACTTTGAAAGTCAACAGTGGACAACTAAAATGGAACGGAGGGAGTATTATATACTTTAAAAAGATAGGACAAGTGTTTGTCAGTCAACCAAATCTGACCTATCTCAGTTCGACCCTAATACTGACTTGTTTTTATCCCCGTTTCCCAATTCACCAATCTTGTCATCTCTAATGATCCCGTAGCAAATCATATTATAGTGTCTGGTCCAATCTTGCTTTCATCGATTGCTGGGGAAGTTTCATGTATTTAAATTGAACAATGTGGGGCTTACAATTGCCATTTGTTGCTTAACATGCTAGAAATCTTATATATTCCACAGATCGAACTCACAAGATTAAACAAGAATATGATTCTATTATAACCAACAAACCGTAGGTTACATTGAAAAGACACACTAAAAACTGAATACAAACACATATATTTATAGACCACATATGACGGTTATTTCTGAACCGTTGTGTTGTTTCAAACCATCATAACCCTTTGCCATGAGAGAGCTTGCAACTGCACTTCTGAACCATCACGATGGTTGTGTATCTTCACATCGATCTGTGACAACTCGTAATTTATTAACAACGGGTTAGTCTTAATCTCGATCATTATTTATAATTTCGTCTAATTTAGAGATTATGACGTGGAAATTATTAGTTAATTGAACATTTGATATAGTTCAATTAGACGTATCCTTATGACGTAGACTATTAGCTATTTAGACGAATGCCGAGTCTTAAAATAACGTTAAATAAAGATGTAAATGTTATAATTAAACACAGTTATTAGACTGTCTAAACCTAATATTTCTAAAAGTTTAGTTTATTTATTTTTATTTATTAGTCTCGACTAAAATGAGACGAGGGAAAATACCTTTACTTTACATTTTAACCTTTTGGTCAAACGGTATTTAATCGTAAGCATTTTGCCAAATTAGGGGAAAGGATTTTATCTATTTTGGCCACATGGGCCGAAATGTAACTTGAATGGCAGGGAGGGAAACACCAAGTCCCCCCCCTCTCTTTCCCTGCTTCACCTTTGATCAACACACACATACCCACACCACACAAACACAACACACACACACTCATACTCTCAAAATCTCAATCTCTTCTATCTTCCTTTCTAAATTAGTCTTACAAGAGAAGGAATCATTTGGAAATTTTTAAAGGTTTATTATCATCATCATCACCATCTTCATCATAGTCAACCATCTTCAAGAACATCAATTTTGGTAAGTAAACCATTTCTCAAACTTTTAATTTGATTTAATTTCCATTTCAAGTTTAATTTCAGTATTTCTAAATGAATTAGATAGCCATGGAAACGAAATGAGTTTTTGGTTTGGTTAACCTAATTAGGTTTTTGACTTAGAATTAGGTTTTGATGTCAATATGATTGAAATGGCGAAATGGTTGGCGAAATGTAATGTTTCCAGGTCTATTGCACTTGTGGAAACTTGTTATAATGAAAGAAATTGTGTCGAAAACGATTTGGGCTTTTTCTGCACTTATGAACTGCTGGTTTTTGGCTGCAGAATGGGTCCACTGCGGCGCAGTGGCGTTGTCTTAGCCCACTGCGGCGCAGTGCCCAGACTCTGGTCTGGTGTCGACTTAAGCCACTGCGGCGCAGTGAGCATGTTCTGGCTCACTGCGGCGCAGTGCTTTCATACTGGTCACTGGGCATGGCATTTTGGCTCACTGCGGCGCAGTGGCGTTGTCTTAGCCCACTGCGGCGCAGTGAGCATGGTTCTGGCTCACTGCGGCGCAGTGTAAACCCACTGTAAAGATTTTTGCGCATCAATTTTTAAAACTTTAATAACTTTTAATCCGAAAGTCCGATTATGTTATTTACTTTTGATTGGTAAAATGAAAGTTTGAAACACATTCTCGGTTATGGCATTCTAGGGTCTATAGCTAAGTAGTGGTACGTAGGATACTCGTCGTCAAGGGATTTGATCCTCATTATTGGTAATGATATCATAGGTTTTGGATAACCAGGAGAATTGACTGTGGATCTTCTCGAGCTACATTATACCTTTTAGCATTTAGATCGCTAAGGTGAGTTTATGGCGCCCTTTTCCTTTTACTTTGGGCCTGAAAAGCATGTACTGTTGTATACACTATTTACTAAATAAATGATTGTTTTTGTGTATGCCATGTGATATGGATGCTTAAATCATTTGACTTAAATTTGCCATGTTGGGCTGTCGAAAATGTGTATACGTGTCATTTATTAAATATTGAATGAAATGAATTGAATAGCCGTGTGATGGCGAGTTAAATGGTTTCTTGTGTTTGACAAACTAAAATGTTTCCCCTATTGGTTGTATTTGTCGGATCTAGATATCTCGACTGTCTTGGTTGTGGTCCGCACCCCATTGTCGAAGGGAAATCCTGTGCGAGGTTATGGTCCGCACCCCATTGTCGAAGGGAAATCCTGTGCGAGGCATATGCTGTCATCAGATCTAGATATACTGATTGACGTGATATAAGATGAGTTCAGATTTAGATATACTGACTATCTTATTATAAATTGTGATATAAGATGTGTCCAGATTTAGATATACTGGCTGTCTTGTTATAAAAGTGTTGTCAGATTTAGATATACTGACTGTTTGGTCTTTTATAACTATATGTCATTTGTGTGCTCACAATGACGAATAAACATTTGGTCAAACATACTGTAAACTCACCAACTATTTCGATAGTTGATCCTCTCAAATTTCATGCTTTTCAGGGAACCAACAGTAAGTATTTGGAAGCGTATATGGCATTTTGAAGCCATCTTTTGAACATTGGACGTACAATTAGCGTCAGACCTCTGAGGACTATAGCTTTATTAGTCCTAATTGTACTTAGCTGTCCATATGTTATATTTGTATTTAGTGGGCCCATTTCCAATTGAGGATAGTTTGTATCCGTGTATTGGGGTCCACTTCCGAACGATTATACTTGTAATAAACTCGTATTTGGATTAATGGATGTAATCTCTATTTACCTTCTGATTAGTACGCAATTACTTGTTAACCCTGTATTTCCGCTACAACGGGGTGACATATCCCCTTCTTTAGAGCCTAAATAACATGTTTGGTCCCTAGACTCTAACAACTAATACAATTGCAGCCTAAACACATCTTTAGACTAATTCCATATAAGTACATAAACTTTTGACCCCAAGACTTATACAATTATATGCAATTCTTTAAATCTCATTTTTGTGAGTCATTTGTAAATTTCTTCTCTTGCATAGTACAGGGGAACCACAATAATACACACACCTCACCAAGTACGGTGTATCAAGATAACATGTATAAATGGTCATAATAATAGATTCAACATGTATCGAATTCGTAGGTAAGTAATTGAAGCATATGTTTGTTACGTGCCTTTTCACTCTATGTCAATTTAAAGTGCTCAGAATCATATGGCAACTAAGGATATTGTTCTGCTGTAGGTGATTAGTTTGTAACCAAAGGAACTAAATCTTCTTTGAGCAAGTACAATTCAATCCTGATATATCAAAGTCTTATAGGAACGTTGACTTTGACTTCCACTTAGTCAACCAAATTATTGCCAGCCATTTCTACCGCGAAGGCCTGTTTGATATTGGGGATTGCTTTGCCAATGAATCCCATGAAGAAACCATTGTTGACAGCAAAACTCACTTTTTAGAAATGTATCAAATACTTGAATCCATGAAGTCTCGAGACTTGGGTCCCGCTTTGAACTGGGCCACCACTAACCACGAGAAGCTCCAACAGAAGGGGTCCGACATTCAAATGAAACTCCACCGACTGCAGTTTATGGAGATTCTTCAACATGGACGCAGAGACGAAGCTCTCCAATATGCCAGAAAATATTTCTCCCTTTTTGCTAACCAACATTTGCCTGAAATCCAGAAACTAATGGGATGTCTTTTATGGGCTGGAAAGCTTGAGTCATCTCCATACCCCGAGCTTCTATCACCGACCCATTGGGCCAAGCTGGCCCACGAGTTGGCCCAACAGTTCTGCAATCTCTTGGGCGAGTCGTATCAAAGCCATTGAGCGTGACAGTAGCAGCTGGAGCTCAAGGGTTACCAACTCTACTGAAACTGATGAATGTGATGATAGGAAAAAAGCAAGAATGGCAATCTATGAAGCAGTTACCGGTACCTGTAGATTTGGATAAAGAATTTCAGTTCCACTCGATATTTGTGTGTCCTGTTAGCCGTGATCAAGCGAGTGAAGATAACCCTCCGATGCTGATGTCATGCGGTCATGTGCTTTGCAAACAGTCAATAACCAAGTTGTCGAAAAACAACAGCACAAGGCCTTTTAAGTGTCCATACTGCCCTACAGAGGTAGAAGTGGGTCAATGCAGGCAGTTGTATTTTTAATATGGATTGTCGGTTGTACCTTTTCTTGTATTAAGGCACTCTTCCTTTTCCTTGGTTTTCATAAATTATGTTTCTGTAATGTTATGCAGTTAGGGGATGGGATGGCTGTTGAACTTAAGCTGTTATAGCTGTTGGTGACGTACTTTTTACATAAATTGCATGTATATAGAAATTCTTTCTACTTGTTTACAAGAAGTATTTATTTTAGTCCTTTTTCTTCTACCAATCATTTTTCTTAATAGTCTATCAAAGCAAACATATAAATCATTTCAAAAAACTCACGATTGCAACTTTAATAATTTATAACTAGCTTAATATCGGTCGTTAATCGGATAAAAAAATAAATTTATATATGAATCACATTATAAGAAAATATACATTAAATTAATTACACAATATGTTACATTTTCTTGGCACTCATTTTGACCATTCGAAGACATACCGATTGCTAAAATTTGTTCCATTTAATAGGAAACTAGACATATAGCGACGACACATGTCATTGTTAATTAAATGTTGTTTTTCTTGTAATGATGAAGGTACATGAAGGTTAAATAGTGCACATATAATGCCTTTTATTGAACCCTTCTGATTAGCCGTTGATGTTAGTTAGGAGTAGTGATTATACAGTATATTATTATGAGTTTTAAATTTTGAAGTTCCATTTAATAGGAAACTAGACATATAGCGACGACACATGTCATTGTTAATTAAATGTTGTTTTTCTTGTAATGATGAAGGTACATGAAGGTTAAATAGTGCACATATAATGCCTTTTATTGAACCCTTCTGATTAGCCGTTGATGTTAGTTAGGAGTAGTGATTATACAGTATATTATTATGAGTTTTAAATTTTGAAGTAACATTCATGGTATTGCCTTTTGTGGTACCTTTTACTTAATTTTCTTTTGTATTGTAGTATATTTTTGGTTCATGTTTTTGATGTTAATTAGTTGGGC
>CM067168.1:106183899-106219857 GCA_034093135.1 Erigeron breviscapus
TTGAACCAGAAGGTGCCTCAGTAGGTTTTCTCTTCAGTGGAGAATGATCCTTCTTTCCAAACAACCTTCCTTCAATTTCTACCTTGGCCTGCATCTTTTGTTGTATTCTTGCTAACCATGCACCAATCAAGGCAGATTTTGGCTTCCCCTTCAGAATCTGGATCATCTCCCTATGCTCAGAAATCCCAAACTCGTGCACTGAAACTTGATGGTATTCTTCAGCTGCCCTTCCTTCTCTTTTAACAACCAAGTCAAAAAGTTTCAATCCATCAGCTTTTGTTACTTCCATATCAACTATTTTGGCTGAATGAGATCGATGCTTCATATAATGCTCATATTGATCCCTTTCATGTTTTCTTTCAATTTCAATAGCATCATCAGACATTGGTTTGAAGGTAGAAAGATCAGCTACACGAACACTCTTTCTTGATGATCTTGGTCCAGTCACTTTGGGCTTAATGGTTGGTCTGGGCAACTCTTTCTCAACCTTCAGAACTTCGGCTAGAATTTCCTTCCTTTTGATCGCCATTTCTTTTTCTCTATTTTTCTTTAAGTCTTCAATGGACAACTTAAAGGTCAGACTTTCTAACTTTTGTTCCAGAGGAGAGTAGTTCATCCCACACTCATACTCAAGCATATCAACAATAGCCTTTTGCACTCTTGGATCATTTTTGATTTTCAAGTATCTTTCCATTGATAAACCAAGAGCTGCAGCATCTATATGATCAAGGGTCCCCATCTTCAGATGTTGTTCCCTTTTCTCTTTCTTTGTTTTCCCTCCACATAATAAATTGATTGGAAACCTGCTTTTGCAACGCTTCCAACTTCTTACTATCAGCCTCAAGATCGTGCAAGGGATAACCATACTCATCCACATTCTCACCAACAATGATTCCAGAACCCTTAGAACTTTTCTTTGGTTCTTCTACTTCTTGAGCCTTTGCCTTTGCCCTTGTCTTTCTTCTGAACTTGTTCCCCCTGAACTGAGGCACTACCAGATGGTACCTCAGTTTGCTTCTTGGTTGCTTCAATCATTTCTTGAGTACTAGCCAGCAAACCAATAGGCACACTTCCCCCTTTGGGAATCTCTGAAGGCATTTTAGCATAAAGGTCAATTGAAGTTTTAATTGCCTTCAGTGGTTCCCAACTTTGTTGTTCTAGGCAATCACATATACCATTTGCCATTGTAGCAAACTGAGCCCTTAATCTGAATGAAGAATTAAGGTTCAGTGCTTCTTGATCTTTTACATCCTTCAACATCTTTCTATCTTCTTCAGTGAAAGAAGCAGGGGGAGGAGGAGCAATAACAGTTTCTTTCTTCAGAAGAGTTAGAATTTCATCTAACTGTTTGGACTGATTCTGAACTGAACCTTCAAGCTTGGACACTGAATCTTTTACTTCATTTACAGCCTTGTCCACTTTGTCATTTGTGTCTTTGGTCAGTTCAGCAATCATCATTCTAACCTCCGCACCAACCTTCTCAGAAATGGATTCTGAAATCTGAGTAACTAGATTCTGAGTTAGCTCAGACTTCAGATTATTCAAAATACCAACACTTATAGAAGCCCCAAGTTCTTTTTCATTTATACTTGGCTTCTGAACCAACTCATGCACTTCTCTTCCAACAGCCAAAAAATCTTGCTTCAACAGCTGAACACAAGATGTCAAGTTTGCAATCACCGAAGCTTGCACATCTCTCTTTGTTAACCTGGAGGCTTCTCTGATTGCAGAGCTCACCTTGTTGCAAGTCATCACCAGCTCATTCAGCTTCCCAACTACTAGTTCTTCGTTTCCAGCAACCTTGGTTAACTCAGTTCCAAGAAACATCTGAGCACCTTTCATATCAGCCACAGAACTAGTATTGGCAGTTAGAGACTTGGTTAAATCCTCCACCCTAAGAATAAGGCTTTGGACTTCGGTTTGAGTCTTCTCTAACTATGCTTCTACATTTAAAGGAGGTGGGGGCTGTGCAGAAGCAGGAGCAACAAATGGTAGATTACCAAGCCCTTTAAGTACATTATTCATTTGTAAATCAGTTGGACTCTCAGATTCTGTCTCAGAATCCAAGTCCTTCTCTATTGGGGCATCATAATTGATAGGCGTGGGATGTTGTGAATTTGGGGGTGAAGAAATTGAAGTGATGGAGTGAAAGTTGGATCGGTGACATATGCAGGAGTAGTGCCTGGTGGAAAAAATGGATGTTGATGAGATGGAGGTGGTGGAACATAAGGATTAATATCTTGTTGGTCAGGTTGAATTTGGATTTCTGGGGAGGAGGAGGGGCGTTTGCGAGGATGGCGGCTGGCTCAGAATCAGATTGATTCGCCTCCAATAATCCCTCGTCAAACTCAAAATCAGCAAGGGAATCGAGATTCCCCTGAGGTAGCTCATCGTCATCCCAGAAAGCATTCACTTTTACAATCTGGTCAGATATGCTCTGGTTTGGGTCACTAGTACCCGCACCAGTTTCTGGTTCAACATCTGCAGAAGCAGGTGCATCGTTACCAGATTCAACGATTGGCAACTTTTCTTTAGGTCGACTAACGGTCCCACATTCTTTTGTGGCCCACTTAGTGACCTTTCTGAACCAGCTAGTGTGGCTGAAACAGTTTTATTAAATACCTGAAGCATAGCAGAAGAGAGTTCAGGCTCATTCTCAGCAGTGGATGCCTTTGAGAAATCTCTGCTGTATTCTGATACTGAAGCTTCAGGTCCAGCTTGATTATATTCTTCACCAAGAATATCCATGAAACACAAGCTAAGAAATCTTGGAAAGGCGATATGCAGACTTCTCTTTCCTTTTAATTTTGTAACCAGCTGAGAAAAGAGAATCTCAGCAAAGTCTGCTTGTATCCCATTCCAAATATAATACCCCATCTCAACTTGGGGTAATGAAAGTTGGTCCAACCCTCCATGGTTGCCACCAAGACTTTCCACAATTTGGGTCCAGAAGAACCTCCAGCAATTGCCAAATCCAGACATAAATATGTGTCCGGAGGTCTTCAGATTACCATCAACATCCTCCATATCGCCATGACCGGTGGCGACTAGAACCTCCCTGAAATTGACTCCTTTGAGTCGTTTAGCATATACCTGGGAAGGTTTGAGGTAGTTCAGATGAAAGGAATTTTTGAACCCCTCAAGAGTGATAACACATTGCTTGGTGCCCTCATTGAGAGTGAAGGAGATGGATTGTTCATCTTTGCTCACCACAGCAGTATACCAGAATTCAAGCAAGTATCGATGATACAATGCCTGAGGATTAGCGGTCAGAGCATAATGAAAAGGGGATTTCTCCCAAAATTTATTGATTCTTCCCATTAGCGTTTTGGATTTCACATTTAATTGAGCCAAGAAATTGCTCATGTTAAATCGAATTTGTGAAGGAGTGAAATTCTTTGGCCATGTGGCAGATGTTTTCACATCATCCGATGGAGTATATTTGAAATTGATGAGCGATTTAGGTTGTGAAGAAGATGATGATTTAGACATTTTTAAGAGTCGAGAGTGAAAGTGAAAAGAATATGAAGAGTTAAGGAATTTTGAGAGTAAATATGAGAGAGATTGATGATTGGGAAGTAAATGAAAAACGAAGTAAATGAAAGAATGAAAAGGAATTTGAATTTAAGATGGAATACAAAGTGATTTTCCAATTAAAAACAATTTCTGGGGTCAAGTCCGCATTAAATGCAAAGACGTTTGAGTGACCCCACCCTGTAACACTTTTTCAGAAAAAGTACTCATTTCTTTCTCTTTTACGGCGCAACTTGTGTGACACATAAGCATGACCAACGTAAGTTAAAAACATAGTATGCAGTAGGCCACGTGTACACACAATTGACCAAGTATCAAAAATATCTTGAAAGGATAGTTGTCTTTCAGTGATGACAAAATAAATTCTGAGCATGGTCAGTTCCAAAGAGATCTGAACCATCTCAGTTAATAAAATTCAACTGAAATAACTTTGATTTTCTGAAGTGCTTCAGTTAAATACGTTTTTCTGAGTAAAAGGTTCCCCTTCAAAAATGAAGGTTTATTTTAAAGTTAGAAAAATATTTAACATTCCCCCTGAAGTGATGATCCATGAATTAATAAGTGCCAAGATAGTATCACAAAGGCGTTCGATAGCTAGGCGAGCAAAAATTACATGGATCGCTCAGACTGGTGAACCAGATCAGTGTCACTGAGGCGTTCATAACAAGATTACCAGTCTAAGGATTTAACATACCCAACTCACTGACCAGATGTTTAAAGGTTTTGACATCTAAAGGTTTTGTAAAAACATCAGCGAGTTGCTTATCAGTGGAATAAAGTGCAATTCAATATCTCCTTTCAGAATATGATCACGAATGAAATGATACCTGAGATCAATGTGCTTGGTTTTCGAGTGCATCACAGGATTGTGAGATATGGCAATGGCACTAGTGTTATCACAAAAGATTGGAGTCTTTGTGTAAGTAACACCATAATCAGTCAGCTGGTTTTTCATCCATAGAATCTGAGCACAACAACTTGCTGCAGAAATATACTCAGCTTCTGCAGTGGATAGTGATACTGCAGTCTGCTTCTTACTGGTCCAGCTTACTAATTTGCCACCAAGGAAATGACACCCACCTGTGGTACTTTTCCTGTCTATCTTACAACCTGCATGATCAGAATCTGAATAACCCATTAGATCTAGACTAAAGCCTTTGGGATACCAAAGACCCAGTCTGGGGACACCTTTAAGGTATCTGAAGATCCTTTTAACAGCATTTGCATGTGCTTCTCTGGGATCAGACTGAAATCTAGCACAAAGGCATGTTGCAAACATTATGTCTGGTCTACTTGCAGTTAAATACATCAGTGAACCAACCATACCACGATATTTTGTATGGTCCACTGGTTTTCCATGTGGATCAGAATCCAAAGTTAATGGAGCAGAAATAGGAGTATCTTTTGATGAGACTGAGTCAAATTAATATTTCTTTAATAAATCTCTGACATATTTTTCCTGGTTTATGAAAATACCATCTTCAGTTTGTTTTACTTGAAGTCCCAGAAAATATGTCAGTTCACCCATCATACTCATTTCATACTCAGAAGACATGATTTTAGAAAAATTTTCACACATCTTCTCATTTGTAGAACCAAACACAATATCATCAACATAAATTTGTACTAAAAGGATATCACTTTTATCATGCAATATGAACAAAGTGTTATCACTTGCACCACGTTTAAAACCATTTTTAACAAGATGTTTAGTAAGAGTATCATACCAGGCTCTGGGTGCTTGTCTCAGACCATATAAGGCTTTGTTCAGTCTGTACACCCAATGTGGTTTTTCTTCATTAATGAACCCTGGTGGTTGATACACATAAACGACTTCTTCTAGTTCTCCATTCAGGAATGCACTTTTGACATCCATTTGATAGACTTTAAACTGATGATGAGCTGCAAAAGCTAAGAATATTCTGATAGCTTCAAGTCTAGCAACTGGTGCAAAGTTTCATCAAAATCTATTCCCTCTTCTTGTGCATATCCTTTTGCAACAAGTCTTGCTTTGTTTCTGATGATATGACCATCTTCATTCATCTTGTTTCTGAAGACCCATCTTGTCCCAATTGGTTCCTTCTTCAGGTTACTGGGACAAGGAACGAGTTCCCATACATCGTTTCTTTTAAACTGGTTGAGCTCATCTTGCATGGCTTCAACCCAGCTTGGGTCTTGCATAGCCTCGTCAATCTTCTTGGGTTCAATTAGAGATAAGAAGCTGACGTTTAAGCATTGATCGCTTGTGGCTCTTCTGGTCTGAACCCCTCTACTGGACTCTCCAATTATTTGCTCGATTGGATGTGCTTTTGTCCATTTAGAGTATTGACCAGGATGAACAATGATATCAGTGCAAGAACTTCTCTAAGTACCTTCAGGAGGAGCTTCAGAAAATACATCTTCAGCTTCTTCTTCTTCCTGCAGATCATGACTTGCATCATGAAATTCTTCAGATTGAGGTTGCTCAGTGGAGCCTGATATCAGAGGAGAAGCAGCATGTACATCTGATCCAATAGTCAGTTCAGAAGGTAGTTTGAAACTGACTGGAGTATAAAATGGAATGTTGCTAGGCTTGTTTACTACTGGTTCTGAACGGAGATGTTCAGAAGCAGGTTCAGGTGACTGATCAGTTTTAGCAATAGGATCAGAATCACCAAAACTTATTGGACTTTCTGAGGGTGGTACAGGAATGGAATTTTTAAAGATTGCAGAATTGGATTCATCAAAGGTAACATGAATTGACTCATCAACCTTTTCAAGTCTCTTGTTACAGACTCTAAAGGCTTTGCGATTTGATGAATATCCTAGGAAGTATCCTTCATCAGCTTTTGCATCAAATTTTCCAAGCTGACTTGAATCATTCAGAATGTATACTGGACATCCAAATACATGGAAGTATCCAATATTAGGCTTTCTATTTCTGAGTACTTCATAGGAGGTCTTCTTGTGTCTTTTGACATACACAGATCTGTTCTGAGTGTAGCAGGCAGTTGCAACAGCTTCAGCCCAGAAATTCTTGGGAAGACGAGATACATTCAACATACTTCTAGCAGCTTCAATCAGCGTGCGATTCTTTCTTTCTACAACACCATTCTGCTCTGGTGTGTGTGCTGAGGAGAAGTTCTAAGATATGCCAGTTTCAGTGCAGAAGGACTCCAGAGTAGCATTTCTGAATTCAGTGCCATTGTCACTTCTGAGCTGACAAACTTTTTGCTTGTGCTTGAGCTCAATTTGTTTGATGAGAGCAATGATTTCAGCAGCAGCTTCACTTTTGGACCTGAGGAAAATCACCCAGCAGTATCTTGAATATTCATCAACGATAACAAGGGTGTACTTCTTTCCTGCTCTGGTCTGAACATTCACTGGTCCAAAAAGGTCCATGTGAAGCATGTGAAGAGGTTCAGTTATACTAAAGCTTTGCTTTGTCTTGAATGAAGCTCTTTTCTGCTTACCCATTTCACAACCTGGACATGGCTTGTCTTTATTGAAAGACATAGAGGGTATCCCATCAACGAGTTGTTTTCTAGACAACTTATTGATGTTCTTGAAGTTCAGATGGGATAATCTCTTGTGCCACAGCCAGTTTGTGTCTTCATCTGCCTTTGAATAGAAACATTGTTCAGAGGTAGAAGGATTCATATCAATGACATAAATGTTTCCCTTCCTTGGTGCAATCAGTACCACCTTTCCATCTCTGTTGAATATGGTGCCTTGTGAAATATCAAATAAAACCTTGAAGCCATCATCACATAGTTGACTGACACTGATCAGGTTATATTTCAAACCGTTCACATATGGCAACACTTGTGAATTTGACTTGACCATTATTCACCACACCATATCCCTCAGTTTTTCCATTACCATCATTTCCAAAAACTATTGAGGGCCCCTCTTGCACCCTATATTCCTCTAGCAGGGTCTGATAACCAGTCATGGTTCGGCCAGCAAGCACTGTCCAGAAACCATATATTCTTCTTTCGGTCTCCCTGCACACAAACAAAGATTAGTTCTTTTTGGGAACCCATCTTTGGATGGGTTCTCTAGACTCTCCCTTAGCAGTCTCAGATTTCTTTGGTTCATAAGGAACAAAAGGATCAAAGGGATTTCAGTCATTATTTCAGATGACAAAAAAATAGTTGGTTTGATGGGGTTTTCAACCTTTTTCTTTTCAGATTTCTGCCTGATTTGCTTGGAAAAGGGTTTTGTATTTTGTTTTGGTTGAAGAGGAGGAGTTTCAACATTTTTTAAACGTGCATTACAACTCTGCACTTGTCTAGCCAATAGTTGAAATTGACTTTCTAACCTTAACAAAATTGATTCTTCATTAGACACCTGAGCCTTACCTGAATCTGAGGTAGATGGCTCAGTAGGGGAGAAATTTTTCTTCTTCTTTAGGTCTTTAGGAACCTTAGATGAAGTCTGAGGGGATGGCTTTTTGGATTTAGCCTTCCTTTCTGAAACAATTGTCTGAGCTGTTTCAGATTTACCCTCAGATTGTTCCTGGGCTTTATTAGTTACAGTTTTCTGCTTGCCAACTTTAGGAAAGATGATTTCAGGTTTTATTTCCTTTGGAAGAGCATCTAAATCAGTGATTATAGATGCCAAATGAAGATCACCAGACTCATATGCTGCTCTTTGTGATGCAAAAGTATTTTTAATTGCAGCATCTGGCCTTGGTGCTTTCATCCAAGATTTAATAATTGCTTGTTCTTTTCAAGGATGGATTTTAATTCTTCCTTTTCCAATTCTAAAGTTGCAACCATATACTGATAACTTTTTAGAGCCAATTGAACATCTTTCAGTTCTTTTAGTCTGGCATGACTGGCGTTCAGTTCAGAAGCATTATTTTCAAACATTTTTAGGCTTTCTGAACGCACTGTCTCAACAAATGAGATGTCAGCCTCTAAAGAACCAAAAGGTCCAGTTTGTGTTCCTCATTATTTTCAAAGCCAAAATTACTGACCTTTTTCATTACAATATCCACCTAGCGGCCAGATTCAACATCGGATTTCACCAAATGACCTTGATCTTCTTGTGCCATGAAAACACATGTCCCTAACTTCTTCTTCATCATCAGATGATTCATCAGAATCTTCCCATTTTTCAGTTTTGGCAATCATACAACTGTTACTTGAGTTGTCTTGTGCCAGAAGAGCCATATGTGCCTTTAACTTCTTGTATTTGGCCTTATAGCTGTCATCAGATTTCTGAAAAATAGAATGGTTAGGAGCAGATTGTGATGATAATGGTTGACTAGATCTGCATTCCTTCATGAAATGTCCTTTCTTGCCACATTTAAAGCATTCAAGATTAGACTTGTCAATAGAAGCGCTGGAGCAAAAGGTTTGCCAGATCGATTTGATTTGGCCTTAAAACGATTGAACGTTTTAGCCAGCATGGCAACCAGATCATCATTGTCATTCTCATCACAATCATGAGTAACATTACCAGAGACACCAGTTTTTAACATTTCAGAAACCATCTTCTTCATCGAGTCAGAAATGTCACTCTCAGAAGATAGTAGAGCAGTACTATGTGGTTCAGAATACTGACCATACCAGAACTGGTAGAAACATGATTCTTGGCATCTTGCTCAGCCAAAGCTCTCTCAGCTTTGTTCTCTTCATTATATCTGAAGGCTCCATAAAGGGAAGCAAGAGTGTGACTGTGCAAAGTTTTGCCTTGTCTCAAGACCAAGATTAATTTTCCCATTTAGAAGGTAAAATGTCACAAAATTTTTCCAACAGAATTTCTTTATCTTTGGTAACACCCAGGGCTTTCAGTTGATTTAACAGATTTGTAAATCTGATGTAAGTTTGAGTTAAAGTTTCCCCAGGGACAGCAAAGAAAGACTCATATCTTTTGTTTAAAGCAACTTTTCTTTTGACAATTGTCTCATTTGTGCCTTCAAACTGTGTCATTAGTTCCTCCCACATTAATTTGGAATTTTCAAGTAAAACAAGAGTGGGCATTAGGGTTTCAGGAACTGCATATAAAATCATATTTTGTAACTTGTAATCTATATATATATATTTTATTATATATATAATATATATATATTATTAGTTCGAGTGTGGGTGTAAATCGGACCACACCTCATCAAGTCCCCCAAGTTTGAAGTAAGAATTTGTCAAATACTTGGTTTCAAACTTAAATTATTCTTATTCTTTCAATTTTTTCACATAAATCTTTTTCTTTGTTCTTAGGGCAGCCGTTCCTTCTCTTTTATCAGGGTGAAGAGGAGAAATAAGTAAAAGGTGTAAACTTTCTCCTTTATATATTCGAGTATGTGTATATACATATATATAAACGCTTAGCATATGTATATACAACTCGTATCCATGTTTGTGTAGATTATATATATATATATATATATATTATTAGTTCGAGTGTGGGTGTAAATCGGACCACACCTCATCAAGTCCCCCAAGTTTGAAGTAAGAATTTGTCAAATACTTGGTTTCAAACTTAAATTATTCTTATTCTTTCAATTTTTTCACATAAATCTTTTTCTTTGTTCTTAGGGCAGCCGTTCCTTCTCTTTTATCAGGGTGAAGAGGAGAAATAAGTAAAAGGTGTAAACTTTCTCCTTTATATATTCGAGTATGTGTATATACATATATATAAACGCTTAGCATATGTATATACAACTCGTATCCATGTTTGTGTTGAGTGACCTTGAGTAAAGAAACCTTTTGATTTTTGAGCATTTTTTATTTTAGCAGCCGCGTGTCAGGAAGAAAGAAAACTTTGCCTTCTTGCAAATCCTAATCAAAGGAAGGGGATAATGATTCACGTGATTTTGCATTAACTAGTAATGTTTCTTTCTCATTTTCATATAGGATCAAAGGAATGATACTCTTGTGCTTCGTAGCCTCTCCTGGAGCCTAGATGTCAAGTTTGACAATTAGCCTGGGAGTTTTCAATCTTGCCTCGACACTATATGACATGCATCTTAATGTTTATTGTAAGAAGCATGTAAAATAAAATTTTGTATAGAGTATAAATATTCATATGTTTTCACACTTTGGTTGTGATCACCTGTGCTCTTGTCACGTGAAACCGATTGGGACCAAACCCATTATTTATTCATTGCTTTCAACAGGTGGACCTTGGCTTTTAAGACTAGTCTAAGCCTAGATAGGTAATAAAGGAATACACATATGTAATATATGTAAGCCTCGCTGTGTCAAATACTCAAACCCCATCCAAGCTTCGACGCCTCTCCTCTTTAAGCCCTGTTGAGGCCTTGCAAGCCCTTCCTTATTTTCTCCAAGCCTCGCTGAAACCTTGCCAGCACCTAGGGTTCGCTGAAACCTCGCAAGCCCTTTCTTAGGGAGTGAGAGTCTTCGATAGCTTGACACCTTGCCACACATACATATTTATAGATGGTTGGCTGCTTTCTTCTTGCTTTGACACCTAGCCACCTCCCCATTCCTTTATCTTTATGCTCATCAAGAGCTTCGACACTTACAATTTGTTTGGGGTGCTTTGAGATATATGTACATATAAATATGCATGTCCCTCCGAATTAAATCCTTGACATTTAAAATGATTTTGACTATTATTAGTCCCCCAAATTCAATTGACAATGGTTTTTTGCCAGGGACATTGCATTTGAATTTTATTTTATTTTTGTCCTGTTTGGATCTTAAAAACTTTATTACTCGCGAGTATTGTCACTTCCCGATGAGAAGTGTTTACTTTTTTATTCGATGAATAAAAAGATGACTAAATTTTATGTGCGCCGCTTCCCAATAGGAAACGCTTATCTTATCATCCAATGAATGAATAAGACGTGAATTTGATGTGGGTAGAGTAATCTTTTTGCTATCCCTTCATCAATATCACTTCCCGATGAGAAGTGCTTACCTTTTTATCCGATGAACAAAAAGATGAATAAAAATATCACTTCCCGATGAGAAGTGCCTACCTTTTTATCCGATGAATAAAAAGATGAATAATTTTTTGTTAGTGTTCAGCCGGGCCCAGTTTTGGCTTGTTACACTTCGGGACTCACACTTGGTGAGACTTTGTTTTATTTGTGTCTTGCTTCCTGTGAGAAGCACTCTACTCCCATCCAATAGATGAGAAAAAATGAAGATTTTCTAAGTGTTAGCCAAGCTTAGCTTAGATGTTTATTTGATATTATTATTCTTACGAAGTGTCTATCCTCATGGGCGAGGAAGATGAAAATCATTTTAAGTGTTAGCTGGGGATTGCTTTGTAGCTTTTATCCTTTTTGAAGTTTCCACTCATACATATGAGGTATGTCTTAGCCTTTAGGCACTTGGTTTGTCTGTCTTGCCATTACAAGTACTTGGGTTTTTATAATCCGTGTCAGAAGTTGGCTAGGAATTCTTTCTTCCATCTTAGCACTTGACTTCTGGAATTTTCATTCGGATTACCCTTTTAGCTTGTCTCATAGTCAAAATATTCTTATAACAATTTATTGACCAAATATTTTCTAAAAGAAAATGATATCTCATTAATGATAATGATAAGGTTGGGATACATGATCTGACCAACAAACATAACCATAGTTGAAGTAAAATGACATAAAAATATATAAAGTGACACTTCTTAGCAAAGTAGCTTACATCAAGATGCTTCAGAGAAGGGGGAAGGATGATTCAAAAAGGAGGGAGGCTGGGACCCATACTAACTTAGAGTCTTGTCATTTGTCTTATTCATGGACCATGTATACGTGGCCCTCAGGCTCTCATGGATCATCCTCCTCCATCATCTTCCTTTGCCATGCAAAACTCTTCTTTGCTTGCTTAGCTCCTGGGACTAGGTGTGGAGAAAAGTGGTCCCACACTAACACCACCAGACCCAAGGGTAGATGCAAAGCTTACCTTGGGTGGTAACCTAGATCCACCACCGGAAACAACATCAGTTGCATTTGTTACCACTTCACTAGATCTAGAACCAAAATCTGGAAAATTTTCACCAGAGATATTTTGAATATCAGAAATCTCAGAGGTTTCCAGATTCATTACTGGAGATTTACCTCCATCAACACCCTTCCCCAACCCAGAAGGTATAACCTTAGAAATAGGAGTAAATTCCTCAGCCATGGGAGATTAAGAAACAAACAAGAAATAAAATGATGATTTTTGCTTTGCAACAACAAAAAACCGTCCGGTGATCAGTAAATTCACGGATGGCACCAATGTTTGAGCATGAAAAGTAAGCTCAATCACAAAAGGGGTTTAACCACAAAAATCATCAAAATCTCCTCAAAGAGTGCAAACCTACTAAGTTCTTAACGAACCTAAGGTGAATGATGATTTTCCCAAAAAGATGTTTCGATCTTTGGAGGATATGAATATTATGTGATTTTATGTTATGAATGATTGATTGATGATTGAATGTGTGTGTTGAATGAATCATGAATTGTCTGATAACTGATGATTATGAGTATTTATAGGCCTCCAGTTAGGGCAACTTTGTACCTTGGGCCTTACCAAATATGGTCCCTGGCCCAGATTCCAAAGAGAGTACGAGGTATAGAACATTCGAGGATTATTAGGTGTCAGTTATAATAATAAACGTAGTAACATTTAGACGTGTAACCCTTGTCTCTCTTTAAGTCTCAACACTTTCTTTTGTCTGGCCTTAAGCTTTCCTAGGGTCCACTCCAAGGTTTGGAAGTCTTACCTTCCTTACTTGTCTAGCCTTAAGCTTTCCTGGGTCCCACTCCAAGGTTTGGAAGCCTTACCTTCCTTACTTGTCTAGCCTTAAGCTTTTCTGGGTCCCGCTCTAAGGTTGGAAGTCTTACCTTCCTTACTTGTCTAGCCTTAAGCTTTCCTGGGTCCCGCTCTAAGGTTGGAAGTCTTACCTTCCTTACTTGTCTAGCCTTAAGCTTTCCTGGGTCCCACTCCAAGGTTTGGAAACCTTACCTTCCTTACTTGTCTAGCCTTAAGCTTTCTTGGGTCTCACTCTAAGGTTTGGAAGCCTTACCTTCCTTACTTGTCTAGCCTTAAGCTTTCTTGGGTCTCACTCCAAGGTTTGGAAGCCTTACCTTCCTTACTTGTCTAGCCTTAAGCTTTTCTGGGTCCCGCTCTAAGGTTGGAAGTCTTACCTTCCTTACTTGTCTAGCCTTAAGCTTTCCTGGGTCCCGCTCTAAGGTTGGAAGTCTTACCTTCCTTACTTGTCTAGCCTTAAGCTTTCCTGGGTCCCGCTCTAAGGTTGGAAGTCTTACCTTCCTTACTTGTCTAGCCTTAAGCTTTCCTGGGTCCCGCTCTAAGGTTGGAAGTCTTACCTTCCTTACTTGTCTAGCCTTAAGCTTTCCTGGGTCCCGCTCTAAGGTTGGAAGTCTTACCTTCCTTACTTGTCTAGCCTTAAGCTTTCCTGGGTCCCGCTCTAAGGTTGGAAGTCTTACCTTCCTTACTTGTCTAGCCTTAAGCTTTCCTGGGTCCCGCTCTAAGGTTGGAAGTCTTACCTTCCTTACTTGTCTAGCCTTAAGCTTTCCTGGGTCCCGCTCTAAGGTTGGAAGTCTTACCTTCCTTACTTGTCTAGCCTTAAGCTTTCCTGGGTCCCGCTCTAAGGTTGGAAGTCTTACCTTCCTTACTTGTCTAGCCTTAAGCTTTCCTGGGTCCCGCTCTAAGGTTGGAAGTCTTACCTTCCTTACTTGTCTAGCCTTAAGCTTTCCTGGGTCCCACTCCAAGGTTTGGAAGCCTTACCTTCCTTACTTGTCTAGCCTTAAGCTTTCTTGGGTCTCACTCTAAGGTTTGGAAGCCTTACCTTCCTTACTTGTCTAGCCTTAAGCTTTTCTGGGTCCCGCTCTAAGGTTGGAAGTCTTACCTTCCTTACTTGTCTAGCCTTAAGCTTTCCTGGGTCCCGCTCTAAGGTTTGGAAGCCTTACCTTGCTTACTTGTCTAGCCTTAAGCTTTCTTGGGTCTCACTCTAAGGTTTGGAAGCCTTACCTTCCTTACTTGTCTAGCCTTAAGCCTTCCTGGGCCCCACTTCCAGCCTTGACATTCCTTGTCTTTTCCTAAGGTTAGATGAAGGCTCTCCTGGAGCCCACTTCCAGCCTTGACACTCTTTGTCTTTTCCTAAGGCTAGATGAAGGCTCTCCTGGGGCTCACTTCCAACCTTGACACTCTTTGTCTTTTCCTAAGGCTAGATGAAGGCTCTCCACCCTTTGTCTTTTTCCTAAGGTTAGACTGAAGGCTCTCCACCCTTTGTCTTTTTCCTAAGGTTAGACTGAAGGCTCTCCACCCTTTGTCTTTTTCCTAAGGTTAGACTGAAGGCTCTCCACCCTTTGTCTTTCCTTAAGGTTAGACTGAAGGCTCTCCACCCTTTGTCTTTTTCCTAAGGTTAGACTGAAGGCTCTCCACCCTTTGTCTTTTTCCTAAGGTTAGAATGAAGGCTCTCCACCCTTTGTCTTTCCTTAAGGTTAGATGAAGGCTCTCCTTGGGCCTACTTCCAGCCTTGACACTTTTTGTCTTATATAAGTCTTTCCAAGGCCTTTCCACCTTAAGTTTTTCCAAGACTTCGTTGTCTTATATGAGACTCTCCAAGACTTCTTTTCTTGTCTCAGTCCTGCCTAGCCTCGCTTAAGCCTCTCCTTTGCTAGGCAGCTTTATATATATATATATTATTAGTTCGAGTATGGGATGAAACGTGATCATTTTCCATCTATAAAGGATGATATCAGACAGTTTTAAAATTAAAGGACGAAATCAGACTTTTTGGGTAAACCACAAGGACATTCGTGTCGATTTGTTGGTATTTTTGGGTTTTTATCAAAGTAATATTATCCTTATAATATTAAAACGCAGCGGAAAATTGAACCATTTCAATGTGACATATGTAGTTAAAACCAATTTTAACTTATAAAAGAAAACCCAAACAATAAGGATCCATCTATATGAATAACATACATACAAAACAACAACCATAGGGTGTTTAGAAGACTACCTTCTTCCAAGCTAATGAGAAGGTTGAAAGGAAGGAGATGATGATCTTGAAGTGACAAGTCTTCAACCTAGAAGAGCCTCAAGCTAGTATACCCCAAGCTTCCAACAAACACCCAAATGTGCTAGGATTTCACCTTGAAATGTCTTCCCCTTTTGTTCTTGTTTGTGCCGAAATCAAGAGAGAAAAAGGAAGAGAAGTTCTTGAGAAAGTTGAGAGAAAACTTACTTACAAGAAGTGTAAGAGTGGTGATGCACTCTATGTTATGTCTTGTGTGTTGTACTCAACAAGAACCAAAATGCATGTTAAGTAAGTGGATCAAAATCTTCCATCACATGGGGGGGGGGGCCGGCCTCAACCTAGAGACCACATGGGGTTCCACTAACTTTTTTATAACATGTATTTTATATAAAACATTTTATATAAAGTCTTGTAACTTGTTACATACCTTATGTAACATGTTATATATTATACACAATACATATAAATGTTTATTTCGCCAAATAAACATATTTACATTTCTCTCAAAATAAATTATCCATATAATTTATTTACATATCTCAAGTACAATTATTCAGAAAACCACTTTCTAAATGTTTCAAGTATTTATATTTATTTAAGGATCATATCATATAAATAAATATCGTAAGTGTTTGTCTAGCTTGTTATTGGGTATGACCCGACTTGGATCATCACGTACTAGCCACGTCAATTTAATATGTGTCTTGGGCAGACGAATTCCAACAATCTCCCACTTGCACAAGATTCATAGAAGATTGACGCAAGCAGCAAATACCGCCTAACAACGGTTTGCTACCCCTAATACGTATGACGAAGTGCCATTCAATAACATCATCCTCTTCAAGTCCCTTACTTGAAATGATTTAGGTGAATCGATCATTTATCCTTTTGTCACAGATGTCTTGTTAAATCCTAGAGACACAGAGTGATCATTCTCTATTGATTTAACTTTGTAACAGGCCTTAGACATCTAACTCTCAACGAATAAGAGGGACAAATTCCATCTCGACTACATACGTCTTTCACAATCACCTTATATCACACCTGAGCTTAGTCTTATGTACTGCCATGTTTCAGAACAGCGAAGAGCTAAGTCAAAGTATAACATTCAGTGAATATCAAGACCCAATATGTATCTCAGGTCTGAGGATACAATGATATCCGCCTTTTAACTCAAGATTACTTATGATCAATCACAGAGATTCCATGTAGTAATGCTTGATTGCAGGTCAGTCCAATATTTGTATCCCACAAATATCTATGAACCTTGGTAGCAACACTTTGCTCTATATTCAAAACCTTTTGAATATCTACCAATCCAAGTTCATAATAATCTTACATTCATATTTGTTCCCACAAATATGATCGACTACGGACATTTAGAATAATTAACTTATTCATGGATTTAAACATGCAAAAATGGAACATAACACAATTTAAATGCAAAATACCAATATTCATATAAATGTGTTATTAACTACAAGTGTTCCGATATCCAAATACATAAAATAGATCAAATCCAATCACTAGAATATCGAAGTCCCATGGCACAAGTACGACTCTCATGCTTAGGCCTTTCAAGGAGCTTCGTGAGTGGGTCCGCAACATTTTGATCGGTGTGAACTTTGTGAATACATATCTTTCCCTTTTCAACTTCATCCCTTATGTAGTTGAATCTCCGCTCAATGTGCCTAGTCTTTTGATGTGCACGAGGTTCCTTGATTTGAGCAATCGCACCCTCGTTATCACAAAGAATTTCTAGGGGTTCTTGAATGGAAGGAACAACCCTAGATCGGCAATGAATTTCTTCAACCATGCAGCTTCTTGTGCTGCTAAAGAAGCGGCGATGTATTCAGACTCTGTAGTGGACAATGCAACCACATCTTGCTTTGAGCTTTTCCAAGAAACAGCTCCTCCATTTAGAATGAAGATATACCCCGATTGTGATCGAGAATCATCTCGATCAGTTTGGAAACTCGCATCCGTGTAACCCTTTACAACGAGTTCCTCCTCACCAGATCCATATATTAAGAACATATCTTTAGTGTTTCTAAGATATTTCAATATATATTTGACAGCCATCCAATGACTATCACCTGGATTTTGCTGGTATCTACTTGTCATGCTTAAAGCGCATGACACGTCCGGTCTCGTGCATATCATAGCATACATGATGGATCCTATAGCAGATGCATATGGGATTCCACTCATTCTCTCTTGCTCAACTTTTGAGCTGGGAGATTGAGAAGTACTCAATATAGTTCCTCTTTGAATAGGCACCAAACCCTTTTTGGAGTTTCCATCTTGAACCTTTTCAAGATCTTGTCTATGTATGCACTTTGATTCAAACCTATTAAGCGCCTTGATCTATCCCTATAGATCCTTATTCCCAAAAATATAGGCGGCTTCACCAAGATCCTTAATGGAAAAGCAACTTCCAAGCCAGGCTTTTACACCTTCCAAGGTTGGAATGTCATTTCCAAATAGTAGAATGTCATCGACATATAATACTAGAAAAGTAATGATGCTCCCACTAGCCTTCTTATACACACAAGCTTCATCAGCGTTTTTGATGAAGCCAAATTTCTTGACTTCTTCATCAAAACGACGATTCCAGCTTCTTGATGCTTGTTTCAATCCATAGATTGATTTCTTTAACTTGCATACCTTTTTAGGATGTTTAGGATCGACAAAACCTTCAGGCTGATCCATATAGACATCTTCCTCAAGATATCCATTTAGAAAAGCGGTTTTTACATCCATTTGCCATATCTCATAGTCATAATGTGCGGCTATGGCAAATAATATCCTAATAGACTTTAGCATTGCCACAGGCGAAAAAATTTCATCATAATCGACCCCTCGAGTTTGAGTGAAACCTTTTGCTACAAGTCTAGCTTTATAAGTACTCAAGTTTCCATGCATATCGTGTTTCAATTTGAACACCCACTTACTTCCAACTACTTTGGAATTAGGAGGTTCAACAACCAATTCCCAAACTTGGTTGTCATACATGGATTGCATCTCAGCGTTCATGGCCTCTAGCCATTTGTCCGAATCTGATTTGGACATAGCATCATGGTAGGTGGTAGGTTCATCAGAAACTACCATGTAGCATTCATCCACGAGAAATCCATATCTCTCAGGTGGATAAGTAGCTCTACCAGATCTACGAACGTTTTGTGTGTCTTGATCAACCCTTTGATCATCTTCAACATCCTTTTGTTGAATGCTAGTGTCACCCAAGTATGTATCTGTCAGTGGTTCTTGATCTTCTTCAAGTTCCACTGTTCTGGAACTAGTTCCTTCCATAAGGAATTTAGTTTCCAAGAACTCAGCCTTTCGAGCAACAAATACATTTTGCTCATTAGGATTGTAGAAATAATATCCCAAATCATTTTTGGGATATCCTACAAAGATACACTTAGTGGATCGGGGCTCTAATTTGTTTGAGGCATCATGTCTTACATAAGCCTCACAACCCCATACCTTTAAATATGATAAAGATGAAACTCTTCCATGCCATATTTCAAAAGGTGTTTTCTCCACTTTCTTGGTGGGAGCCATATTTAAAATACGGGCAGCAGAGATTATGGCATATCCCCAAAATGATAGAGGTAGTGAGCTTTTACTCATCATGGAACGAACCATATCTAATAGAGTTCGATTCCTCCTTTCAGACACACCATTATGTTGTGGTGTTCCAGGTGGAGTTAGTTGTGAGACAATCCCACAACTTCTAAGATGATCTTGAAAAGCATCACTTAGGTATTCACCTCCTCTATCAGAACGAAGAATTTTAATTGTCTTACTGAGTTGGTTTTCTACTTCATTCTTGAAAATTTTGAACATTTCAAAAGCTTCACTCTTATGTTTTAATAAGTATACATAACCGTAACGACTATAGTCATCGGTGAATGTAATGAAGTATCTTTCACCATTCCTAGTCATTGGCTTAAAAGGACCACATACATCCGAATGTATGATACCTAATAAATCCTTTGCCCTTTCATTTGTGCCTTTGAAAGGTGCTTTAGTCATCTTGCCTTGTAAACAAGATTCACATACATTAAATGAATCACTTGATTTTGTTTTCAAAAGACCATTCTTTTGAAGTGTTAGTATGCGATTCTTATTTATATGGCCAAGACGACAATGCCAAATATAGGTGTCACTTAAATCTAATTTAAGTTTCTTGGTGGTAGCTTGGTACATTGAGTTATCATTAGTTTGGTTTTCATGAACTAATTCATAAATACCATTTAAAGGCATAGCTTTAAAATAAAATACATCATTCAAAGAAACATGGATATCATTGTTAAC
This sequence comes from Erigeron breviscapus, assembly GCA_034093135.1. Taxonomy (NCBI): domain Eukaryota; kingdom Viridiplantae; phylum Streptophyta; class Magnoliopsida; order Asterales; family Asteraceae; genus Erigeron; species Erigeron breviscapus. The sequence goes on from CM067168.1 coordinate 106,203,703, forward strand.
AAAATTAAAATCATATCCAACATGTCTTAAACGGGAAACAGAAATAATACTCCTAGTCAAACTAGGTGCATACAAAACATTGTTCAATACAATTTCCAAGCCATTTGGAAGTTTCAAAAGATAGTCTCCTTGGGCTTCAACATGCACCAATGCACCATTGCCCATAAAGAGACTAATGTCTCCCTTCTTGATGTGCTTCTTTCTTATGAACCCCTGTAACATATTACAAATATGAGTTCCACATCCGGTATCCAATACCCATATGTAAGAAAAACTGTATTAAGCTCAATATATATCATAAATATTGTACCTGAGGTTTGCCCTGCATCCCTCTTAGCTTTTAACTCTTTGAGGTAGGTTGGACAATTACGTTTCCAATGTCCTACCTCCCCACACTCAAAGCATGGGTCATTGACAGCAACCTTTTGCTTCTTCGCTTTTTGGGTATCCATTTTTCCCTTTCCTTTGCCTTTGTAATTCCCTTTGTTGTTACCCTTTCCCTTAGCAACATTTGCCTTGGGTCCGGAGTAAGCCCTTTTCTTTCCGCCTTCATTGATCATGAGAACGGGTTGAACTTTTCCTCCCATACTAGCCTCGGCCGTTTTGAGCATCCCATGAAGCTCGGAAACGGTCTTGTCCCATCCATTCATGTTATAGTTTAACACGAAAGTTTCAAATCTCTTAGATAATGAGTTAAGGATCATATCCGTAGCTAACTCATTTGAGACGGGACAATTAAGCCTTTCGAGGCGATCAATGTAGCTTTTCATTTTAAGAACATATGTTGAGACGGTTGTGAATCATCCATGCGACATGCATGAAGCGCTCGAACCGTTTCGAAGCGTTCAGCCCTTGCCTTTTGTTGGAACATTTCCTTGAGTTGGGTAATCATGTCGTATGCCCCATGATGCTCGAACTCCTTTTGGAGTTCGGGAGTCATACTCGCTAGCATTATGCAACTAACTTGCACGGAGTCCTCGACATATTTAACCCAATCATTATAGGCTTCAACATCAGTTTCTTCGGGCTCATCAGGAATAGGATCGTCTAAAATATAGGATTTCTTTTCGTGCCTGAGAACAATTCTCAAGTTACGAAACCAATCCACAAAGTTGTTTTGGTTTAGACGATCCTTTTCAAGGATGGATCTTAGTGAAAAATTATGGACGTTTTGGTTGGGGTTAATTGCATTGTTAGCGGCCATCTACAAGATTAACAAAGTTCTTTATTAGTATTTTCGATATCAAATATAAATTTTAATTGTTAATACCCTTTTATGTCCCATGGACAATTAATAATTAAAACCTAGAATCCAACGTTACATTTAAATGATGGTTAGGTGACCTTTATCCCATGATCTAAATTAACAAGGTAGTCAACGTTTGACAATTGCAACACTTTGCAATTTCTAGTGGTATGGGACCGGTTTAATATCTTATATTAAGTTGGCATGTTTAATCCCATCAACGCCTTTGGTTACCATGCTTCGGTGACCCTAATCACATGGCTTCCAAATCAAGTTGTCCTACTTATACACACATGTAAATTTATCTTATACTAGTGGTTAGGTGACCTTTATCCCATAAGTACAATAAATTTACCTTAACTTATAAGTTCCCTCAAGGTAGTTAGGTGACCTTTATCCTACAAAGAGTTCCCAAATAATTAAGTGTTGTATAAAAGGATGGCGTTTAACTTGTTTTTAAAGGGTCGTTTGAGTTTTTATATTCTAGTTAAAAACTATGTACCATAATGAATCTTGAAATCCAAATTTCAAGGTTCTTTTATAAAATCCATTTTTATAATTGTGACCATTAACTTTTAATAAAACCCATTTTTATTTACCAAGTTAATGTCAATATTAAAACCAATTTTAATCTTTATGTGTGTCTCTTAGTTTGTTGGTTTTTAAGCATCCACATGACAAAATAATAAACAACCAAACAAACATGACAAACATAATAATAAGTGCACAACATTAGCCAACTATTTTGACCACACTTGTTAGCCGAAACAAGTGGGCCAAAAGGTCTCAACCTAAGGGACAAAGTAACACAAAATTTTGTGTTAGTTGAGCTCCCACTTGATCTTGCATCCAAATGCTTCAAGTAATCTTTTGTGATGTGATTTGTACAATTTTCTTCATTTTGATAATCCACTGCGCCGCAGTGGGTCTAATATACTCCCACTGCGCCGCAGTGGAAACTCACTGGTCTTCGGTTGCAAAACCCCCACTGCGCCGCAGTGGGTTTGACATATTCCCACTGCGCCGCAGTGGGAACTTACTGTCTTCGGCCACATAATCCCCACTGCGCCGCAGTGGGAACTTACTGTCTTCGGCCACATAATCCCCACTGCGCCGCAGTGAGAACTTACGGGTCTTCTCATTAGCCTCCAACTTTTAGCCCCAAACCTTTTGATGCCTTCTTGGAGATTACATTTATAATGAAAAATGCAACTAATCTACTTATTACATACCAAATGAAATAAATAGATTACATAACCAAATGAATGAATAAAATCCTATTTAACTATTACAACCATTGAATAATTAAACAAACACATCCACACATCACAAACATTCACAAGGTCTCTTGGCTAAGTTGTGACACTAAAATACACAAGAAAAAGGAACCTCCTTTTTGTGTATTTATTTTGGCCATAACCAAATGACCAAAATATTGGATTTTGTCCAAACAAAATATCAACTTTTGATGTATGTATCCATATAACCGGCTCTAGATGCCATTGTTGGTATTTTTGGGTTTTTATCAAAGTAATATTATCCTTATAATATTAAAACGCAGCGGAAAATTGAACCATTTCAATGTGACATATGTAGTTAAAACCAATTTTAACTTATAAAAGAAAACCCAAACAATAAGGATCCATCTATATGAATAACATACATACAAAACAACAACCATAGGGTGTTTAGAAGACTACCTTCTTCCAAGCTAACGAGAAGGTTGAAAGGAAGGAGATGATGATCTTGAAGTGACAAGTCTTCAACCTAGAAGAGCCTCAAGCTAGTATACCCCAAGCTTCCAACAAACACCCAAATGTGCTAGGATTTCACCTTGAAATGTCTTCCCCTTTTGTTCTTGTTTGTGCCGAAATCAAGAGAGAAAAAGGAAGAGAAGTTCTTGAGAAAGTTGAGAGAAAACTTACTTACAAGAAGTGTAAGAGTGGTGATGCACTCTATGTTATGTCTTGTGTGTTGTACTCAACAAGAACCAAAATGCATGTTAAGTAAGTGGATCAAAATCTTCCATCACATGGGGGGGGGGGCCGGCCTCAACCTAGAGACCACATGGGGTTCCACTAACTTTTTTATAACATGTATTTTATATAAAACATTTTATATAAAGTCTTGTAACTTGTTACATACCTTATGTAACATGTTATATATTATACACAATACATATAAATGTTTATTTCGCCAAATAAACATATTTACATTTCTCTCAAAATAAATTATCCATATAATTTATTTACATATCTCAAGTACAATTATTCAGAAAACCACTTTCTAAATGTTTCAAGTATTTATATTTATTTAAGGATCATATCATATAAATAAATATCGTAAGTGTTTGTCTAGCTTGTTATTGGGTATGACCCGACTTGGATCATCACGTACTAGCCACGTCAATTTAATATGTGTCTTGGGCAGACGAATTCCAACAGATTACTCTTTATTTTAATATATTTATCACACTAGTTAACTAATAACTCCTGTAAAAATATAAAAGTTATTAATATACAGTTAAATAGATGTATTAAATCGGATAGAGATCCTCTAAAGTTGAGATAACTTTAGAGGTGAAGTTGCATAATTTTTAGCCCTTGGATTAAAATGAATGGTCAAGATTCAAATATCAAGTTTGAATCTTGACCTTTGATTTTAATTCAAGGGTTAAGATCCTTCCAACTTCACCTATAAAGTTGTTTCAACTTTAGAGAATCCTAATCCAAAAAATAGTACATATACGAATACCACCTCCGTTTTGAAAAACATGTGTCGGTTACGATGTTGTAATTACTTTGTTATTAGCTCAAAGAATAGGTACTCTTTATGTAGAACAGTAAACTTGGGGATATCCAATCTCATTCTTCCTCCCCCACATAGGCCATATTGATGGATCTCATGTTTACTTTCAGTCCCCCATTTTACTATTCTTGTACTTTCTGTCACCTTTTTCTATCCAAAAGTATTACGAGTATTAAAAAGAAAAAGATAGTGGGGTAGATCTTTTTCCAAATAGAATTTTCAAAAGAATGAAAATGAAAGCAAAAAAGTGTCTACTATCTATTTGCTTTTTGTCAAAAATCAAATACAAGTCGCATGTGTTTCCTTTCAACTTTGTTAGATTTATACTGTTTTTTAATTACTTAAATGCTCGAGTATTACTTTTTAAGAAACCAGATTACTTTCTTAATTATATACACAGTATATATAAAGGATTAAGTTGGGATCCAAAGTGGCTCACTCATTAATTAGTACATGAAAACTGTGTTACTAATTTGTTAGCACATATGTTTATTTAGTTTTAGAGCAAAGTTAGCTCGAGGCTGGTTGTTTTTTGTAATCTAATTTTTTCCATTACATTAATCTATAATCTCATGATTGTGTTAATTCTATGATTGTAAGTTCATTTCACATCGGACCAAACAGAGTAGGATTATATAGATTTTTATTGTGATGAGAAGGGGTCATTTACACTATGTCGAAAACCCAACGTAAAGGTTATCACAAGCGTCTATTTCGTAAAATAAATAAAAAAAACTATTAATATTTTTATTATTATCTTTCTATTATAAAATAATTATGAAAGTGACGTGATAATACCCACTAAGTTTGTCTCCTCTCATAAATATATTTGGTTCCCATCTCCGATTTAGTTCATGTAGAATAAATATTAATGAATATACTCATAAACTAAGATTCATGCGTTGATACCATTGTTTGTATAGACAAAGCAAAATGATTGATAAAGTTACCTGAATAACCCATATAATGCATACTAATCACTTTCCATCAAGTGGTTAAAGTTGTTTTTGTCTTTTAACATAGATATAATTGATAGCAATGGATTACTTTGTTGTTCCACTCTTTTATTAACTTATTGACTATTTTTTAATTTCATTGGTCAACTAAAAGGCAAACAGAACCAATGATAATTGAATTTAGTACACAATTTGAAACAATGCATGGATAATTAGTGTGTACTAAACTACTAATTAAGATGTGTTCTATTGAGCTTTTGTGTGTCACATTCTCATTTTATGCTAGCATCTAGAAATTAAGTTCTATTGTATCAAAATGTGCACACTATATACTAGTATTATAAATAGATGCGATTTTTCATTTTACACGAAAGAATGTTTCTCATATGTGTGATTTCTCTTTTACACGAAAGAATGTTTCTCATAAATCGTTGAAAGAGACATACTACCTAAGCCCAGACATAATATCATCTTCATTTATAATAGGGAAAGACGAATATAAAGTTGTCCGATGGATTAAAAAATTAGTATGTGAATGTTTCTGAACTTAGATGTCAGACGGTCTTGCCAATGGGTTGGTGACCCATTGGTAAGGTCTTAGACCTTGCTGAAATCCACCAGGGTTTGAATCCTACAACTTACATTTGTAGGAGTGGATTATTAGGAAAGGGGGGGGTCAAGAGTCCCAAGTTTCATCCCAAATATGCGTGGTTCAAGATCCGCATACTGCACTGTGGTGTCTTGAATTCTAACTACTAAATACTAACGACCAACTCGCTGTTAAAAAAAATGTTCTTATATTTCCCATTGTTGGTGCATTAATCAAATCGAACATTTTATGTTCGTGTGACTTAAGAGTAACTATCGGTAAAAAGATTATATTAAGTTAATTTCAGGTACATGGCATTCTTGACTTGTAGATTAGTTACACAATATACAACGATACAAGACTAAAAAAATTGTTCTGTTTTAAAACCAAAATAGGTCGATCATGTTGGGACCGAATCAGAAGATGGCATGCCAGAAAGATGTAATAGGTTGGATGATTGATTGCAGTAGTGTAGATGCATTAAATTATATATATATTATATATAGACATAGATGCAGATTATATGATATAAATGCTGCTGCTGGGAGAGAGATTATAGCTTGGTATGAAGGCAACTGACACCACTCATTGACCTTGCAGTATCACTTGAATTCAATTCATTCAATTCCTCCTCCAACCCAGCCTCCTTGATCTTCATTTTCATCTACTATTGGCACTGTCAAAGTCAACATACTTAAATGTTCTCTCTTTTTTTGCAGATCATTATTGAGAGAATATGCAATATTGATTGTAAAAAATTAATGACAGCATAAAATAATTACCATCTTTAAAGCATTTTGATGGTCACTCATCTTGATGTTTTTACAAGATAGCCTACGTTCGAACCTCTTGAAGTAAAATAGTTTGGAGTTGATCAAGTGTACATGATACATATGAGTCAAAAGTCTCGCTCTACTCAATTAACTTAATTTTTAAACACAGAAAAACACATTTATTAAAATAATAGTGTAAAATATTTTAATCGCATATTTACCTACACTTTCAGTCTTCACCTTTTACATCTTTTGAATTCACGCTGATATTTATTAATTTGTGCTAGTAAGATTGGCAATTTACAGCTCTTTGGTCGTGTGGCAACTCTAAATATCGTTAAGCTGAATGTTGTTGACATGAAATGCCTAGTATTCTAGACTTCTAGTATAGATATCCTTAGTTGAAAATCTATAGAACTCGGAAAAAAAGAAATACATGTACACATATATATGACTTTAAATCTTTAATATGTTACAATGATACAGTACTATCTAAATTTCAAAAGAGTTGACTTTTTATTGTTAACTAGTACGAGTAGCTTTTTCCCATTTTGAAATTGTTCTATGTATCCAAACTCAGCTTGGCTCATGCGCATTGCAGACTCGCAATTGCTAAGCATTTTGACAAATCGTCTCATTTTACAGTAACAAGTAACAAAATGCGAGTGCTAGGCATTTTGACAAATCGTCTTGTTTTACCACCATAAATATTGGCATAAATACAGACGACTCAAAATGCATACAGTAAAAACTGAGAGCTATGTTAACAGAAATACTAATTGCACTCGGAAAATATATTAATCAATAATTCACTGAAAACATACTCTTAAGATTACTTCACTTGTGTAATGTCACATAAGAGATGATCTTAGATTACCTAATTATGGAACACTGCTTAATACTAATATAAACTTAAAACCCCGACCAATACTGCTATACACAGATATCTCCAAACCAATCATAACATTTCAACACTAAAACCCTCCCCCTTAAACCATACTTAAACCCAAAACAACATAAACCAAGATAAAAGAAAAATAAATACCAAACCTAAACCTCAATTACCCAAATCCATAAAACCTAACAGCAACCTTTATAGTTCTACAAGCTTAGAAGGTCGGCCGGCTGGTTTTCCCCTTTCTTCTCTTCTGGTGACTCTGCTGTGGCTGGTGATGATGCCGGAGACGGTGAACCTGTGGTGGTGGTGGTGGTTGGAGGCTTTGGCAGCTCGGTTAAGATTTGAACAACTTCTCTCATTGTTGGGCGCTCTACTGCCTGTTCTTCAACACACAACATTGCTGCATAGAACACGTGCATCACCTCATGGATTGGAACAGTGGAGAGTCTAGCATCCAAGATTTTCAAAACGCCTTCCTTCTTACCATCAGTGATCTTCCTTACCCATTGAACAATGTCTACACCGTCACCAAATTCCCCAACAGGCTTCTTTCCAGTCACTAGCTCTAAAAGAACCACCCCAAAACTATACACATCGCTCTTTTCATCAACCTTTAACGTGTATGCATATTCTACAAACAATAATACACAGTCTTTAACATCAGTACTCATATCATATGAAATATAAAGCAATATGTAAAAGCTAATGATCAGAATGCTATATATACCTGGTGCAATGTAGCCATAAGAACCAGCAATGGCTGACATGCATTCTGAAGTGCCCGAATCCTGCATAAACTTTGCAAGTCCAAAATCCGCGACATGAGCTTCAAAGTTAGAATCCAAAAGGATGTTGTTTGATTTAACATCGCGATGTAGGATCAAAGGCGAGCAATCATGGTGGAGATAGCAAAGACCCTTTGCAGCCTCCAATGCTATCTTATACCGAGTGTCCCAATGCAAATGACCACCTTTCTTACCATGTAACATCTCTCCCAAACTCCCATTCGGCATATACTCATAAACCAAAAGATTTGTCTCATGGTTTGAGCAAAAACCCAATAACCTCACAATATGACGGTGTCTGATTCTCCCTAAAGTCTGAATCTCAGCATTGAACCCATGATCATGAGCTGAACCACGGCTCATTACCGGCAATCTTTTCACAGCCACCTGCTCGTTATTTGGCATAACCCCTTTGTAAACGATCCCAGCTCCACCTTTTCCAATAATGTTGTCTTCCTTCAAACTATTAAGAACATCATCACAAGTGAAATCCAACCGTTGGAAAGTAGTAAGCTTCCATGACCGCACCACATTTCCTCTCTTGATCGATCGAGCTTTATAGATTGCCGCAACAGCAAATGCAATAGAACAAACAAGCAACCCAATAACAAGTAAAAGCTTCACAGAAGCAGAAAGCTGCCCTTTCGAATGTTCTTCATGAGTACCATTCATAACCCCACTTTTACAAGGTCCTAAATACGGTCCACAAAGATCTGCATTCCCTAAAAATGAAGTATAATTGAAATAACTAAACTGACCAGTACCAGGAACCAACCCCGAAAGATTATTATATGAAAAATCAACCGACGTTAAGCTCTGCATCGATCCAACAAACGGCGGAATCCTTCCAACCAAACGATTTCTCGACACATTCAAATAATTCAAAATATGCATACTAGTAATTTCAGCTGGTATCTCACCCGAAAACTCATTCCTACTAAGATCAACATACGTCAACAACTTACACTTACTAATCTCAGGAGTTATCTCACCCGTAAACTCATTATCACTCAAATCAATCTTAGACAACTGCTTCAACTCCCCAATTTCCTTTGGAACCCGCCCACTAAACCTATTCCCATCAAGCAAAAGCTTCTGAACACCTCCTAATTTACTAATACTAGCAGGTAAAGAACCACTTAACCTATTATTCGACAAACTAACCTGTCCGAGACTAGTACTAACTAAATTCGACACATATAAACCCCCAGACAAATCATTATCTTGTAACTCAACTTGTGACAAGGCAGGCAAACCGAACAACCCAACCGGAATCGACCCGTTTAAGTAATTTTCCCCCATCCGAATTCGACTCAACGACTTACATTCCCCTAATGAATCCGGAATTTTACCAAACAAAAAGTTCCCCAACAAAATTAAAGTCTCAAGTTTGTTTCCAAAACATAAATTAACCGGTAATGAACCGGTTAATTTATTTGAAGACAAATCAAGTATTCTTAACTTCCCATTCATTCCAAGCTGTTGAGGAATTACCCCAGTAAAATTGTTTTCCCACAGCTGTAAAACTTCTAATTCAGGTAAATCACCTATATATATAGGAATAGATCCGTACAACTTATTACGAAATAAGTTAAGTAACGTCAAGTTCGTTAAGTTTTTAAATGATTCCGGTATTTCACCTGTAAATATATTATTTGATAAATCCATTGATTTTAACGACTTTAACGTTCCTAGCTCTTCCGTTAACAGTCCGTTAAGTCCGTTAACTTGTAAAAATAATGTATCTAGGTTTTGTAACTTTCCGATTTCCGGTGGGACTTTTCCGGTGAGGCCGCAGTTAGCGGCGTCAAGACGGATGAGGTTTTTAAGCTTACCGAGCTCCGGCGGTATTCCGCCGGAGTATGTGTTGTAGTAGCCTAGGTACAGCTGTTTGAGTGTGGTTAAGTTTCCAAGCTCCGGAGGGATGAATCCAGAGAGCTCATTGCCGGAAACGGCGAGGTATTCGAGCGACGGAAATCCGCCGTATGACGGCGGAATCTCGCCGGAAAAGTAGTTTCCGCCGAGATGAAGGTGGCGGAGTGATGTGAGGTTAGAAATACTCGCCGGAAGTTCGCCGGTGAGGTTGTTGTTGTAGAGATCAAGAACTTGAAGATACTTAAGACTTCCGAGCTCCGGCGGAAACGTTTCGTTGAAAATATTGTTTGATAAGTTGAGAAACCGGAGGCCGGAGATGGAAGAGAGTTCCGGCGGGATAGGTCCGGCGAAGTTGTTGGCAGCGACGGCGAGGTTTGTTAGATATCTGAGGTGGGCAATGTCGGAAGAGAGGATACCGGTAAGGTTAAGGCCGGAGATATCCAAACCGGTCACGTGACGGTTAGTATCGCACGTGACGCCAGACCACGTGCAATGGCGGGTGGTTATTTCCCATGAAGAAAGTGAGGATTGTGGGTCTTCTGTTATTGAAGTTTTTAATGAAAGTAAGGCTTTGTATTCTGGTAGTCGGAGTGGTTTTCCGGTGGCTAGAAAAAGGAAAAGAGAAAGCAAAAGAAAGAAAAGTTTCATTATTTTATGATTTTTGTTTGGTGTTTGTTGCACAGATAGTGAGTACAGAAGTGTGTTTAAAAATCGAGGAGACTAAAATGAGGGAAAAAGACAAGCCAAAAAGGATGTGTACAGGATTTTATTTTTATTTTTAATTTTTTTTGGAAAAGCACATTTCTAGGATGTGTATAGGATAATGGAAGGTCAAAATGGTCTTTTAAGTGCTTTTTTGTGCTGTCATGTTTTTTGGTTTTTTACTTTGAATTGGTTTATTTTTGGTAATGGAAAAGTTAGAAATTTTTTTCTGAACGATCATCAATCAAGAAATGAAAAAGTTAGAAACGGAGGAGATTTCATGGACTTCTCTTGTCTACCAATAAAATAAAACAGGATTGACATGTTCTTCAAACGACACATGGCGTAATCCTTGATCGATACGTGTTCTCTTAGTTTATTTATTTTGATAAATTAGCTTTTTTAGTTGTATATAAATTCAATTTCCTTATTAGACTTAGAATTAAACTCTAAATCTTGGCTTATTAATACAAAAGACATTATAATCTTATTTGATTGATGGTTTCTCATTAATAAATTGTCTCTTTTTCTTTCTCAATTCTTCAACTCCTATTACTTATATTAATTATAATAAGTTATTAACATGAAAACTTCAAAAATTTGAGTTTACTATCCGAAATCTATTTGCCATCATCCACTATGCTTACAATTCGATTTTGATGTGGTTCTAAAAAATTTAAGGTGAATCCAAAACTCTAACTAAACATATATTATATTTATCATTATTGTTTATTATAATTTAGTTTCGATCATCGATTTACTTTAACCACAATTTATTTCATACTCACGAATCATGTATGAGGCATATTCGAATTTCTTTATGATACAATATATATAACAACCGTACATCGTACGGGTATTAGGACTAGTTTGATAATATATTATGATCTTAAAAAGTTATATAAAAACGATTTTGCTATTGGGGAGCATGAGCATTCTCGATGAGACTTTTTTATCAAAATTTCTTTTTCAAAATAAGTTATATAAAAACGATTTTGCTTCAATATTTCTCTTCTAAAACATAAAATAAGCTAGAAAATTAGACTCTATTTCACAAATATATCGATGGTGATATTTTTCACCCCAAAAGTTGATACTCAACAATAATATGTTTTACATTGTGTATAAAATTAATTTTTGTAGTACAGATGACAACATTGGTCAAAAGATTTAAACTTCAACATTGGTTTGTACTGATAATAAGTTTAGATAAAAAACTTTTAACAGATTAGATTTTATGTTCAACAATAGCTTGGTTTTTCTTTTTGCAACTTAATTAATACATAGTATATGACACATCTTTATACAAGACGACATTTGATTCAAGGAACAAATTGGTCGTCTTCCACTTTCAGGTTCGACAGTAGAGATTCAGGAAGGGCAATAATGGCCCAACCGCCACTTTTTTTTTTTGTTTTTTTTTAACGTTCGTGTCACGGGACGGCTAACCGTTACATCCAATTGGGCAGGCAGTCACTAGCGACCGATCCACGAAGTCAGGGAACCACAGGGGAGGGAAAACCACACCAATTTAGCCGCTACAGAAGGCACGACGCTAAATTGGGGAAAAACTGCTTGCTCGGACTTGAACCCTGGTCTCCCAGGGCCCAAGCTTCATTGCAAGACTGGGGATGCCGCTGGGCTGTGAACCCTTTGGCTCCCCAACCGCCGCTTTATTTAGAAACATATATAGCATGAAAGCAAGTTTTATCTGCATATATACCGGTTTATGTTAAGTCATTAACTATTGTATTATTAACTAATCATATAAACGTACAATGCTGGTCTATATATCAGTTTTATCGGGATAAGTACATTGGTAAAATTCCTTATATCTTAGTCCCTTTAGTTCATTTTTATACTACATCAATGGTTCACCTTAGACCTCATACTAAGATTAAGGGAAAAAATAAAAGAAAGAGAGAAGACAATCTTTTCATTTGTGAAGATTAGGCAAAATTATCCTTCTTTTTTCTTTTTGTTTCGCAGTTTCGTTAAGGTAACTCAAGAACACAAAAATTTTATCCTCACTTGCTTTTTCTTGTGCATTCCTACGGGTCTAGACTCTAGTGGCAATGAGAGTATGTTGTATGCATCTGACTTACATGAGCGTGGTGTGTAATTTTACATCATCAATTTGATCGTGGATTAAAAGTGTCGAGTGACTTAGCTAATTAGAGGTCAAACTGGTTAATTAGTAGAGACTAGACTAACGAGCAAGAGCTATTTATCAGTGACCATGTTACTTACAGAATGTTAATTCATGGGTCACCCTGATATCAAATAAATTGTTGCAAGTTAATAAATGCTCAAATAACTAGTTAAACTTTTTGCAAAATCCTTTCAATTCATTAGCAAGTTAAGTGTAATGCGTAACAACTCCTGACATCTTTGTCCTGGTTATGAACTCATTTTGTTAGTAGTCACGTCCAACTGCCCCAAAATGTGATAGAGGGCGATAATCTTGCTGATGAAAAACAGTAAAAAGGTTGCTTTTACGAAAAAAAAATGTTTTCATTAATAATAATAATTTGGCCCTACAAACTAAAACCATGATAACAACATGACCAACCATCTAGAGAATCATTTCACCTAATATACCTATGCTATCTCATGTTTATATTCTTTTCTATTTTAGTTTATATTCCGTATATGTTAAAAAACCATAGACTACTCAATCAATTGAATTTTTGTGGAAAAAAAGAAAAAGAGAAAGAGAAGATAAAAAAGAGGCTTTGGGTGTTTGATCGAGTCCGTCTAAGGCAAGCATCTATTTTATTTCTTGATTTAAAACACGATGATTTTAGGTGTTTAATATAGTCTCATATTCGTGTTTAATTGCATTATTCATATGCAACACATGACAATAATTGAAATAACATTTCTTTAACATTAAAAAGCACTGTTTTAGAATTTGGAGATCATGATCATCATACGAGTACAATATAAATGCTTTCTATTCATATATGGATCATAGATGATGTAAATTCTAGATCGTTCATGATTGATGGAATCGCAGAGACAAAGAAGTTTCATAAGAACTGGAATCTTCTGTAACATTATCAAAACTGCAAGGACTTGTTGGTAAATCGGATTTGGGCGATTATAATTGGACCGAGTTTTTTCATGTTTACAAATGTATGTGTCCTAAACAGGAAATCCTTAGAATATTTTTTTAAGACTCTTAAAAATTAACCTAATCATAAGATGATAATATTTGGAAAAATCAAGGGTTAAAATTAGGAAAGAGACTTACTAGAATCGACGTGTCAAGTTCTAAAGACTATAGATTGATTTTTAAGCATATGATTTATGTTGATTAATCATTTTTCTTTTAAAACCCATCTCCAATGTTTACTAGGAACATTCGAACATAAAAATGTGAGACAATAGAACGTTTGAGTGTCAACCATTAAATCACCTTGATGATGGTAGTTGGCACACTTGGGCATAGACCAAAACTATATATTCACACACCAAAACTATAAAAATAAGTGCCACATTATAAAATTACATATAAGATATAACATATTGTTGATGCCGTATAAAGTAAATATGAAAGTTACAAAATTCACCTTCCATAACATATTGACGGGGTAGATAGGTTAAGAAGTGCCAGCATAGTGATAGAGTGACTAATCGGCAGGGATAGACAGGGGACCCCATAATATATTGAGATAGCTTCACACTACCTCTTTTCATCTATATTACCAAACACTCCACTGCATGTTAAAGATGTAAGGTTTTAAAATTACCATTTTATTTTTGTAACTTTGGTATCTTATTTATTTTTAATTTGTCTGTTTCATGGAATATATATCAACCTTTTAACAACGTTTGGGAAATTTTTAGACTTCATAGCATCTAAAAAGGTATAGGCAAATGATAGGATTTTAAAACTAAAAATGTGAACTCGTATGTCAGCCATTGTATATTTTAATGATCATCAATATATTAGTGTATCATTGTATGTAGAAATGTTGCTTTCATGGGTTTTAAAAAAGCATATCACTTCAATAACACTAAGAAAATGATAAATTAGTTTTATGTCTTGAACTACGGAGTATTAAATTATTAATTACCTCATAATTCATTTCGCAATGCTTAAATCATAGATTCAACTTTTGAACATGCTTTCATGTAAGAACCTTTGGATTATTTCATGCAAGTCTAGCTAATCATAATCACTAATTTCTGTGGTACTTTGATTTAAAACACTACGCACATCTAACACTACCAAAATGTAAAAGTGGACAATTATACTAATAAACATAGATGGTGTTAAAATCACAAATAAGTGAACAACCAAAAAGTCAACAGTGGATGATGGTGGTCAAGTGATGTAGATAAATAGTTTAAAAACGGATGTCAAAGATAAAATTTCAGATCTCATCTTATGTTCCTTTAACCATATATTACGTTGATATTTTTTTTTTCATGTTGACCTTTAGATTGATCAGTAGCAATAGATAATGGGTGGTTATTATTTTTTTCAAGTTAAGAATAAGCTTACCATCAATCTACAAGTATCTTTTGTAAATTACACTAGTTCGACAAGAAATGCCCCTAATTAGACCAATATGAGACACTGATCTAACTAGTAAAGCTTGGGAGGCTTAAGAATTTTTCATTTTTTGAACATATATTGCTACAATGCTACATAACTATCATCTTGTCTAATCTAGTCGAGATCAAAAACTATTAATCCGGGTCAGTACGAGCTTAAGATTATGACTCCTTTAGTACTATCTTTGACTACTACTATTTAATTATGGATAATCAAGCCCAATACAGCCCGATTACGCTTACTAGTATCAAACTATCAATTACTATGATAAAGGCTTGAGCTCTATTTCGAGTTTCAATGCTGATAAAGTGATAAACAAGTCAAAATCAAGCCAATGTGTCAACTTAATTGCACACCGGATTGCCAATTAATTAATCTAGAAACAAAGATACAAAATATCTATTATATTTCGAGTACTTTAGTTTAGCATTTTACTTATTGTTTTGGTTAACCTTGTGGCTTGTCGTATGGTGTTGTAAGAAATGAATTAAAGTTTAAGGATATTAGCGGCAAGGGTGTAGTGCCACAACTTGGCAAATTGGCTAGTTTACGGCCAATCAAATGTCGCCACGTGTTTTTGCCAAAAACTAGTCAAAACTTGTCAAATCACATGGTGTAGTTGAAAGGACCATACTCGATAAACCGAAAACTGAATATCATTTTTTATTTTTTTATTTTTTTTACAGAGGATACCCACTGCGCATCATCACCACACTACTCTTGCTACTGTTGCTGATCGGTTGTTGTTACCACCATACTACTCTGAAACTATTACTACTCGTTCATAGCTACTCCTGCTCGTTAATACTACTTCTTCGTTAATACTATTGCTCGAAAACACCAAGCTGCTCCTCAACATAGGTTGTTGTTACTGCTCGACTTTTGCTGCTACTTCTTGTTGCTACTGTTCGAACGAAACCATCACCACCGAACCATCACCTTTAAACACCACCACG
>CM067168.1:106220857-106293535 GCA_034093135.1 Erigeron breviscapus
GCCATTATATTGATATAATTAGCAATATATTTGATAACTAATCAAACTAGTTATCTCGTGAGGATTCCGCACTCACGACATAACAATAGACGATCTCGAGAGCGATCTGCAGCTATCGAGGGACTCACACCTTCCATGTACCAAAGGTCTCACTGTTTCCATCAAATTTTGGAACAGGAGTGTTAGAATAATGTACATGGACGTGATTTGGGGTAGTAGGAGGAGGAGGGTTTGTATTAACATTTTGAAAAGGTTGGGCATTAGTATTCAAGGGGTTTTCACCTGAACCAGAACCATCTCCACCTTCAGTAGTGTTCATCTTAAGCAGATCTAGGCAAGTTTATTAGCCTTCTGCTCTGATACCACTTATAAGTCCCAACTCAATAGATGGTACTACCTGAAGACACCTCAATGTCGATGGTGGAGTTACTTTGCAATATAAGCTCTGAACTGGAGACGACCAGTTACAGAGAGTATATACCAAGTTCTAGATAGATTACTTATTAAGTGACAATAAGTAAAGAACAATGCAATAATACAAATAACTTGTAAAGTAAATTGGTGAGACAATATGTAATTTTCAAGTGTAATTTATTTATTAACTTTAAATAAATTACAAGGTTGTTGCAGAACCAAGATAATACAAAGTATGTAAATATCCTAACAACCTATGAACTACAATTGATCTACACTTGGAATTTCTCAAAACAATCGAAACACTTAAAGTTGTGAAATGTTCCTTTTAATGATTGAGAGAATATTGCACAAGTTCACCAAGAATATTGCAGGTATGCAAAGTGTGAATTCTATCGAAGTGTGTTCGAAGAAGTCTAATATTCTTGTTGTGCAATGACTTGTATTTATAGGCAAAGTTAACATTGGGATGTTAACTTTGGCCGTACCAAAGTGGTTGATAGCATTTAAGGAATAGCATTTAATTCCTTAAAAAGCAGTATAAAGTTGCAGAATAAAGCAACTTTATTCAACCAGCTTTATGTACCTTTTATTACTTAAATAATAAGATAAATCTTATTATCCGGGTAAAAGCACATAAAGCCTAAAAGTCAATTCCTCGTAATCAGTGTAAAGCTTTGTAAGGGCTTTCCACTGACGGTCTCCAGTTTGTAACTGACTAGAATGTCAACTGGGCTTCGCTGCCATTGCCATTCTCTATCTTCCACTTGTTGTCTTCGACTTCAACTGGAATGATTCTTCAACTGGTCAGTTCTCAACTGGAGGAAGTCTTCAGTTGCGTGCAACTGGACTTCAATATATTTCTGGACAAATCTTCTGGGTCTCCAGTTTCACTGGGTCTACAGGTGCAACTGGAGACTGGCCAGTTTACCAGTAAACTGGTCCTAACAATTAGATATATGGATGTATGAATGTATATATTTGACATGAATGCGATTTTTGTAAGGTTACACAATATTTGTATGATGAAATGCCTCGAAGAGGGATTTTTGAAATTTTAGTGTTATTGTTACCAAATGAAAAATCGTTCTGATCTTGCTCATACTGTACTATGTCGTTCACTCTTTTGAAATCTGGATCTTAATAGTGATATTAATCTTCTTGCGGATGAAAGAATGTTTGCTGGTAGGGATATTTTTGTTGTCCAGGCTTCAAAAGCTGCTAAATAATTGGACTCATCTATTTTGACACATCTATTGAAAACTAAGCTGGTTTATTATTCATTTTTGAAATTTTAAGAAATGTGAATATTTCAGAATGCTTGGACATAAGGTTTCTGATCAAGGTCAAGCCAACTTGACGAAAGAAGTGCAACTTCATTTTTTGAAGGTTGTTTAAGGTGAGTTTACTTTTTTTAATCCATCCTTAATGGATTAACAAATAATGGAGTTTATGTTCAAATTCCCATATTTGATTTAGCATTCATTGTTTCCAAAATAATTTGAATTGTATGTGGCATATTGACTCTGGATTCATGTAAGTGAAGAAAATTAGGAATATGTCTGAGAACGTAAAGAAGACTTATTTGCCCTGTTTTAATAATGTTGCCACCTTCTTTAAACAGAGGGCATTATGTAATATATCGGGCCATATTTGTAGGAATAACGTCTTTTAAACAAAGAAATGTTATGCCACATGATTACGATTTGCGATATATCATACAAAATTGAGTTTGATACCATGTATGATGGTTATCACAAGTTCGTTTAAAATGCAACGCCAGAATCAAACTGAGTAAGCAATACGCAGTTTCGGATTGGATTAGATATACCCGATAGATCCGAAGTTGGCAAAGTGGTTGAATTTGGTAATTGTTGGGGTGCATTTTCTGTTAGGTTGCTTATAAGTAGGATTGAGTTTTTCTTGGCAAATTGAACACACATATAAACTTATCGATGTATAATATAACATATTTATGTAAAATGGGCAAATATAGTAAGTGACATATAGTGGAACGGGTAGTTTATACTGAGTATTAGAAGAAATAAAGACAGAAGTAGATGCCTCTTTTTGTATTTCATTAGGTGCATATTCATATTTATATCACATTTGTATAAGTTCTATCATCCTGTAACCATGTTGTGGTTGATGAAACTGGTTCCAAAACATGGAACATAAATACTATATCAAGCCAGCCAGCCAGGGGTGGAGCATTACAGTTGCATGGTTGATTTTTTTGGTGAGCCAATTTTGTTATTTTTATTAATAAAATTGAAATGGGTAACAACGGTTTGTGATTTACTATTATTTGGTGTAAGTGGTAAAATAGCTAAATGATTTACATGGCTATATAGTATTAAAAGTATATTTTAGCTGATATGCGGACTGTTTCTAACACTTTTGAGATAAATTATAGCCTGAATTCATCCATTCGTAAATAAATGGGTTGACATTGCAACCTTACAATCTACATTTTTAGTATCCTTAGTTTCATAACATAGGAAGATCCATGTGCATGCAGTTGCTCGGTCAATCATGGTTTAGTCTCTTACCCCCTTCTTAGTTTAATATCAGCCCTGACTGTAATAGTTTTTCTGTCGAGGTGACACGATGGGTGGGCTAGATAATGGTTAAAACTGGGATGGGTAGGAACAAGTCATTTTAGAATTGGTCAAAATCAACTGGGTTGGTTCGGATTGACCAACACACACCTTATTTTTCCATTTTATTTTTGTAGATAGTTAAATATTGCTACAAGAACAATAGTTACTACCATAATCAAATATATTTCGTAAGTTGATTCATCACATTGTCTACATTAAAAATAGACTTTTGGCGAATTTAAAAGATTTTAACCCCGTTCCTCTTAGTTGACCTGTTAGACATAACATACAACTTATAACGACACATTTAGAAGTAAATGGGTTGAAAATGTCACCTCTAGATTTACATCATATACCTTTGTTCTTTTAGACTTTGTCCTCATGGGATGCTTCAAGTGTCGAGGAGACTGCTTCAACTGGTCCCGGTGTTTGCTTTTTTCAACTCTATGTGAGTCCATGTATCCTTATTCAAAGAATATCCACAGTTGTCACATTAAACAGTTTCTGATCGTGATTTTTGTTCTTTCAGACTTTGTCCTCATGGGATGCTTCAAGTGTCGAGGAGACTGCTTCAACTGGTCCCGATGTTTGCTTTTTTCAACTCTATGTGAGTCCATGTATCCTTATTTAAAGAATATCCACAGTTGTCACATTAAACAGTTTCTGATCGTGATTTTTGTTCTTTCAGACTTTGTCCTCATGGGATGCTTCAAGTGTCGAGGAGACTGCTTCAACTGGTCCCGATGTTTGCTTTTTTCAACTCTATGTGAGTCCATGTATCCTTATTTAAAGAATATCCACAGTTGTCACATTAAACAGTTTCTGATCGTGATTTGTTCTAATTTTTTTTTTGTTGATATTAGTGAGAATTGATCATGCGTATGTCGCAAAGTTGTATAAGTAGAAGACAAAACCAGTATGGTTTTTAAGTGCGTAACCATTGGTGCATGTGATTACTTGGAGGTTTTTCAGGTGTTATTGCAACATGTTGCGTGCAAGGAGTTTCTTCATTTAGGGTCTTGAAACAGATCGATAATGCGCGACAGATGAACCAAGTTGATAAGGTGGACAATAAAGAACTGGTTGGAGTAATTCTGATGAAGAAAAAGAGGTATGCAGAAGCTTGGATGGTGCTCCAGTGGATCATGAGGGGAACGATAAGGAGGATGAGCAAGAAAAGATCCAAGGTAAAAAGCAATGCTTGGTTTGGACTCACGAGCTTCATCTAATATTTGTCAAAGCTATGAAACAATTGGAATTAATAGTATGAACTATATTATTGAGCCGACAGTGATTATTCCATGACTTATTTAACAACATAGGCTACATATTAATAACATTTAAAAAAAACGATTACGTCTCAATATTGGTGCATGTAAACCACAAACATGCCATTATATAATAACTACTGCACCATACATGTTTTGTGTACTGTCCATTTGTCCCGACTGCAATCTTCCAACCCCATGGTTGATATGAATATGCATCTCTAAAACTACATTGTAAACCCCAATACATGACTAAAAAACCGCACAAAACGCATTATACGAATCAACTTACCCGACTGTGCATCGCACGGGCCTTTCACTCTATGATAATAAATAAAAAATTATGTATGTTC
Source organism: Erigeron breviscapus (assembly GCA_034093135.1). Taxonomy (NCBI): domain Eukaryota; kingdom Viridiplantae; phylum Streptophyta; class Magnoliopsida; order Asterales; family Asteraceae; genus Erigeron; species Erigeron breviscapus. Next base: position 106,225,496 of record CM067168.1, read on the forward strand.
TCTTTCTATATTCGATACTATCGATCTCATTATTAATCCTTAAAAGAGATAAACAAAAATTGTCCACCTTTATTCTCACATCTGATCCAAAAATGAAGAAACCACTAATTGGCCCAATAACGTGCTCTCTTGCCAGCATACCACGACACCCAAAAATAGACATAAATCCAAACCGCTTACCTCGCCGTGCAACGCACGGGTGTTCACTCTAGTGTAGTACTAAAGCGGGGGTAAAATTATTTCAAGTACTAATGTCTCTAATATGATATTGGTCTGACTTCTATTGAAGGGGTGAGAAGATTGGCCGTGTCATTCAAGAATAGTCGCTACATTACACGCGTAGGAGATAATAAGCTTGAAAGTAAACAGTCGGGTTTCAAACTGTAAGCGAAGTGATCACCCAAGATAGCGGTATAATTTTAGTTTCATATGACATGTTTTGGAGCTTCACGCACTGCAGATCTCATGAGAACTATGCAAAAACATATGCTCATGTAAGTGCTCAATAACTCAAGAGATATTGACGAGTACATTTTATATTAGTGGAGAAACAAAACGGGATGAAGGGTATTATTTTGAAAGGGGAGTTGGAAATAAGTCAATAACTCATCTTTACTCGAAGTGTAAAAAGATATCCCAGTACCACTTCGTATGAAATGGAAGATTATGATGATAATTTTTTGGAACCAAGGTCAACAAAGGAGTCTTTGTTTACTACCCATCCAAACAATGAAAAAAATTGCATCGGTAATGACTTTATTTTACAACTACTATACATATACTTGACACCCAAAACTCCATGTTAATAAGAAACGTTTACCATTGTCTCAGCAGACAAACATCATGCAATTACTATTAAGGTCATGACAACAAACAATATTCAAACATGACCGTAATGTCTTATTGATGCAATCTCTAACATGTTTCCAGGCCTACAACTTAAATTATGAGGATGCAAATTCTACCACAAAACATAACCAAAGATTGTTCTACCATTTCCACCAGATATATTTCTGCTCCAGGAACCAAAAATCTATCAGTAATTCATACATGAATTTCATGTATGAATCCACCTTACCCAAGCATATGCTTAAAAACAAAACATTAAATTTCATGATTTGACACATTTAAGCTAAAAGTAGATGTATTGAAAACTGGTAGGTAGATTACACAGAGTAGCCAACAGATAAACAAGAATTCAAAAGGAGCAGCTAAATGACCTCCTACCATCCATTTGTCTGAGACTAAAACAAGAACATAACAAAAGTCACGAGACATAACAAGTACTAAAAACCAAACAGTAACATTAGAACAAAGGATCAACAAAGGATCAAGATAAAGCTAGCAGGCCAAACAGAAATGATCCACTCAGTACTCCTCTTCATCATCATCTTCACCCTCACCCGATTCAAGACCGACTTCTTCATAATCCTTTTCCAATGCAGCCAAATCCTCACGAGCCTCAGAGAACTCACCTTCCTCCATACCCTCACCCACATACCAGTGGACAAAAGCTCTCTTAGCATACATAAGATCAAACTTGTGGTCAATGCGGGAGAAGACCTCAGCAACACTTGTAGAATTGGAAATCATGCACACTGCCCTCTGCACCTTAGCAAGATCCCCACCAGGCACAACAGTTGGTGACTGGTAGTTAATACCACATTTGAAGCCAGTAGGGCACCAGTCCACAAACTGAATGGTACGCTTGGTCTTGATGGTACCAACAGCTGCATTTACATCCTTGGGGGCAACATCTCCCCTGTACATCAGACAGCAAGCCATGTACTTACCATGACGAGGATCACACTTAGCCATCATAGACGACGGCTCAAAAGCAGTGTTGGTGATCTCAGCAACTGACAGCTGCTCATGGTATGCCTTCTCAGCAGAGATAACAGGAGCATACGATGAAAGCATAAAGTGGATCCTTGGATACGGCACAAGATTGGTTTGGAACTCGGTAACATCCACATTCAAAGCACCATCAAACCTCAAAGAGGTGGTCAATGAAGAAATCACCTGTAAATAATACATTAGTACCAAACCCATAAATGTTAATGAGCTTAAATGGCAAACTGTATATTATATACCTGAGAAACCAAACGGTTAAGATTCGTGTAAGTGGGGCGCTCAATATCAAGAGACTTCCTGCAGATATCATAGATAGCCTCGTTGTCGAGTAGCACAGAAACATCAGTATGCTCCAATAGAGAGTGAGTTGAAAGCACACTGTTGTATGGCTCCACAACAGAGGTCGACACCTGGGGTGAAGGGTACACAGTGAAACCCAGTTTGGACTTCTTTCCATAGTCAACTGACAAACGCTCCAACAGAAGAGATCCAAGACCGGAACCAGTTCCTCCACCCACAGCGTTGAACACCAAAAATCCCTGAAGACCAGTGCAGTTGTCAGCAAGCTTTCGGATGCGGTCAAGACATAAGTCGACAATCTCCTTTCCAACTGCAACAATAGAAGTTAATCAGAAATATATCATTTGTTAAACGAAAGAGACCAGTAAGTAAGGCAGAGTATGTACTGGTATAGTGTCCACGTGCAAAGTTGTTAGCAGCATCCTCTTTCCCACTGATGAGTTGCTCAGGGTGAAAAAGCTGGCGGTATGTTCCAGTCCTCACCTCATCAATGACAGTGGGCTCAAGATCTACAAAAATAGCACGGGGAACATGCTTCCCAGCTCCTGTTTCACTGAAGAAAGTGTTGAAGGCATCATCACCTCCTCCAACAGTCTTGTCACTAGGCATCTGGCCATCAGGCTGTCAAAGACACAAACATGTTCAACATTTAGATCAAACAAATCTAAGTGACTACAGCATGAACAACAAAAAAGTAGCGCTATAGCCATTATCTTCGAAAATGCAAACAATACAGCTACATTGACCTCAGAATCGCAATCAAATGGAGGTCAACAAAAAAAGACATCATCATACAAAATACACATCAAAACATATCAAAAGGTTAGTTATCTGTACACCACCAACTTTTAACCATACACCACCACAAATGCATTAAGGTGTTGTAAAGTACGATAATGTGAAGCATGTTTGGTGGTATACTGTCAAAAATGATGGTGTACAGATCACCACCCATATCAAAAACATGAAGATCTGAAACAAACATACATAACAGAAAGTATATGTTTCGCTCATATCAGCAAATGACTATAACGTTTAACACATATTATATAAATTTTACATCCTGTCATTCTATTATTTCAAAAATCCTAAATAATTATCTACATAAATCTAACTTGTCATCATCTTCACAATATGACTGTATATATCAACATACATACAAAAAAATAAGGTATAATTTAATTTAGAAATATGTCTTATGCCTGGCAAAAATTAGCATCGTGAATAATAGATCTAGATTTATAACATAAATTGAGATCTGAAATATTTAACTTCAATAGCACATCATCATTTTGAAACATTATATAACAATTTAAACAATTATTCGCTACAAAAACGCTTAAAAACACACAGATCTGAAATCATATTACAGATCAGATCTATCTCCATTCAAATCTGTAGCCATATTAACAGGCGTGTATATAGACATACATAAATCTAACAGTATATGCATCAAATCTGAAGGAATATACTAATACATCAAACAAATAACAATACAAGCAGTATATAAGATACGTATTACATATACACATATATACAGATTGAAAACGATAACAGAAGCCAATAATGCATCAAATCAGGAAGCATATGAACAAAAATCACAGCAACAGCAACATTTAAATGATAGATCAGACAGATACAGAATATATATATATATATATATATACAGATATATATCAAATAACAACAATACAAGCAGTATATAAGATATTTAATACATATACAGATTAAAAACGATAGCAGAAGCTAATAATGCATCAAATCCGGAAGGATACGAACATAAATCACAGCAACAACATATATAAAACGATATAGTAGACAGATACAGATATATATCAAATAACAACAATACAAGCAGTATATAAGATATTTAATACATATATTAATATATACAGTAAATAATTATATAGATATAGAGATAGATATATAGATATATACCTGAATGCCGTGTTCAAGGCAGTAGAGTTCCCAGCAAGCATTTCCGACTTGAATACCGGCCTGACCGATGTGGATTGAAATACATTCTCTCATTTTTGCTTGATTTTGATTTTGTTTTTTTTTTTAAGAAGAAATGTGAGATCTGAGATCTAGGGTTTGAGAGAGAGAGAGAGAGATTGAAGGGGCGTTTATGAAGACGCCTCTCAAATGGATTTCAAATGGGTCATGTGACGGTTCCAGGGATTATAAGTGATTATTTATAGTAAGTAGAGATGGAGAACGTGGATCTAGAGGTTGTGGTAAGTTATATATTGGGCCCCTTTTGTTTTGTGATATTTCAAAAGTTTTGGCAGATATTTTCGAAATTTGAAAATTTAAAATTTGAATTTTCGACTTTAAATGAAATGGTTGAATTTCGTTCTATATCGTTTTTTCGAATTTGTTAGGCATCTTGAATTTAATGGTCTAATATTTTATGTTTTTTTTTTTTTTAAGAACGGCATTCTATTCTACTCCTACTCCTAAATTACACGTATGCCTGAAAACCAGGACTCTCGAAAAAACCCCTATTAATTCACCCTCACAAATGTGAGAAGTAGAACTCGAACCCAGATGGATCCTCTCAAAGTCAAAAACTTTACCAATGAGCCACCAACCCCATTGGCTCTAATATTTTCTTTTATCATCTAAAGAATTTTTTTAAAACTCAGGGTTCATTTTTTTTACTCATTAATTGTTGAATGTATTAAGTGGCTGAATATATAAATAATGCTTATATGTATTAAATAAAAAATAAGTAATTAACGGTTATCTATGTTTATTAAGTTAAAAAAAAAACATGAAATTTTATTAAGTTTATTTTAGAAAAAAAGAACAAGACCTTAATGTCAATTTAACATTCTATTAAATTTAGCCTGAATATGATATATAAGATTCATGAGTTACGATCTCGATTCAAATTTTTTTGAGTATACAAAAATTACGAGATATTATAAATGAAAAAGATGGATTAAAGAAAGTTAGTCAATGTGAGATTAAAACATATAAAGTCGTTATCATGGTTTGGGCCTTGTTTTTTTTTTTACTTAATAAACTTAATAGTTAAGAACTTAATCATTCAGTCAAATCTCATGTTTCTTTTTTGACTTAATAAACAAATAACCGTCAATTACTTATATTTTACTTAATACATATAGACATTCTTAATACATTCAACCACTTAATACACTCAACACTTAATGACTAAAAAAAGAAACGGACCCTTGGTCATGTATGTAATTCAAAACTTGTTTTAATTCTATCATTAGGTACCTTGTGACACCTCATTCATTTATTTAATTCAAAATAAATTTAAAAAAATGGGCAATAATGTGAGACATGAACCTTTCATTTTTGAAAAACAATCTTAAACACCATAGATTCCAAACATCAATCTATTATGTGTACAAAGTTTGCCTTTGTCTAACATCAACCATAATTGATCCCAATGGTGGATGTCACTTTTTAATTTCAATGACGTTCAACTTATGTGTATTTGGTCTTTATCATTTATCAAATATGATAAACGATTTGATTTTGGTATTATTGACATAAGCGGATAAGGTTTTAACATTTTCAAAAAGATGTCGCTTGTTAGGCAATATATTTGTGTAAACGTTAAAGCATTTAAGTTCAATTTTCATATTATTTTTTTATTTCAGTACTAGGTGTAACATCCCAAAATTTTTTGACGTTGACCGTTAACTTGTCGTTAGCGACCGTTAGTTACTATGTGTTTTGTATGTGCTTATGTGAATTAAATGATTAACGTGAGATATGTGTTAAAGTGATTAAAGTAATGAAAAATAAAGTTGATAATGATTAATAAAGTCATTTAGTGTTCCCGATGGGATATAAGCGTCGTTAAGTGTTTTCGAATGCGTTAAACGAACAGTTAAGTGACGAAACGGGTTATAAGGAAGTGCGATGGACTAGATGTAAGATTTAGAAAGTTGTTCCAGCAGATATAGGGGATATATCACGACCCTAATGCCATATAATCAGATTATTAACCCTAGAAACTTTCACACACAAAACCCTAAGAGCCTCCTTCAAGTTTAGAGCAATTTCGGGTCGATTCGGGAGTGATTTCGCATAGATTTCGATCCTTTAATCTTCCTTCCAGGTATGATATGATTTATTGATCAATTGTTGAGTCATTTTAATGGTTTTTACCCAATCAATTCGGATCTTAAGGGTTAGGGTTGATTTGATTACGTTTCGTCATCGATTACTTGGGTTTTCGGGTAATCTAACGTATTGTTATTGTATCCTCTTGTCCCTGGAACATGTGATCTTGTGAAATCATTATATGAGTCATATTTTGGGTGCATATGAGATCCATAGGTCGTGGTGGTTGCTATGGTCATTTGATGGTCGAAATAGTTTGAAAAACAAAGGGTTTATTAGATCTGAAAATCTAGTAATACTGCAAAAATCATATCTCTTTCAATTAAAAGAGTTAGGAGATGAATCTTATATTTTTGAAAAGGTCTATGTGTCCCCGTGAATCTATATGAATAAAGTTTCTGGTGATTTTGCCCATAGATAGGCGAAAAGTGTCGATTTCCAAAAGTGGTCGAATTTCGGACGATTTCTGCAGGCCTATATTGTAAACGTCATAAATCATTCATTATAGAACTTCAAGAGTCAAACTTTATATTTTTGAAAAGGTCTATGTGTCCCCTTGAATCTATATGAATAAAGTTTCTGGTGATTTTGCCCATAGATAGGCGAAAAGTGTCGATTTCCAAAAGTGGTCGAATTTCGGACGATTTCTGCAGGCCTATATTGTAAACGTCATAAATCATTCATTATAGAACTTCAAGAGTCAAACTTTATATTTCTGGAAAGGTCTGTGAATTCCCTACATTTCATAAGAACTAAGTTTTGACTCATTTGGTCATATAGAGGTCGAAAAGTCGCCTGCAAGTGAAGGGTATGATTCTGAAAACTGAACTCGACGAGACCACTAGTGGGTTCGACAAGATCGTGGTCAGGTCTCACTTTTGATGCATTCTGGAGCTTGAACTCGACGAGACTACCCCTGGGCTCGGCGAGATCAGCCGGCAGAAAGGTTTTAAGCGCGTTTAAGTGTCTAGTTGACTTATATATCCTTCCTTCTTGTACCAGAGGTTGTCGGGAACACTCGTCAAGCACGGTAAACATTTTTGATTGTTGAGTACTCCATTGAGGTAAGCACGACTTTTCTCACGCTGGAGGCACAACAAAATGTGATTTTCTATAATTAACCTCTTAATCGGATTATCTTATATGTGTTGGGTTTTTCGGGTTATGCGGGAGGTTATATGGGAATGCATGTATGATGAAATGACCTATGTTGTTATGATGACGTTCAAAGTTGAAGTAATTATATGCTTATATAGTATGATGAATAAAATGATGTTGCTATGATATGCTTAAGATATGTGTTGTGATGTTGATAATGTCGTTGATATGCCTTGATATTGATATGTGAGGGCTTATATGTGAGACTTAAGTATAAAATGTCTAGTTCACTAGATACACGTAAGAAAGGATTAAACGTTAAAGTAGATGTGGGATTAGTTAGGTAATGAATATAATTAATGTTAAAATAACGGGATACTATGGAAATGGCATTGCCTTTCCTAAAAGATAAGACGTGGGAAATCGTGCTAGTTGTAAAGCTAGTGCGTAATATGTAAGTTGTAAAAAATAAGTTGCTTAAGATACTTATAAGAATATGTGAGAAAGATGTACATGTAATTTAAGACGTGGGAAATGCTATAGCTAAATACGTGAGATTGACGTGGGAAGTGTTAAGCTTAACCCGTGCTAGTTGTAAAGCTAGTGCGTACGTGGTCGCTTGAGTGGCTCCTTACGGCATAGTTACGTGGGACTAGTATTTCCGGGTGGAGTGACTAACCACCAATGTTAAAAGTATAGCGGGATACTATGGAAATGGCATTGCCTTTCCTAAAAGATAAGACGTGGGAAATCGTGCTAGTTGTAAAGCTAGTGCGTAATATGTAAGTTGTAAAAAATAAGTTGCTTAAGATACTTATAAGAATATGTGAGAAAGATGTACATGTAATTTAAGACGTGGGATTACAATGTGACGTGAGATTTAATAAGATATGTTGAGACGTGTGATAAGAACAATGGATAGGCACAATTAGGAGTATACATCCTACATGTGCTATACATATATGTGTGATATGTTTATGTGTGATATGTAATAACGTGAGATGAAGTTTTAGTTGTATGTATATGTTGATTTGATATGTAACGCGATGGGATGTGGGGATAAGGAAAGAAGGGGTGATCTTTATATTGTGGAAAGTCTGTAAGTAATGTGATCATCTTTTAATATGGTTAATATGAAGAGTTTATGAAAGGTAAAATGAAGAACGTTTTATAAATGTGTGTATCTTACTTAGCTAATCTATTAGCTAACACTTGCTTTTATGAAAATGTTGTGTCCTTCAGGATAAACAGGTTTGAGCTAGGAAAGGATTAGCTTGGTGAGATGGGGTAGATGCAATAAAGAAGACTAGCATAAATTGTTGAATGCTTAGACTTCCCTTAGCCTATGTTTCGGCTACTTTATTTACATTTATGATACTTGTAATGATGTTGGCATTTATGTTGGTGCCATAACTTGAATTTCATTTATATTGTTTTGATGATGCACTTGGTAACACCATTTTATGAAAGGTACCATCCGTTACGGATGGGGCAGTTTTTAAGTGATCCTTTTCCGCTACGTTTAAACGTCGTTTGGCAAAAGTTTTTGTAAATCCAAGTTTTTAAATGACGGGTGTTACATGGTGGTATCAGAGAAATGGTTTAAGTGAACCAAAGACCGAACAAAGCCATAGGATTTGGACTTAAACCGTATGAGAAATGATAGGCTTAAGTAGGAATGCTTTAGCCTTAAGATGAAATGCATGTAGGACGGGATGGGTTGAGTGTGAGAGTAAGATTAAGGCTTAATATGTATTTGTTGTTGATATGTATGATTATGACGGTTTGCCTTATTCCTTCACTTTTCTCGTTTCCTCCATCAATAAATGTATTTGTTGCTACGATAGACGATCTCCTAAGGTAATGTGCAAATTCCCGGTAGAACGAATTGTGTCGATGTGTTGTGTATGGTGCGATATATGCTAAGGGTTGTGACTGAAATGGGAGTATTAAGTGAAATAGAATTCATCGTATCGAGTCCAACCCATCGGGTTAGATACAAGGACCATAAAGGAAAAGAGGTTTGAAATGTCACGTATGTGATGCAAGTTGTAGTGGTTCAAGATTGGAGTAAGAGGTTCAAGGTTGATAGAATATTGAATGGTCGATGTTTTGGTTGCTGCATATGTGGATGGTATTCCGGCTAGTTATCGAGGTGATTGTAGGCAGCATACTACTCTTGCGGGTGCTATCAAGGAATCGAAGAAGTTGGATGATGATTATAAGTCCTAGAAGACAAATGTGAAGACTGTGAATGACAAGAAGGTTGGATTTGAGAGAAGGTTAGATGAGTCATCAGATTCGGAAAAGAAGTTTAAGAATGGTTCGACTTATGAGGGCAAGGATCATGGAAAAGCTAGTCAGTGGTGTTCAGTTTGTAGAGCTCATCACAGTGGGCCATGTTCGGAGAAAACTAGAAGATGAGATAGGTGTGATAAGCAGGGACATGTTGCTTCTGGTTGCAGGGATAAGATTCGATGATACAAGTGTGGTGAGACGGGGCATTTGATTGCTGATTATCCCCAAAGGAAAGATGATGCGAAGAAGGATGACACTCAAAAAGCCAAAGCTCGGGCCAATCAAATGATTACCGTGGATGACGAGCTTGATGACGAGGCACCTAACCAAGTAATTCCTTAGTAGATTAATCGATGATACTTATGTTTATATGTGTTTGTGAAATGTGTGTTTATTATGTGTTTGTAGTTAGTATAATTATGCATGATGGATTGTGAAGGAAATGTTGGACATTATGATGTGTGAATATAGTTAAGGTACACGTGTGAGGAATGATATAGTTAGAATTATGGTCCGGAACATAATTATAAATGTATCATGATGCGGGCGTGTTCATTTGACGGTATTCATATTGACTAATGAAAGACATGAAATGAAGGGAGCCGAAAAGGAAATGGTTGGAAATGTGGTTGAATTTTAAGTGGTAAATGTGGTAAAATGCTGACTATACATGTGTGGAAAGTAGTGAGAAGTGAAATGAGGTGTTGATGTCGTGAAATGATTCTGAGGACAGAATCCTTTTAAGGAGGGGAGAATTGTAACATCCCAAAACTTTTTGACGTTGACCGTTAACTTGTCGTTAGAGATCGTTAGTTACTATGAGTTTTGTATGTGCTTATGTGAATTAAATGATTAACGTGAGATATGTGTTAAAGTGATTAAAGTAATGAAAAATAAAGTTAATAATGATTAATAAAGTCATTTAGTGTTCCCGATGGGATATAAGCGTCGTTAAGTGTTTTCGAATGCGTTAAACGAACAGTTAAGTGACGAAACGGGTTATAAGGAAGTGCGAGGGCCTAGATGTAAGATTTAGAAAGTTGTTCCAGCAGATATAGGGGATATATCACGACCCTAATGCCATATAATCAGATTATTAACCCTAGAAACTTTCACACACAAAACCCTAAGAGCCTCCTTCAAGTTTAGAGCAATTTCGGGTCGATTCGGGAGTGATTTCGCATAGATTTCGATCCTTTAATCTTCCTTCCAGGTATGATATGATTTATTGATCAATTGTTGAGTCATTTTAATTGTTTTTACCCAATCAATTCGGATCTTAAGGGTTAAGGTTGATTTGATTACGTTTCGTCATCGATTACTTGGGTTTTCGGGTAATCTAACGTATTGTTATTGTATCCTCTTGTCCCTGGAACATGTGATCTTGTGAAATCATTATATGAGTCATATTTTGGGTGCATATGAGATCCATAGGTCGTGGTGGTTGCTATGGTCATTTGATGGTCGAAATAGTTTGAAAAACAAAGGGTTTATTAGATCTGAAAATCTAGTAATATTGCAAAAAATCATATCTCTTTCAATTAAAAGAGTTAGGAGATGAATCTTATATTTTTGAAAAGGTCTATATGTTCACTTGAATCGATATGAATAAAGTTTCTGGTGATTTTGCCCATAGATAGGCGAAAAGTGTCGATTTCCAAAAGTGGTCGAATTTCAGACGATTTCTGCAGGCCTATATTGTAAACGTCATAAATCATTCATTATAGAACTTCAAGAGTCAAACTTTATATTTATGGAAAGGTCTTTGAATTCCCTACATTTCATAAGAACTAAGTTTTGACTCATTTGGTCGTCTAGAGATCGAAAAGTCGCCTGCAAGTGAAGGGTGTGATTCTGAAAGCTGAACTCAACGAGACCACTAGTGGGTTCGACAAGATCGTGGCCAGGTCTCACTTTTGATGCATTCTGGAGTTTGAACTCGACGAGACCACCCATGGGCTCGGCGAGATCAGCCGGCAGAAAGGTTTTAAGCGCGTTTAAGTGTCTAGTTGACTTACATATCCTTCCTTCTTGTACCATAGGTTGTCGGAAACACCCGTCAAGCACGGTAAACATTTGTGATTGTTGAGTACTCCATTGAGGTAAGATACACGACTTTTCTCACGCTGGAGGCACAACAAAATGTGATTTTCTATAATTAACCTCTTAATCGGATTATCTTATATGTGTTGGGTTTTTCGGGTTATGCGGGAGGTTATACGGGAATGTATGTATGATGAAATGACCTATGTTGTTATGATGACGTTCAAAGTTGAAGTAATTATATGCTTATATAGTATGATGAATAAAATGATGTTGCTATGATATGCTTAAGATATGTGTTGTGATGTTGATAATGTCATTGATATGCCTTGATATTGATATGTGAGGGCTTATATGTGAGACTTAAGTATAAAATGTCTAGTTCACTAGATACACGTAAGAAATGTTATGGGGTGTGCACGTTAGTGGGATTAAACGTTAAAGTAGATGTGGGATTAGTTAGGTAATGAATATACCTAATGTTAAAGTAAAGTGTGAAATGTGGGAAATCGTTCCAGCCTTAGTGTTAGTGCGTAAAAGTAAGAAGGATATAAATACGTTGGAAATGCTATAGCTAAATACGTGAGATTGACGTGGGAAGTGTTAAGCTTAACCCATGCTAGTTTATGCCAAGCTAGTGCGTACGTGGTCGCTTGAGTGGCTCCTTGCGGCATAGTTACGTGGGACTAGTATTTCCGGGTGGAGTGACTAACCACCAATGTTAAAAGCATAACGGGATACTATGGAAATGGCATTGTCTTTCCTAAAAGATAAGACGTGGGAAATCGTGCTAGTTGTAAAGCTAGTGCGTAATATGTAAGTTGTAAAAAATAAGTTGCTTAAGATACTTATAAGAATATGTGAGAAAGATGTACATGTAATTTAAGACGTGGGATTACAATGTGACGTGAGATTTAATAAGTTATGTTGAGACGTGTGATAAGAACAATGGATAGGCACAATTAGGAGTATACATCCTACATGTGCTATACATATATGTGTGATATGTAATAACGTGAGATGAAGTTTTAGTTGTATGTATATGTTGATTTGATATGTAACGCGATGGGATGTGGGGATAAGTAAAGAAGGGGTGATCTTTATATTGTGGAAAGTCTGTAAGTAATGTGATCATCTTTTAATATGTTTAATATGAAGAGTTTATGAAAAGTAAAATGAATAACGTTTTATAAATGTGTGTATCTTACTTAGCTAATCTATTAGCTAACACTTGCTTTTATGAAAATGTTGTGTCCTTCAGGATAAACAGGTTTGAGCTAGGAAATGATTAGCTTGGTGAGATGGGTAGATGCAATAAAGAAGACTAGCATATATTGTTGAATGCTTAGACTTTCCTTAGCCTATGTTTCGGCTACTTTATTTACATTTATGATACTTGTAATGATGTTGGCATTTATGTTGGTGCCATAACTTGAATTTCATTTATATTGTTTTGATGATGCACTTGGTAACACCATTTTATGAAAGGTACCATCCGTTACGGATGAGGCAGTTTTTAAGTGATCCTTTTCCGCTACGTTTAAACGCCGTTTGGTAAAAGTTTTTGTAAATCCAAGTTTTTAAATGACGGGTGTTACACTAGGTTTATGCATGTGAAAAATACATGGGTTGTTAATAACATTTTTAAAATAAGAAGAATTGTTAAGTTGTGGTTTTTGTCACCTAGCAGATTTTTAGTATGGAAGTGTGGTTGAAGATTATATGTTGAAGTTTTTTTTTTCTTCGTAATCTTCATAACATAACTTTTATATAAGGGTAGGTAGAGTGTCTACTTACTCTTTCCCACTTCTCATTCAAGTGCCTAGTTCTTTTCACTTGTAAGAAATGTCTGCCTATTCAATCCTATCTCCTCCTCACTTAAAAAAGACAATAGACAAAAGTAAATTAATAAAGAATACAGTGTATATAACCATTAAAACATTAGTTCAACAAAAATAAGCAGCATGATCCCTAATTTGCTCCCCACCGCATCGACGCGTAATAGGCGAGGATGTGTTCACGCGTAATAGGCGAGGCGGTGTTCTTTTTTTACTTTATACTTAATAATTAAGAACCTAATGTATTCAGTCAAATTTCAAGTTTTTTTTTATTTACTTAATAAACAAAAATAACCGTCAATTACCTATTTTTTACATAATACATACAGACATTATTTATACATTCAGTCACTTAATGCATTAAGTACTTAATCCAAACTACCTTATAAAGCATTTATCTGCTCTAAATTTCTCAAAAAAGAACTTGATTTACCCAAACTACCCATCTTCTTTATTCATTCATTTCAATATCTCTACCTAATATACATATAATACCCTTAATAGAATTATTTACAACATACATCATTCAACTATGAAGATAACTACACGTCTACACTAGCACTTTAACATCAATTACTTTTAGATTAATGACTACATCGACCGCCGGTGCCACAGCCGCTGCCACCGCCGCCACCGCCATCACCGCTACCAACCCCGCCACCACCGCCGCATCGCGCAGACATTTGGCTAGTGACTAAAAAAAGAAACGAGCCCTTAGAGCACTTACCATCATCACACTCCACACTTGATCCAGCCAAAAGGCCGAGAAAGATATCTCATAACTAACCTAACCAGTCATCATCACATCACAAAAATCCACCAATCACTAATAAACCACTTATCATATATAGGGATGGCAAACAAACCCGTACCCGATGGGGAAATCCGAAACCCGACATTTTTGGTCCGGGTTCGGGTCCGGGTATGCGGGTCTAGGGCCGGGTATGGGGATCATTTTAATACTTTTACCGGGTTCGGGGACAGGGACGGTTTTAAATGAAAACCCGCATACCCGACCGGTGTACCCGAAACCGCCCCGAACCCATATACCCGACTAGTATAGATTAATTACATAATAATAGTATGTTTACATCTTAAGCATATTCCTATTGGTTCACCAAATATACTTGGTTGAATCAACAATATACCAAGTTTAACACTCCTGCGGCTAGAAATCACATACAAATATTACATTCAGTTAGCAATTTTTTTTGTTTGATGTCAATGTTACTGTAACCAAAAGATCACAAGGCACTTATAAATTTTGCTCCAAAGTCAGTAGCTTTTTGAATTATTCCAAATGTCAAGACCAATCTTAGATTTTGAAAAAAATAATACTAATAATGGATCCCCGATTACCCGCGGGTAAAACCGTTACCCGACAGTTAGTAATTAAACGGGGACCCGTCGGGTCCGGGACGGCAATTTTTAATCGGGTCCGGGATTACCTAAACCTGGCCCATACCCGGCCCGTTGCCATCCATAATCATATATAACCACCTCGATACATAATACATAAGTAATTAACCATTAATCTGAAACACATTATATATCTAAGGCTACACTTTAACTTTTATATATATATACACATCAGAAAAGGGGGAAAAAAGTTTATTCACATTCGTCATGCGGATCACAAGCGGATAATAATTAATCTATGGTTAGACCGTTAGTCACATGTAATAGTGTATATTCGTTATATGATGGATAATTAGTTTATAACGAAATGGATAAACTAACCATTGCTACCACTATTTTAAGGTTTTCAAAGTTTTTGAGCAATAGGGTTTTCCTTTTTAATTACCTTACCAGTGGTCATGGGTATCTTCTAAATCCACTATGTGGGCCCCGGAGGTGAGTTTACCCAAGGTCTCGGGTTCGAGCCTTGGGGTTCTCACCTCAAAGGTATTTTCCATGAGCAGGGGGTTGGAGGTCAAAAAATCTCTGGTTAAAATTGCCCAACACGTCTGAATCGAAACTCACTTTAAAAAAAAAAAAAAAACCTTACCAAAACAATATTATTTTTTTGAAAGTCATCTGCCAAACGCATTCATTATCTAGATATTATCATCGATTTATATATAATTTTATTTATCTCTGACACAAGTTATGGGTTTTTGGGCCAGCCACGCATCCAAGTATCCAATAATCACAGCTTGAGAACCCAAATATGCCATGAAATTTTTAGGACCAATACTCAAACTAGAATTATATTTACTTGTATTATGGATGGACTTGTAAATTATTGGGCCTTATGAGCTTAACTTCCCCCGTTCAAAAAGAAAAAAATGAGCCTAACTTCCCGATCCACATATTCACGGTTTTGTTTATCCAAAAGACCAAAAAGATTCAAGACCAATCCATATAATTTATCCTACTGTAAGCCTGTAACAAATATTCAAAATTTTATGTCATGTTTAATTTAATTTAATGATGTGTTTAATCGATATAGGTTTGAAAAGAAAGCATTAACCATGTTTTTGTGAATTTTTTTTTATCCTATTGGGCTTTTTGGAATTGCACTATGAAGAGATTATATAAATACCGTGTTGGTAAGCACACATAATAATAGAAAAAAGTTTAACTGCAAAAATGACTATTTGCATTAGCATTTAAAACATAGTTTGAAAAAAAAACCACAATAGGTAACGTCGTAACGATATGCTTTTTGAAAACGAAAAAGTAATTTTAAAAATGCAATGCCAAACACACAGAGTAAAGATACTTTTATCCTACATAGGCTTAGGCATATTACATTACTTACATCGCCTTTCTAGAAAATTTATTAAACAAATATTTGAGTTAAATAAATAGTTGAATTTGAATTTGAATTTATTTGAGCTTGTCAAAATAGCTTTTTTCAAATACAAGCTTATATATTTTATACTTATACAATCTTATAAAGTATCCGACTTCTCATGTTTTCTTAAAAAATAACTTGATCTCTCTTATAAATTTCTTTTATTCATTAATTTAATAATATCACTTAATTTACCTATAATACCCTTAATGAAATTATTTACCACATAAATTACTCAACTTATAAAATAACTACACGTCTACACTACATTATTTTACATCAATTACTTTTACATTAATAACCATATCATACCGCTGCCTAACGCCGCCACCACCAACTGTCAAATTACCACATAAATAACATCAAATTTTTATAAATAAAATTATAAATCGATCGATTACCACACATACAAATCTCTTATATAGATAAAAAAGAATTGTGATGACATAAGATTTTTTTTATAAAAATGATATATGTGTCAATTCCACTTATCACCTATTTAATGTCTTAATTTAATTATGACATCATTTTTCATAACTCGGAGGCATTCTGGTAGGAAGGCTGGCCACCACACTACATAAGATAGAGCTGGCAGAGAAAGCTCGAAGAGCTTAGCTACCTTTCTAATTTAATTTGTGTAATTTACCATTTGAGATTTCAAAAGTATTGTTATTAATATGGAAATATATTGAATACCAACTAGATCTTTAATATGATAAAATAACACATTAAAATTTTGACGGCATTATATAAGATTTTAATCAATTTAAATTTTCTCTGTAGAAGGGTGAAAATTTTTCTTTGTTATTTCTTTTTTTTTTTTTTTTTTTTTTTTTTTTTTTTTTTTTTTTTTTTTTTTTTTTTTTTTTTTTTTTTTTTTTTTTTTTTTTTTTTTTTTTTTTTTTTTTTTTTTTTTTTTTTTTTTTTTTTTTTTTTTTTTTTTTTTTTTTTTTTTTTTTTTTTTTTTTTTTTTTTTTTTTTTTTTTTTTTTTTTTTTTTTTTTTTTTTTTTTTTTTTTTTTTTTTTTTTTTTTTTTTTTTTTTTTTTTTTTTTTTTTTTTTTTTTTTTTTTTTTTTTTTTTTTTTTTTTTTTTTTTTTTTTTTTTTTTTTTTTTTTTTTTTTTTTTTTTTTTTTTTTTTTTTTTTTTTTTTTTTTTTTTTTTTTTTTTTTTTTTTTTTTTTTTTTTTTTTTTTTTTTTTTTTTTTTTTTTTTTTTTTTTTTTTTTTTTTTTTTTTTTTTTTTTTTTTTTTTTTTTTTTTTTTTTTTTTTTTTTTTTTTTTTTTTTTTTTTTTTTTTTTTTTTTTTTTTTTTTTTTTTTTTTTTTTTTTTTTTTTTTTTTTTTTTTTTTTTTTTTTTTTTTTTTTTTTTTTTTTTTTTTTTTTTTTTTTTTTTTTTTTTTTTTTTTTTTTTTTTTTTTTTTTTTTTTTTTTTTTTTTTTTTTTTTTTTTTTTTTTTTTTTTTTTTTTTTTTTTTTTTTTTTTTTTTTTTTTTTTTTTTTTTTTTTTTTTTTTTTTTTTTTTTTTTTTTTTTTTTTTTTTTTTTTTTTTTTTTTTTTTTTTTTTTTTTTTTTTTTTTTTTTTTTTTTTTTTTTTTTTTTTTTTTTTTTTTTTTTTTTTTTTTTTTTTTTTTTTTTTTTTTTTTTTTTTTTTTTTTTTTTTTTTTTTTTTTTTTTTTTTTTTTTTTTTTTTTTTTTTTTTTTTTTTTTTTTTTTTTTTTTTTTTTTTTTTTTTTTTTTTTTTTTTTTTTTTTTTTTTTTTTTTTTTTTTTTTTTTTTTTTTTTTTTTTTTTTTTTTTTTTTTTTTTTTTTTTTTTTTTTTTTTTTTTTTTTTTTTTTTTTTTTTTTTTTTTTTTTTTTTTTTTTTTTTTTTTTTTTTTTTTTTTTTTTTTTTTTTTTTTTTTTTTTTTTTTTTTTTTTTTTTTTTTTTTTTTTTTTTTTTTTTTTTTTTTTTTTTTTTTTTTTTTTTTTTTTTTTTTTTTTTTTTTTTTTTTTTTTTTTTTTTTTTTTTTTTTTTTTTTTTTTTTTTTTTTTTTTTTTTTTTTTTTTTTTTTTTTTTTTTTTTTTTTTTTTTTTTTTTTTTTTTTTTTTTTTTTTTTTTTTTTTTTTTTTTTTTTTTTTTTTTTTTTTTTTTTTTTTTTTTTTTTTTTTTTTTTTTTTTTTTTTTTTTTTTTTTTTTTTTTTTTTTTTTTTTTTTTTTTTTTTTTTTTTTTTTTTTTTTTTTTTTTTTTTTTTTTTTTTTTTTTTTTTTTTTTTTTTTTTTTTTTTTTTTTTTTTTTGTAGAATGGACTTAAACAACACACCATCTTTTCTTCTTCTCCCTCCAAACACCTCTCATCTTCATTTATCTCCCTCACGGCTGCTAGCTCTCGACTTCTACATTCAAAACACCCATATATATATATGCATGAAGCTAATGAAGTATATATATATATATATATATATATATATATATATATATATATATATATATATATATATATATATATATATATATATATATATATATATATATATATATATATATATATATATATATATATATATATATATATATATATATATATATATATATATATATATATATATATATATATATATATATATATATATATATATATATATATATATATATATATATATATATATATATATATATATATATATATATATATATATATATATATATATATATATATATATATATATATATATATATATATATATATATATATATATATATATATATATATATATATATATATATATATATATATATATATATATATATATATATATATATATATATATATATATATATATATATATATATATATATATATATATATATATATATATATATATATATATATATATATATATATATATATATATATATATATATATATATATATATATATATATATATATATATATATATATATATATATATATATATATATATATATATATATATATATATATATATATATATATATATATATATATATATATATATATATATATATATATATATATATATATATATATATATATATATATATATATATATATATATATATATATATATATATATATATATATATATATATATATATATATATATATATATATATATATATATATATATATATATATATATATATATATATATATATATATATATATATATATATATATATATATATATATATATATATATATATATATATATATATATATATATATATATATATATATATATATATATATATATATATATATATATATATATATATATATATATATATATATATATATATATATATATATATATATATATATATATATATATATATATATATATATATATATATATATATATATATATATATATATATATATATATATATATATATATATATATATATATATATATATATATATATATATATATATATATATATATATATATATATATATATATATATATATATATATATATATATATATATATATATATATATATATATATATATATATATATATATATATATATATATATATATATATATATATATATATATATATATATATATATATATATATATATATATATATATATATATATATATATATATATATATATATATATATATATATATATATATATATATATATATATATATATATATATATATATATATATATATATATATATATATATATATATATATATATATATATATATATATATATATATATATATATATATATATATATATATATATATATATATATATATATATATATATATATATATATATATATATATATATATATATATATATATATATATATATATATATATATATATATATATATATATATATATATATATATATATATATATATATATATATATATATATATATATATATATATATATATATATATATATATATATATATATATATATATATATATATATATATATATATATATATATATATATATATATATATATATATATATATATATATATATATATATATATATATATATATATATATATATATATATATATATATATATATATATATATATATATATATATATATATATATATATATATATATATATATATATATATATATATATATATATATATATATATATATATATATATATATATATATATATATATATATATATATATATATATATATATATATATATATATATATATATATATATATATATATATATATATATATATATATATATATATATATATATATATATATATATATATATATACATACATACATATATATATGTATATATATGTATATCTCTCTCTATATATATACACACATATATCTATATATCTAGATTTAAGGAAAGTGGTTAAGACTTCCAAGTTGTTATTATAGTGATATGGATAGACTGAGGTACAAAGAATCTAGACAAGAAAACGGATTTGTTGAATCTCGTTTCGTTTACAAGTTATTCGTATCGCGAGATGCTCCGTGGAAGCATTTTACATAGTTTTATTAACATAAAACGTCAACTGGGTCTTGATACGAAGCAGCCAGAATCATCGTTTAAACAGGTTATTTATCACTTATAAGTTTCCTATGTTGAATTAGAAACAAGAAATACAAAGTTATAATTTGACCGTTAAAGACCGTTAGATTTTCTGACACTTTCAGTCCTAATCGTTAGATTTTCTGACACTTTCAGTCCTAATCGTTAGATTTTCTGACAGTTTTGGTCCTAACCGTTAAAACTGTTGATTTAAACATGTTAATGATTTAATTTTGTTTAATAATAAAAAGAAATACATTTTTAAATGTATTTACAAAAGTTGATGGATAATAAATCACTCAATAAAACCTTAGTATAAATTATGTGTTAATTATACTTTATGTGCTTTAGGTTAACATATCACAAGGATTATCTGTTGCATTTAATTGCCACTACATAATTGCCACTACAACTAAGGTGAGTTTCATATTCCCCTTTAAACTCTTTTATATGATTTATATTTCGGGGCTGAGAATACACAAACTATTTTATGGATACAACTATTTTATGGATACAACTATTTTATGGATACAATTATTTTATGGATACAAATGTTGTTATGGATACAACTATTTTATGGATACAATTATTTTATGGATACAAATGTTGTTATGGATACAACTATTTTATGGATACAACTATTTTATGGATACAACTATTTTATGGATACAACTATTTTATGGATACAACTATTTTATGGATACAACTATTTTATGGATACAACTATTTTATGGATACAACTATTTTATGGATACAACTATTTTATGGATACAACTATTTTATGGATACAACTGATTTTATGGATACAACTATTTTATGGATACAACTATTTTATGGATACAACTATTTTATGGATACAACTATTTTATGGATACAACTATTTTATGGATACAACTATTTTATGGATACAACTATTTTATGGATACAACTATTTTATGGATACAACTATTTTATGGATACAACTATTTTATGGATACAACTATTTTATGGATACAACTATTTTATGGATACAACTATTTTATGGATACAACTATTTTATGGATACAACTATTTTATGGATACAACTATTTTATGGATACAACTATTTTATGGATACAACTATTTTATGGATACAACTATTTTATGGATACAACTATTTTATGGATACAACTATTTTATGGATACAACTATTTTATGGATACAACTATTTTATGGATACAACTATTTTATGGATACAACTATTTTATGGATACAACTATTTTATGGATACAACTATTTTATGGATACAACTATTTTATGGATACAACTATTTTATGGATACAACTATTTTATGGATACAACTATTTTATGGATACAACTATTTTATGGATACAACTATTTTATGGATACAACTATTTTATGGATACAACTATTTTATGGATACAACTATTTTATGGATACAACTATTTTATGGATACAACTATGTAATGCATGCATTATCATACCAAAGAAAAAGTCTTGTGATCCAAAGGTAAAATTATTTTATTGGACGATGATCCAAAGGCATATTTAATCATTTTTGATTTAAAGTTAGGTATATTGTTTGGGCCCGTGATCCAAAGATATAGCCTTACTTTATTGGATAATGATCCAAAGGTATAATCATTTTATTGGACAATGATCCAAAGGTAAAATTATTTTATTGGACGATGATCCAAAGGCATATTTAATCATTTTTGATTTAAAGTTAGGTATATTGTTTGGGCCCGTGATCCAAAGATATAGCCTTACTTTATTGGATAATGATCCAAAGGTAAAATTATTTTATTGGACGATGATCCAAAGGCATATTTAATCATTTTTGATTTAAAGTTAGGTATATTGTTTGGGCCCGTGATCCAAAGATATAGCCTTACTTTATTGGATAATGATCCAAAGGTATAATCATTTTATTGGACGATGATCCAAAGGCATATTTAATCATTTTTGATTTAAAGTTAGGTATATTGTTTGGGCCCGTGATCCAAAGATATAGCCTTACTTTATTGGATAATGATCCAAAGGTATAATCATTTTATTGGACGATGATCCAAAGGCATATTTAATCATTTTTGATTTAAAGTTAGGTATATTGTTTGGGCCCGTGATCCAAAGATATAGCCTTACTTTATTGGATAATGATCCAAAGGTAAAATTATTTTATTGGACGATGATCCAAAGGCATATTTAATCATTTTTGATTTAAAGTTAGGTATATTGTTTGGGCCCGTGATCCAAAGATATAGCCTTACTTTATTGGATAATGATCCAAAGGTATAATCATTTTATTGGACAATGATCCAAAGGTAAAATTATTTTATTGGACGATGATCCAAAGGCATATTTAATCATTTTTGATTTAAAGTTAGGTATATTGTTTGGGCCCGTGATCCAAAGATATAGCCTTACTTTATTGGATAATGATCCAAAGGTAAAATTATTTTATTGGACGATGATCCAAAGGCATAT
Source organism: Erigeron breviscapus (assembly GCA_034093135.1). Lineage (NCBI taxonomy): Eukaryota > Viridiplantae > Streptophyta > Magnoliopsida > Asterales > Asteraceae > Erigeron > Erigeron breviscapus. The sequence goes on from CM067168.1 coordinate 106,248,885, forward strand.
TTAATCATTTTTGATTTAAAGTTAGGTATATTGTTTGGGCCCGTGATCCAAAGATATAGCCTTACTTTATTGGATAATGATCCAAAGGTAAAATTATTTTATTGGACGATGATCCAAAGGCATATTTAATCATTTTTGATTTAAAGTTAGGTATATTGTTTGGGCCCGTGATCCAAAGATATAGCCTTACTTTATTGGATAATGATCCAAAGGTATAATCATTTTATTGGACGATGATCCAAAGGCATATTTAATCATTTTTGATTTAAAGTTAGGTATATTGTTTGGGCCCGTGATCCAAAGATATAGCCTTACTTTATTGGATAATGATCCAAAGGTAAAATTATTTTATTGGACGATGATCCAAAGGCATATTTAATCATTTTTGATTTAAAGTTAGGTATATTGTTTGGGCCCGTGATCCAAAGATATAGCCTTACTTTATTGGATAATGATCCAAAGGTAAAATTATTTTATTGGACGATGATCCAAAGGCATATTTAATCATTTTTGATTTAAAGTTAGGTATATTGTTTGGGCCCGTGATCCAAAGATATAGCCTTACTTTATTGGATAATGATCCAAAGGTAAAATTATTTTATTGGACGATGATCCAAAGGCATATTTAATCATTTTTGATTTAAAGTTAGGTATATTGTTTGGGCCCGTGATCCAAAGATATAGCCTTACTTTATTGGATAATGATCCAAAGGTATAATCATTTTATTGGACGATGATCCAAAGGCATATTTAATCATTTTTGATTTAAAGTTAGGTATATTGTTTGGGCCCGTGATCCAAAGATATAGCCTTACTTTATTGGATAATGATCCAAAGGTATAATCATTTTATTGGACAATGATCCAAAGGTAAAATTATTTTATTGGACGATGATCCAAAGGCATATTTAATCATTTTTGATTTAAAGTTAGGTATATTGTTTGGGCCCGTGATCCAAAGATATAGCCTTACTTTATTGGATAATGATCCAAAGGTATAATCATTTTATTGGACGATGATCCAAAGGCATATTTAATCATTTTTGATTTAAAGTTAGGTATATTGTTTGGGCCCGTGATCCAAAGATATAGCCTTACTTTATTGGATAATGATCCAAAGGTAAAATTATTTTATTGGACGATGATCCAAAGGCATATTTAATCATTTTTGATTTAAAGTTAGGTATATTGTTTGGGCCCGTGATCCAAAGATATAGCCTTACTTTATTGGATAATGATCCAAAGGTAAAATATTTTATTGGACGATGATCCAAAGGCATATTTAATCATTTTTGATTTAAAGTTAGGTATATTGTTTGGGCCCGTGATCCAAAGATATAGCCTTACTTTATTGGATAATGATCCAAAGGTAAATCATTTTATTGGACAATGATCCAAAGGCATATTTAATGATTTAATTCAAGGCATTGTAATATATAATCACAATAATGACTGCAGCATTATTATGATCATATATTAGAAAATCTTAAATTAAATACGTTAAATATGGAAGTATACTAGTATAAAGACTTAGAATTTATATTTTGATTATACATGCTAATAATATATATATATATATGTATATATATATACATCGCTTACATACCTGGGTTTAATTAATATTATATACTACATATATATAGTCATTGATAATTTGATATATATATATATATATATATATATATATATATATATATATATATATATATATATATATATATATATATATATATATATATATATATATATATATATATATATATATATATATATATATATATATATATATATATATATATATATATATATATATATATATATATATATATATATATATATATATATATATATATATATATATATATATATATATATATATATATATATATATATATATATATATATATATATATATATATATATATATATATATATATATATATATATATATATATATATATATATATATATATATATATATATATATATATATATATATATATATATATATATATATATATATATATATATATATATATATATATATATATATATATATATATATATATATATATATATATATATATATATATATATATATATATATATATATATATATATATATATATATATATATATATATATATATATATATATATATATATATATATATATATATATATATATATATATATATATATATATATATATATATATATATATATATATATATATATATATATATATATATATATATATATATATATATATATATATATATATATATATATATATATATATATATATATATATATATATATATATATATATATATATATATATATATATATATATATATATATATATATATATATATATATATATATATATATATATATATATATATATATATATATATATATATATATATATATATATATATATATATATATATATATATATATATATATATATATATATATATATATATATATATATATATATATATATATATATATATATATATATATATATATATATATATATATATATATATATATATATATATATATATATATATATATATATATATATATATATATATATATATATATATATATATATATATATATATATATATATATATATATATATATATATATATATATATATATATATATATATATATATATATATATATATATATATATATATATATATATATATATATATATATATATATATATATATATATATATATATATATATATATATATATATATATATATATATATATATATATATATATATATATATATATATATATATATATATATATATATATATATATATATATATATATATATATATATATATATATATATATATATATATATATATATATATATATATATATATATATATATATATATATATATATATATATATATATATATATATATATATATATATATATATATATATATATATATATATATATATATATATATATATATATATATATATATATATATATATATATATATATATATATATATATATATATATATATATATATATATATATATATATATATATATATATATATATATATATATATATATATATATATATATATATATATATATATATATATATATATATATATATATATATATATATATATATATATATATATATATATATATATATATATATATATATATATATATATATATATATATATATATATATATATATATATATATATATATATATATATATATATATATATATATGATAGATTATTTATAAAACAGATTCTGAATAAATTTGAGATTTTATTAATAAACTTAATTATGTTATTGTTGTGACACCAACATTTTATATGGATCCCAATATGGCATGATGGATCCTAGACATTTTTACAAAAGTTCTATTAAAACTTTAAGAATTAGAGGTTGTGTCAGATCCAGATCCCTGTGGATGGCTTCCTCCAACATCATCTCTCTTCCTCTTCCTCAAAGGTTGAACATTAAGATCTTCCTTTTTATCATCTTCTTCAGATGACATAGAAAAGATGGACATCTTCGTCTACCATCATCTTGTAGTCTTCATAAGAGATTCCTAACATCACGGCCTCCTGCTTGATTCTCTTGACCCTATTTGTTTCAAGATTTTCAAGATCATCTTGAGCCATTGGCCTTTTACCTTTTGGATCGCTCGAAGAGGCACCAGAATTTTTCATTATCTTATGATAAATCGATGGAACAATATTGTTAATTAAGCAAATATGAATTAAAAGATAAAAGTTTTATATGAACATATAAATAGATAGTATATTATCTAAGATGAGAAAAATAGCTTACCAAAGAGAAAGTCGGAGATCTGTTAGAGCACAAGCTGGTTATGAACGGAATAGCTTAAGACAAATTGCAGAAGAATAACTAAACAAATAAAAGAGATAGAGAAAGAAGATTCGGGGTGCATTTCCCTTAACAAAACGCGTTATTATATAGAGGCTAAAAAGCAAGTATAACCTGGAAGAACGGACAGCTGTCCGTAAACTACAGTAAATTCAATTATTGTTACAATAATTGGTAATTACTGAACTATTTTTACCAAAGATAAAAAAATTTTAAACTTTACTATCTCTGTAAATTATTTTTACCGAGATTGAGAGAAACTTCTCAAAGTACACATCGTGTTTAAAAAGAGTTGTTTAATATCATAAGGAATAGAGCACATTAAGACAAATTGCAGAAGAATAACTAAACAAATAAAAGAGATAGAGAAAGAAGATTCGGGGTGCATTTCCCTTAACAAAACGCGTTATTATATAGAGGCTAAAAAGCAAGTATAACCTGGAAGAACGGACAGCTGTCCGTAAACTACAGTAAATTCAATTATTGTTACAATAATTGGTAATTACTGAACTATTTTTACCAAAGATAAAAAAATTTTAAACTTTACTATCTCTGTAAATTATTTTTACCGAGATTGAGAGAAACTTCTCAAAGTACACATCGTGTTTAAAAAGAGTTGTTTAATATCATAAGGAATAGAGCACATTAAGAAAAATCAAATGGATTACAGGAAGACATGAATCCACAGCCATTGAATTTCTAAAATCATTTTTGATCTCTAGATGAGTTTTTATCCAAACTGTTGTTTCAAAAGTGATCTAAATAAAATTTGTTTCTTTGAACCGTAAATCGCCTTAATGATTGAATCTAGGAGATCTAGCACAATAAGACGAATATCATAAAAGAAAATTGTATTTCATTATTAGTACAACACATGAACGAAAATTCGTTACATTATTCAAACGGAAATACAACAATTAGAACTACAACATATCTAGAAACCATACAAGTTAATCCAAGTTACTGAAAACAAAAGGGGTAACCCGATGAATAAAAACACAATTAGAACTACAACATATCTAGAAACCATACAAGTTAATCCAAGTTACTGAAAACAAAAGGGGTAACCCGATGAATAAAAACACAATTAGGAGCGGAATAGCCACATCCGGTGGAAGTTGGAACACGCCGTATAACCAAGGTATGATACCCAAGTACACCAAGATAATAAGAGGATTCAACATCTTTGAATGAATGGTTTGTTTCAGTTATATTTTTAAGAAAATTTGAGAAGATTAGGATAATATTATATAAAGAAATGATAGAGATGAATTCAAAAGAGGTGTATTGTGGTATTATTTATATATATTTGAAAAGAGCCGTTTTTAACGGTCAGATATTGAACAAGAAAAGTAAATTTAAGACTTAACCGACAGATCATCTATACTATGCTATAGATATACAAATTATAAATTTCTACAGACGTACAAATTTTGAAATATTTGAAAATGTAAGTTCAAATGTAGATTCTGTTGAGGATTGAATATTGTTCTGATGATAAACTGATCATAATGTTGTTGAGGATTGAATATTGTTCTTATGATAAACTGATCATAATGTGCATGTCTTTCCTACTCTGTTGAGAGTAAAGGGTACTTTAGTACCAGTTATTGTGTAAGCTCATTCTACTCTGTTGAGAGTAGAGGGTACTTTAGTACCAGTTATTGTGTAAGCTCATTCTACTCTGTTGAGAGTAGAGGGTACTTTAGTACCAGTTATTGTGTAAGCTCATTCTACTCTGTTGAGAGTAAAGGGTACTTTAGTACCAGTTATTGTGTAAGCTCATTCTACTCTGTTAAGAGTAAAACCCCATGGTTTCCATCTACCTCTCGGCTTCACCACCTCGAGCCACCACCCCCACGGTTCCACCTTCACCACCATTAAACCCTACGGTTACACGATCACCACCCAACCTCCATGCACCACGAGTCAACCACCATGTATCACCCCACGAACCACCATCATGTAACACACCATCTCGACATATATATACATACCACTCATACAAACATATATATATATAGTTATAGACGTGATCAACATCAAACAACCACCACCCTGCTAACATCATCACCACGGCACCATCATCATCATCATCACCATCATCATCATCATCATCATCATCATCATCATCATCATCATCATCATCATCCATCATCATCATCATCTCATCTCGATCATATATATATACTTATATCTATATTAATATAATCTGGAAAAAAAAATTACTCATATATATATATATATATATATATATATATATATATATATATATATATATATATATATATATATATATATATATATATATATATATATATATATATATATATATATATATATATATATATATATATATATATATATATATATATATATATATATATATATATATATATATATATATATATATATATATATATATATATATATATATATATATATATATATATATATATATATATATATATATATATATATATATATATATATATATATATATATATATATATATATATATATATATATATATATATATATATATATATATATATATATATATATATATATATATATATATATATATATATATATATATATATATATATATATATATATATATATATATATATATATATATATATATATATATATATATATATATATATATATATATATATATATATATATATATATATATATATATATATATATATATATATATATATATATATATATATATATATATATATATATATATATATATATATATATATATATATATATATATATATATATATATATATATATATATATATATATATATATATATATATATATATATATATATATATATATATATATATATATATATATATATATATATATATATATATATATATATATATATATATATATATATATATATATATATATATATATATATATATATATATATATATATATATATATATATATATATATATATATATATATATATATATATATATATATATATATATATATATATATATATATATATATATATATATATATATATATATATATATATATATATATATATATATATATATATATATATATATATATATATATATATATATATATATATATATATATATATATATATATATATATATATATATATATATATATATATATATATATATATATATATATATATATATATATATATATATATATATATATATATATATATATATATATATATATATATATATATATATATATATATATATATATATATATATATATATATATATATATATATATATATATATATATATATATATATATATATATATATATATATATATATATATATATATATATATATATATATATATATATATATATATATATATATATATATATATATATATATATATATATATATATATATATATATATATATATATATATATATATATATATATATATATATATATATATATATATATATATATATATATATATATATATATATATATATATATATATATATATATATATATATATATATATATATATATATATATATATATATATATATATATATATATATATATATATATATATATATATATATATATATATATATATATATATATATATATATATATATATATATATATATATATATATATATATATATATATATATATATATATATATATATATATATATATATATATATATATATATATATATATATATATATATATATATATATATATATATATATATATATATATATATATATATATATATATATATATATATATATATATATATATATATATATATATATATATATATATATATATATATATATATATATATATATATATATATATATATATATATATATATATATATATATATATATATATATATATATATATATATATATATATATATATATATATATATATATATATATATATATATATATATATATATATATATATATATATATATATATATATATATATATATATATATATATATATATATATATATATATATATATATATATATATATATATATATATATATATATATATATATATATATATATATATATATATATATATATATATATATATATCTATATTTAATTATTTATATATTATATATATATCTATATATTATCCAAATAAAATATATCATGATAATAATTGATGGATAATAAATTACTAAATAAAACCTTAGTATAAATTATGTGTTAATTATACTTTATGTGCTTTAGGTTAACATATCACAAGGATTATCTGTTGCATTTAATTGCCACTACATAATTGCCACTACAACTAAGGTGAGTTTCATATTCCCCTTTAAACTCTATATGATTTATATTTCGGGGCTACATAATTGCCACTACATAATTGCCACTACATAATTGCCACTACATAATTGCCACTACATAATTGCCACTACATAATTGCCACTACATAATTGCCACTACATAATTGCCACTACATAATTGCCACTACATAATTGCCACTACATAATTGCCACTACATAATTGCCACTACATAATTGCCACTACATAATTGCCACTACATAATTGCCACTACATAATTGCCACTACATAATTGCCACTACATAATTGCCACTACATAATTGCCACTACATAATTGCCACTACATAATTGCCACTACATAATTGCCACTACATAATTGCCACTACATAATTGCCACTACATAATTGCCACTACATAATTGCCACTACATAATTGCCACTACATAATTGCCACTACATAATTGCCACTACATAATTGCCACTACATAATTGCCACTACATAATTGCCACTACATAATTGCCACTACATAATTGCCACTACATAATTGCCACTACATAATTGCCACTACATAATTGCCACTACATAATTGCCACTACATAATTGCCACTACATAATTGCCACTACATAATTGCCACTACATAATTGCCACTACATAATTGCCACTACATAATTGCCACTACATAATTGCCACTACATAATTGCCACTACATAATTGCCACTACATAATTGCCACTACATAATTGCCACTACATAATTGCCACTACATAATTGCCACTACATAATTGCCACTACATAATTGCCACTACATAATTAAAGAAGAAGATGCTTACCATGTATGGACTTCTTGGGATTGAGAAACTCACAAGATAAGATATGGAAATAAGAACTTCATCCACTAATTTTCAAATATAGATCCAATATATCCAGATGTTGACCAAGTTTGACCACTCAATATTGACTTTAACTTATCTTGACTTTCCAACACTTAGAAAAAATTTGGCCTCCAATTTTGGTGAAAAATCAAAGTGTTTAGATTTGAGTTTTAACAATTGCAAACATCTTAGAATGATAATATAAGACTTATGAGCAAGTTTCGGGTCATGAACTTATGTAACGAGTGTTATGCCTGAGATTTTCACCCCTAAGATCTTCGGGTCCAAGATCTTGGGCTCTAAGATATCTGACCGTTATTACTTTGACTTAGTAGTACAGGAACGGGTAAAACGGAAGACTTACCCCCAAAGTCGAAGACTTGCCCCCAAAGTCGGAAATTATAGTTGAGAACGTGTGAAAATGGCTCCATAAGGTCCATTTACCAAGTAATCAAGTCAAAGAGAAGAATCAGCTCCAAATCCCTGATTTCCAGCTCAAGATCCCAGATTTTTAGGATAGTTAGTTGGATATTTTCTCTATAAAAGGGGTAAGAGATTGCTAGGCTTAGGCACTTCGTCTTATCTCTGAAAAAACACTTCTTTCTCTCTATTTTCTTATGTAAACACATTTTGCTTAACACTTTTCATCATTGTAACACTTAGATCAATCACTTGGGCTCTCGAATTGTAATTAACTTCGATTTATAATAATAAAAGTAGCACTGGAGGGACGATTGCTTCCTCCCGGGGTTTTTATGCCGGCAATCCAGAAGGATTAAGGGCTTTTCCTCGTCAACAAATCACGGTGTTCTTACTCCTTTTATGCATTTTACTTTATTTCTATTTTATATATCGTTTTTCTTACGATTATCGCTCATATCTTTACATTTTGCTTACTTTTGGTCAACTTTTACAAAGTAATCTTTTTATTTACGTTCAAGTACTTTAATTAGTCATATTTCATGCTTTAATATTGTTTCTTAACGAATTCTTAAGTATTATCATGTTTTAACGTTATTTATTCAAGATCTTGGGCTCTAAGATATCTGACCGTTATTACTTTGACTTAGTAGTACAGGAACGGGTAAAACGGAAGACTTACCCCCAAAGTCGAAGACTTGCCCCCAAAGTCGGAATTTATAGTTGAGAACGTGTGAAAATGGCTCCATAAGGTCCATTTACCAAGTAATCAAGTCAAAGAGAAGAATCAGCTCCAAATCCCTGATTTCCAGCTCAAGATCCCAGATTTTTAGGATAGTTAGTTGGATATTTTCTCTATAAAAGGGGCAAGTGATTGCTAGGCTTAGGCACTTCGTCTTATCTCTGAAAAAACACTTCTTTCTCTCTATTTTCTTATGTAAACACATTTTGCTTAACACTTTTCATCATTGTAACACTTAGATCAATCACTTGGGCTCTCGAATTGTAATTAACTTCGATTTATAATAATAAAAGTAGCACTGGAGGGACGATTGCTTCCTCCCGGGGTTTTTATGCCGGCAATCCAGAAGGATTAAGGGCTTTTCCTCGTCAACAAATCACGGTGTTCTTACTCCTTTTATGCATTTTACTTTATTTCTATTTTATATATCGTTTTTCTTACGATTATCGCTCATATCTTTACATTTTGCTTACTTTTGGTCAACTTTTACAAAGTAATCTTTTTATTTACGTTCAAGTACTTTAATTAGTCATATTTCATGCTTTAATATTGTTTCTTAACGAATTCTTAAGTATTATCATGTTTTAACGTTATTTATTCAAGATCTTGGCACTCTATTTATTCACTTGTTAAATTTTACAAGTAGATCTTTATTTTTACAGTCTTATCTTGATAAAAACATTCATTTTAGCTTTACTTTACGTAATTAGTCAATATTTAGCAAATACGTTACATTTTCTCAATTATTTCAACATTTAAGCATACTGACTTTCAAGATCTTTAAGCACACAACCTCACGAACGAAAGTTTGGTTACATAATTAATCTAGGTCTTCAACGTAGATTATCTTAGGTAAATTTTTGACCAAAACAATTTGGCGCCCACCGTGGGGCAAGTGGTGCTTTTCTCAATTTTTTCTTTAAATTCGTGATTACATTATCTTATAAAACTTGTTGCGAAAATGTCATTTCAATCCAAATCGTCTTCTTCTTTTTTATCATCTTCAATTTCAGGGATAGATGGCTCTCCTCTTCATATCCAATCATCTCAGAAGGAAGATGGTGATTCGGCCAAGATATTGACATCCGAGGATATAAATGAAAATGAGCTTAATTGTGATAACAATGGTGGAATTATGGAAAGTGTGTGAAAAGTGTGTTTGTGTGTGAATGGGAGGTTGAAGATGATAGGGAGAGGAGAGAGAAAGTGATTAAGTCAAATGTGTGTTTATTATAAAAGGGTTAGTTACATAATGTGGTTACAAGGGGTATTTATATCCTAAACATTACAAGTTTCATCTAGACCCCTTGCACTTTAACAACATTACAAATGTAACTCTATTTACAATTAAACACCACTAATTTATATTTCTAACAATCTCCCCTTGGTGTTGAATTGTAAATGTTGCATCGTCTTCGGTCTTTAAATAACATGATGAGCCCATTTGTTGAAAATCTTTAATGTTGATTGGACTTTGAAGCTTTCTCATTGTCTTCAACGTCTTGTATCAACCTTGACTTTGAATCTTCTCAACAAACAAATATTCTTGACGATGACTTTTTACAACTTGATCTTCTCTTGTAACTTAGAATACTTTGGAAGCATCTTTGAAATCTTTGTAGCTTTTGAGCTTTCACAACTTGAACTTTTGAATGTTGATTTCAACATGATGTTGCTTGGAGAAGTAACTTGAACTTTGAGTAGCATACGGAAGCTTGGTTTTGAAGTTGAATTCTTTGAATTCTTTTGGATGCGGAAGCTTGATTTAACTCTCAATTCTTTTGGCTTTGCGGAAGCTTGGTTTTGACTTTGAAATCGCTTGGCATTTCGGAAGCTTGGTTTTTGGAATGCGGAAATTTGAATTTGTCTTTAAAACTTCAATTCTTGGTCTAACTTGTCTCTGAATCAATAAACATCTTGAAGCATTTGATTCTTTGATCAATTAACATTCGTTCCCCCTCAATCAAACAACTATCTCGGAGCAAATTATTCAATAACAAATCTTTAATCTCTTGCTCCCCCTCGAACAAACAATCATTTCGGAGCATATTTAACGAATCATGAGTTTACTCTTGCTCCCCCTCAAATGAACAATCTCTTCAAATAAAGAACAAACTTAACTATCCAACTTAATTTTCTTTGTAGCATCAACAAACGACAATCTCTATTCAATCTCAAACTTTTCTAATCATCAGACGATGGTCAATTCTCCTACAAATCTTTCAATTATCGACCATGTACTTCATCTTGAATATACCCGATCTCGAATCAATCCTTTAACTTTCTCAAAACAATCTCTCAACTTAGCACGATAATCATTCACTCTCTTCACCTAAACTAACGATCCTTTGAACATCCAAGCACAACAATCATCCTCGAACAAATTCTACCAATCAAATTCTACCTATATCCTTGAACTCTATCTATCAATCATTTAATCATTTCTCCCCCTTATGATGAAAGTGTGAAACGGTTTCATCATATAATAATGATTGATAGCATAAACGGTAGATGACAACAAACCACAAACAAGCAAGTTAACCCAACCCAATTCCCAATTCCCAATGAACCTATTGGTGAACTAGAATGTGAGGTTGCGTTGTTGGAAAAAGATTTTTATAAGGTGTTTGTGCGAAGAGAAATAAAATCCGGATAAAAATGATCCGTTCTCACAACCAGAAATCGAAAGGATTAATGGTGTGGCCTAAAAATACGATTACTATTTTTAGGACTTCCCATTATCATCGAGAAATGCACAAATATTATCTCTAAATGGTTCGGTCTATGGCTTTTCAACCGATAGATTGCTTTAAAGAATGTAATTCATGGTCAGTGTCACAAAGGCATTCAATAACCATGTCTTACTATCCTCAAAGACTTTTGGGAAATAAATCCGAGGTCACATAGACTTCTCGTTTACTCAACAAATTCATAAAATGAAAATGTGAGACCTACGTTCAACGTTGGAAAAGATGTTAGCATTGGTAGGATTTCTATTCGATCATCGTGGAATATCAATAATATGATATCACTACTAATGTTCCGGCAATATCACAAAGATATGCAATGTCACAAAGACATATAAAGACTCATTGTGTCCTAGTCAAATGAAAGAATATTTCAAGTACGCTCTAGACTCGATAGGTGATCAAATGAAGTCGCGGAACGGAGCAGAGTGTCTCCCTTTTTCAATATCAACATCTTCCAAATGAAGAGTCGATAGAAATGTGAAAATCTCCGTGAGAATAAAACAAGTATTTGTTAAGAAACACTTGAGTGGTTAGGTAAAGATGTGCATTGCTTCACTGGGTCCATGAAGTCTTCTTCAATATCGAGAAATCAACAAATGAAATCCGATAGAAACGTGTTGACCCGGCTTTTTGAGAATTTTGGGGAGGGCTTTCATTTCTTTTAGCCCTTTCTCACATCATTTCACCGTAACCTCTCACTTTTCGACTACTCCCTCATGTCCTATTTGCACAAACATCATCACCACGCTCATAAACCCTCACAATCTAAGATTGAGAATATAACTCCGGGGTTAGATCTCATCGGCGATGATAAGATCATGGAGTTTTTATGAGTGGCCTAAACTCTCATGTGCAAATCTAACACCGAACTTCTTTGAATTTGATCGAAAATGGTTTTAAAATCTTCCAAAGTGTTGAAAAATAGAAAATGAGTTTAAACACTTGGAAGTTTTGGTTTTATAAACAAACTCCCCCTAAATATATGCATATATAAACAAAGTTTTTGCATATAAAGGGTGAGTAAAAAATCTTTTTGGATTTTTCTAAAAAGAATGAAATTATAAACACGGTTTTAGAACGGGTTATACACTGAAGTGTGCATAAGCCACTATTCATCAAATCACTTGGAAATCACTTTTGAAACCCATTTGAGATTGGGTCCAATGGTTTTTGAATTCTTGAAAGTCCAAATATAAGTCTCATCGATTTGATGAATAGAAGTTGCATTCCACGGAGAACTAAAACCCGGTATTTTAGTTGAAAAGATTTTTCGTGGAAACAACGGTGAAAAATCATTTGATTTCTTTGAAAAGCTTCCAATCTTGAGAGATTGATTTGGAAAATGATTTTTCGAAGCAAAATCATTCACTTTTTGCACAACTGCTTTCACAGGTTTTGGTGCAAGATCAAAAAGTTCCGAAAATGAATATTTGAATGATTTTGACTCAACTGACTTATCTTTTGAAATCGGTTTCCATTTAGATTTAGTCAATTGAGATTTTGCTTGAGAAATGTGTGTGGAATTATCCTCGAAGGATAGAAAAGACACTAAAGTAATTGTTCCATCAAAATTTGGTTTCTTAGTGTACTTCTTACCCTTTTGTAAGGAGTAATTAGTAAACTGAGAGACCTTTCTTTCAAAAGGTTTTGAAGATTTACCCGTGTAAACCCTCTTTGGAACATCAATTTGTGGTTTAGTGTGACAACATGTTTTTGGGTTGGAAATGGTTTCATCATGACTTTCCTTGGAAATGGTTTCACTAACTTCACAATCAGTTTGCACAGAGGAATTCACAAATTCACATATAGGACTATCAGTTTGAATGCAAACTTTAACGACTTCACATAAAGAACAATCAGTTTGAGTGCAAACTTTAACAACTTCTTTGGATGGGTCAAGAGATACAGAAGAATGATTTTGAGATTCAAAAGATTTGGTTTGTGTTTGCAATTCAATCTCAAGGTCGGAAATTTTCTTTGTCAAATATGTTTCGTTTGACTGAAGTTGCAAACACCTATCTTCAAGACACTTGATTTGAGCACAAAAATTTATTCTTTCTTCTTCAACTTTGCTCTCAAAAATGGTGGACTTGTTTTGCAACTCATGGTTAAGCTTAGAAATCTTTTGTTGCAAAACAAGTTCTTTTGACTGACTGTCCAAAATGTTTTTGTTGAGCTCTGTGGAAGAATTGTCCAACTCATTCGTTAATTTGGAAATCTTTGATTGCAAATGATCATTTTCTTTTTGAAGACTTTCCATGTTGGATAAAATGAGATCATTTGCAGCTTTGAGTTCTTTGTTCTCTGACATGAGTTGGTCAATTTCAAGTTGAAGATTTTTGTTTTGTTCCATGAGTTTTTGACTCGTCTCATACATGTATCGTTTTTCTTGAAAACGAATGACAGCACATGGAACATGTTTGCTGTTGAAAATCTTGGGATGTAAATTACATGTACAACGAAAATTTTTATGATCCCAAATTTCATCCCCTGTGGGTTCTTGAATGAACATAGTCGTCAGTTTATCTGGCACATTGAACTTTATTGACTCAAAATTTTCTAAAGTCTGGTACGAAGAAATAATCGATTTCAAGTCTTTAATGTCAGACACAAAACACACACGTTCATCACAAAGAGCTTTGAATCTCTTGGACACATCCTCAAACTCTTGATACACTCGAACAACACAAGCATGATTATTTCCTTGAAAACATGAACACTTTTGACTATTATGAAAACCATATGAACCCATGTTTGGTTCAAATTTGATCGTTATGGTTGACATTTTGACTCACACGTTGACGACAACCCAATAAACGAACTGTTAGAAATCCAAAAATAGTGATAAATTGTAATCTAGATTAGAAGAATTTCTTGTTGTTAAGTCATAGATAAATGATCACTAAGGTTGAGGGGCTAATTGTGACAATTAGCATAATTGTGTAGTTAGACTATAAATAGCCCTCTCATACCTTAGAGATCATAACTTTTGGTAGAACCCTTTCATAACTTTCATACCTGCATAACTTTAATACCAATTTCACACACAGTTACATACGATTCTCTCTCAAAACACACACAAACACCAAGAACACACACTCACCAAAACCACCATGGATGACTTGAATTCAGTGTTAGAAATCGTGTTATAACAAGTGGTATCAGAGAGAAACATCGATTAGATGACGATCCATAACTGAATTCAGTCACAAATTCATCAAAAATCAAAATTATTTACAAATTTTTTTTTTTTTTTTACCTACTGGTTTATCAAAATTCACACTTCAAATCACATAAAATCACAGTTATTTGTTCACCAATAGATTCGTGGTTGTTGAAAACATAATCCTGTCAAGTTTCAAGTTCCAATTCAATCTAATTCTCGAGATTGAATTTTGTGTTTTTGGCGCGAATTTGAGGGATTTGAATCTGTTGTGTTTTGTGTTGAATTTTGTTCATAAATTGGTTGCGGACGTGAATACAATCAGTTTGCAAGTGATTTCGTGATTTAACTCCCAGTAATTCAAAAGATATTGAAGTTTTTTTTTAGTCATTAATGGAGTTTTTGGTTAAAACTGACATTCTGATGAAGAAGATGACACAAAGACGATCTTCACCAAGATCGTTTCATTTCTTCGAAACCTAAGACGATCTTCACCAAGATCGTTTCATTTCTTCGAAACCTAAGACGATCTTCACCAAGATCGTTTCATTTCTTCGAAACCTAAGACGATCTTCACCAAGATCGTTTCATTTCTTCGAAACCTAAGACGATCTTCACCAAGATCGTTTCATTTCTTCGAAACCTAAGACGATCTTCACCAAGATCGTTTCATTTCTTCGAAACCTAAGACGATCTTCACCAAGATCGTTTCATTTCTTCGAAACCTAAGACGATCTTCACCAAGATCGTTTCATTTCTTCGAAACCTAAGACGATCTTCACCAAGATCGTTTCATTTCTTCGAAACCTAAGACGATCTTCACCAAGATCGTTTCATTTCTTCGAAACCTAAGACGATCTTCACCAAGATCGTTTCATTTCTTCGAAACCTAAGACGATCTTCACCAAGATCGTCTCATTTCTTCAAAACCTAAGACGATCTTCACTAAGATCGTCTCATTTCTTCAAAATCTAAGACGATCTTCACCAAGATCGTTTCATTTCTTCGAAACCTAAGACGATCTTCACCAAGATCGTTTCATTTCTTCGAAACCTAAGACGATCTTCACCAAGATCGTTTCATTTCTTCGAAACCTAAGACGATCTTCACCAAGATCGTTTCATTTCTTCGAAACCTAAGACGATCTTCACCAAGATCGTTTCATTTCTTCGAAACCTAAGACGATCTTCACCAAGATCGTTTCATTTCTTCGAAACCTAAGACGATCTTCACCAAGATCGTTTCATTTCTTCGAAACCTAAGACGATCTTCACCAAGATCGTTTCATTTCTTCGAAACCTAAGACGATCTTCACCAAGATCGTTTCATTTCTTCGAAACCTAAGACGATCTTCACCAAGATCGTTTCATTTCTTCGAAACCTAAGACGATCTTCACCAAGATCGTTTCATTTCTTCGAAACCTAAGACGATCTTCACCAAGATCGTTTCAATTTCAACTTCCAAATTCATCAAAAATCAAAATTATTTACAAATTTTTTTTTTTTTACCTACTGGTTTATCAAAATTCACACTTCAAATCACATAAAATCACAGTTATTTGTTCACCAATAGATTCGTGGTTGTTGAAAACATAATCCTGTCAAGTTTCAAGTTCCAATTCAATCTAATTCTCGAGATTGAATTTTGTGTTTTTGGCGCGAATTTGAGGGATTTGAATCTGTTGTGTTTTGTGTTGAATTTTGTTCATAAATTGGTTGCGGACGTGAATACAATCAGTTTGCAAGTGATTTCGTGATTTAACTCCCAGTAATTCAAAAGATATTGAAGTTTTTTTTTAGTCATTAATGGAGTTTTTGGTTAAAACTGACATTCTGATGAAGAAGATGACACAAAGACGATCTTCACTAGGACGATCTTCCCAAGATCGTCTTAGTCTTTGAAAGCTCGTTTTTCATTCTTGTGCTTTGTGGCTTGTTAGACGATACTCACAAGATCGTTCTTGACAAGTGTGTGTGGTGAAGTGTTTGTTTTCTGGCTAATTAATCCGAAAGGATTGGTTTGGTCAATTCAAATACTTATAAGTTTTGAGAAAGAAACCTAAGACGATCTTCACTAAGATCGTCTCATTTCTTCAAAATCTAAGACGATCTTCACCAAGATCGTTTCATTTCTTCGAAACCTAAGACGATCTTCACCAAGATCGTTTCATTTCTTCGAAACCTAAGACGATCTTCAACCAAGATCGTCCCAGTTCTTTGAATCGTTTCATTCCAAAATCATTTTAATTCAAGATCATTTTCAATTCAAGATCATTTCATTTCAAGACCGTTTCATTTCAAGATCGTTTCAATTTCAAGACTTGACCAAAAATTCATCAAAAATCCTAGAACGATCTCACCTAGGACGATCTTACTTAGGACGATCTCACCCAGAACGATCTTACCCAGGACGATCTTCTCAAGATCGTTTCATTTCCTGTTTCTTCAACTCTTAATTCAATTCAATTTTTTCAAATCAAATCAAATTCAAATGGCTTCTCGTGAAGCATTGGCATTGGGTTCAGATACAAGACCTCCAGTTCTCTACCGTGGTTCATATGGACTATGGAAGAAAAGATTTATGGATTATGTGGAAAGTCAAACAAATGGTCATATGATGAAAGATTCCATCCTTAATGGACTTGCCATTCATCGCCATCCCACTACTGATGCAATAATTCTAACTCCTGATCTTTTGAATGCTGAACAAAAAGATCGAACAGCTGCAGATAACAGAGCTAGGTCATGCCTATACAAAGCTCTACCAGATGAAATCTATGGCTCTGTTGATTCTTATGATACAGCCAAGGAGATATGGGATGAGGTGGCTAGACAGATGGAAGGAGCTGACGTGACTTCAACGATAAGATTGACCAATGTTTTGACTGAGTTTGATAACTTCTCAAAAATGCCAAATGAATCTCTTGAAGCTGTCTACTACAGATTCTGCAATGTCATAAATGAACTGAGGAAGAACAATGTCAAGAAAACAGAGATTGAGTTAAACATCAAATTCATCAAAGCTCTTGGTCCAGAATGGGAAGATTTTGGAACACAAATCAAGCAACATCAAAATCTTACCAAGTTCACCATTCATACTCTTTATGAATCTTTCAAACTCAATGAAAACCAAGTCCTAAACAAAGCTTCATCAAATAAAATGCCAGAAGTTGTATCTACTGATCCTTTGGCATTGATAGTTGAGAAGAAGATTTCTGAAGCTCTTAAGAGGCAAATGGTAGTTGTTTCTTCATCTGATGAGGAGGGAGATGATCTGATGGCTACAAGAGATGGTGTTTCAGATGAACTATATCAAGCTCTTGCCGCGGTAACAAAGCATTTCAAGAGGAAATTTTACAAAGCAAGGCCAACAAACAACAATCTCCGCACTTCTTCTACAAGTGCATTTCCCAAGAAGGAACACTATCATCCTAAGAGTAATGAGCAAGGTGAAGCTAATGGATCAAAGTATGCTGAAAAGAAGGAAGCATATGAGAAACAAGTTGTTGAAAAGGGTAAGGCATCAGACAAAAAGTGCTACAATTGTGGTATTCCTGGACATTTTGCTGTTGATTGCAAACAACCTCGAAAGCGGAATTATGAGTATTACAAGCAGAAGATGCTGCTAGCCAAACAAGTTGAAGCAGGACATACATTGCTTGCTGAAGATGACAAATGGCTATTACTCACAGATGATGAAGATCAAGATCTCTCTGCTAATGTTTGCTATATGGCAAGGTTGGCCAAGAACAAAGTCTTTGAAACAGAAAGCACTGATGATGAATACCCAGATGATGAGGTACATCTCGACTCTACTTTTTCTTTGATTAAGGACAAAGAGTCATGTAGTTTAGCTTTATCAAATTTGACAACTCATATCAAATCTTTGGCCAACAAAAACAAAAAAGTTGAAAAATAGTATTTCATTTTCTAAAAGTGAATTTTCAAAACTTCTTGAAGAACATTCGAAATTACTTTTTGAAGATGATGCTATTAAACAAGATTTTCAAGCATACAAAGATGAGATGTTGGTTAAAGAATGTGAGTTGAATGTCTCTCCTGATTCTAAGTTATTACAAAAATGTCAAAATCTAGAAAAGACCATTCATGATCTTGAAAAAGCCAATCAAGATCTTGAAATTCAAAAGACCAATGAATGGCTTCGGGCAAATGCAAGACAAATGGATGTTGATATTCTTAATAAAAAGCTCCAAGAAGCTAAACCAAACAATGTTGAATTCGAAAGGAAGATTTCTGATTTAAATCATAATTGTTTTCTAAAAGGCATTGAGATTGAGAATCTTGAAAAACAAGTTGAGGAATTTAAAAAGAATATACTTTTCTATCAAGAAAAGTTATATAAAGTTGAACAAAATCCTCTCTTGGATTTCACTGTCTATTTCAATAAGTCAAAAATTGACAAATCGGATCTTCTTCTCGGGTTGGGATTTGAGAATATCACACCATTACAGAAAGCCAAAGAGGAAATTGAACCCTTGTATGATGAAAAATTCCTACGACTTGGTATGATACAACAATTTATTCGTCCATTGGATGACGAATTTGAGACTGATGAAGTTGAGAGAATACCAAAACAAGAATTTTTGGTTAACTATGATGCAATAAATGATTCATACAAAACTAAAGAATCTTCAATTTTCAAATTGGAAGAAATTGAATCAAATTTTCAAAACCAAGAATCTGTCGGTACTCCACCTAAACCAACTAAAATGTATTTTCCAACCACATTTTTGGAAAAACAAATAGAAGGTTTACAACAAAAGGTAGAATCTCAACAAAAAGTTATCAATCACCTCAAGTCTCAAAGTCCGAATTCAGAGGATAAATGTATTGTTGTTGATACTAAGAAAGTTTGTGAGAATGTTTCTACTCAAACTGACCAAAGTGCTTTAGTAGAAAATTCTACCCAAACTACTTGTGATTCATCTACCAATACCTCTATTCAAACCTTGACTGATTCTCTTGAATGTACTTGTCAAAATACTGCTACATTTATAGCTGGTGATTATGTGCAATCTGATTTAACTGATGAAGAACTTGCACATAGTTTAGTTTTGGTATGGTACTTCTATAGGTTTTTCACATGCAACACTGCTGATGAGTTAGTTGTTCACCCTAAGCCTAGTGCTAGTATAGGTGTTGAGACTACTACTCAATTTTCTTGTGAGACCAAAGATGTGTCAGTTCATGTTGACCTCATTTCCGAGAATACCCATGATGTGAAGTTGGACACCAAGATTCCTGATTTCTCAAAATTTTCAAATGAATCTGAAACTAATCAATCTTCATTGAAATTTTCTTTTTCAAACGATTTCACAAAGGATGATTTTGATAAATTCATGGAGGGAGAATATGTTTTTGATTCAGAAACTGAGAAAAAGATTGAATCTACCAAAATCAAAGTTGAAACAAAAGTGGAATCTCAAAAACCATTGTCCAAAGCTCCAACTTCATATTACTCAAAGAAACGAGTTAAGACCAAACTCGTCAAGACTGAACCAAAGACTATTAAGTTAGAAACCTTTGTTGCTGCCCCAGTGAAACATGTCAAAGAGAAACAAACTGAGACCCCACACAAGACAAAGTACACCAAAGTGAAACTTCCGAAAGACTACTCTACTGCTTCTCAATCTAGCTCTCAATCTAGCTTTATACCTAAGGTGTCTAAGTATAGCTCAGTTTCGCTAACAAAGGATGCATCAAATGGTACAACTAGATATAGGGATAGATATGGATGGTTTTCTCACGATAAACAAAAGAAGCAAGAAGTTTCCTCACCTCCAAAAGATTCCAAAAAGATGAAAGTGTTTAAAACTCCTAGTTCTAATCTTCTTAGTTTCAATTCAACAGGTGGAAAGAGCATAACTAGTGGTGCTAAATGGGTTGCTAATACATTAGTACCTAAGATCACTAGAAATCAAAAGGATGTTGAGAAAAGGAAGAAAAGAAGGAGGAGAAAGACTGTTAATAGGAGGAAGAGTGTTCCTGTTAAACAAAACAATTTTTCTTTGTTAAATAATGTTGAAAATGCCAAGGCAAGACCTTGTGAGCTTGTAAACAATCTTAATTCTCGTACTTGTGTAGGTGATGTTGATGCTTGTAGACATGTTACTTTTAATTCTCATGTGAATGTTCGTACTTTTTATTCAAATGTGTTTGTTGATAATGTGCTTGTTAATGCTTATGTTGATTCGAAAACATGTTTGAATGCATATCCTAAGTTATATACCCTGCCTGTTTTAACTAACCATAAAGGACCCGTCTTCAAGTGGGTACCTAAAAACGGTTAAATTTCTTTGATTGCAGGAAATAACCATCTGTGTTTGGATACTCGATTCCGGGTGTTCGAAGCACATGACTGGAAATAAATCTTTGCTCAAGAATTTTGTTGAACGATTCATGGGAACAGTTCGCTTTGGAAACAACAATTTCGCTCCTATCTTAGGTTATGGAGACATTGAACGAAATGGAATTATCATCAAGAAAGTTCACTATGTTGAAGGATTAAGTCACAACTTGTTCAGTGTTGGACAATTCTGTGATAACAATCTTCAAGTTCTGTTTCGAAAATCTCTTTGCAAAGTCCAAACTCTAGATGGAGTTGATATTCTTTGTGGTGATCGTGATGATAATCTTTTTACCGTCAATCTCGATGATAACCAACCAACCGATAATATTTGTCTCATTTCAAAGGCTACTTCAAAGAATTCTTGGTTATGGCATAGAAGGCTTTCTCATCTGAATTTCCAAACCATCAATACTTTGGTCAACAAGCATCTTGTTGAAGGCTTACCTGACTATAAGTATGAAAGTGAGCATGTTTGTCCTTCTTGTGCTGTTGGGAAGATTAAGAGAACTTCTCATAAACCAAAGAAATCTCCAAATTCTTTAGCACCTCTTCATTTGCTTCACACGGATCTTTGTGGGCCGATGAAAGTACAAAGCCGAAATGGGAAGAAATACATCTTGGTTATTGTTGATGATTATTCAAGATATACTTGGGTCAAGTTCCTTGCATCCAAAGATAAAACAACTCAGATGTTGATAGATTTCATCACTAATACTCAAGTAAATCTTCAACTTCCAGTTCGTTACATCCGTTCGGATAACGGAACTGAGTTCAAGAATGTTGTTTTTGATGAATTCTGCATATCCAAAGGTATTACTCATCAATTCTCAGCAGTTCGCACCCCACAACAAAACGGTGTTGTTGAAAGGAGAAATCGATCGCTAGTGGAAGCAGCAAGGACAATGCTTGCTTATTCCAAATTACCATCCAATATGTGGGCTGAAGCTGTTGACACTGCTTGTCACACTCAGAATCGGTCCATTATCAATCAGCGTTTCGAAAAGACTCCTTATGAGGTTGTCAACAAACGCAAACCCAACATCAACTACTTTCACATATTTGGGTGTGTTTGTTACACTTTGAATGATCGGGAGAATCTTGGAAAGTTCGAGAAGAAAGGTGATGAAGGATATTTTGTTGGTTATTCCAAAACATCAATTGCCTACCGAATCTACAATCGCCGAACAAACACAATTCAAGAAACAATGAATGTTTGGTTTGATGAGATGTCAGGCATGATTTTTGAGCAAGAAAGTTTGCTACCAACAAGTAATGATCCAAGTACTTCAAGTACTCCTACAAGGAATTCTACCTTAGCTTTTAAATTCAAGAAGTTTCCAACTCCAACAAGTGATGAATTAGATATTCTTTTTGAAGAATTCTACAATTCAAAACCAATTCATGATCAAGAACCTCAGGTCATCATTGAACCAATTCAAAACAATGAACCTCTTCATAACAACGATCCAGTTCCTGACATCATTCATGAATCTTCATCAAGTTCTTCAGATCAAGAATCCTCTCCGGATATTTCTTCTCAAGTGAATGGTCAAGAACAACCTTCTCGATTAACTCAGACAACAAATCCATTGAACACTCCAAATGTGTATGTACCACTTGACTTTGATCATCCAGCTTATGAGGAAAGAGTTATACCAAGTTATGATTCCATCTCTCAACAAAACTCAAGTTTTAATGACGGTGATGTTGATCTTCAACAACAAGATCCTCTTCCTCATGCTCACAAGTGGACACGTATGCAAAAATACCATCCTACTGATCAAATAATTGGAGATCCACAAGCAGGAGTAACTACTCGTACTTCAGTAAATGAATGTCTTGTTGCACTTTCTCTTAGCAACATCGAACCCAAAACAGTATCTGAAGCTCTTCGTGATCCAGAGTGGGTTAAGGCAATGCAAGATGAACTCGCACAATTTGAAAGACTGAAGGTATGGAGATTAGTTCCAAATCCTAGAAAAGATGATCCAATCGGAACAAAGTGGATATTCAAAAACAAAAAGGATGAGAATGGAGTGGTAGTAAGGAATAAAGCTCGACTTGTTGCAAAGGGTTATTGCCAACAACCTGGTGTTGACTTCGACGAAACTTTTGCTCCAGTAGCAAGAATGGAGGCCATTCGAATATTCTTAGCTTATGCCGCATTCAGAAACTTTACTGTGTTTCAAATGGATGTGAAGACTGCCTTCTTGAATGGTGACCTCAAAGAAGAAGTTTACGTTGATCAACCAGAAGGTTTTGTTGATCCTCAAAGGCCAAACCATGTCTACAGGTTAGACAAGGCTCTCTACGGTCTTAAGCAAGCACCCCGAGCATGGTATGATTCTTTAACTACTTTCTTACTAAGAGGTGGCTTTACCAAAGGTACAATTGACCCTACCTTGTTCATTCGCAAACAAGGTAAGCATGTTCTACTTGTTCAAATATATGTTGATGACATTATATTTGGGTCGACCAGTCAAACATTTTGCCGAAACTTTTCATCTCTTATGGTTAATCATTTTGAAATGAGCATGATTGGGGAAATGAATTACTTTTTGGGTCTTCAAATCAAACAATTACCAACTGGTATTTTTATATCACAAGGTAAATACATAAATGACATGTTGAAAAAGTTTGATATGACTTCTTGTTCTTCAATTTCTACCCCAATGGCTGCTCGAACAAACATAAATGCTGATACAAATGGGAAACCATTTGACCAAAAGAGATATCGAAGTATGATTGGTTCGTTGTTGTACCTAACAGCATCACGCCCAGATATAATGTTTGCAACATGTATGTGTGCTAGATATCAAGCTGCTCCAACTGATTTACATTATCAAGCTGTGAAACGAATCTTTCGTTATCTGAAGGGTACACCCGATTTAGGTCTCTGGTATCCAAGGGATACTGGATTCAATCTAACTGCATATTCAGATGCAGATCATGCTGGTTGTAAACTTGATCGCAAGAGCACTTCCGGTACTTTACAATTTTTAGGTGATAAAATTGTGAGTTGGTCTTCCAAGAAACAGAATTGTGTGTCACTATCAACGGCTGAAGCTGAATATGTGGCTGCGGCTAGTTGTTGTGCTCAGGTTTTATGGATGAAGACACAACTAACTGATTATGGTCTGAAATATGATCATATCCCTATCTATTGTGATTCTCAGAGTGCCATTTCCATTGCAGTCAACTCAGTAAACCACTCTCGGTCTAAGCATATTGATGTTAGATATCATTTTCTCAAAGATCATATTGAGAAAGGTGACATTGAGCTCTACTTTGTGGGTACTGACTTTCAACTTGCAGATTTGTTCACAAAACCATTGGATGAAAAGAGGTTTAACTTTCTTATCTCCAAGCTTGGTATGTTAAATCTTAAACCTTAACTCTTTTTACATTTGAAGGAATTCTTGACACATTCCAGAAAAACAAAATACAAAATTTGAAAAGAGAAAATCAAATACAAATTTGCAAATTTTCAAAAATAAACAAAAGATATTTATTTCGGTGGCTTGCATATACTATGTGTGCAACCCGTTCTTAAAAGATATATTTATTTTTAGAGTGTTTTTACATTCTAAGATATTGTTATTATACATATAGATTGATATAAGATAACAAGGAATCGAACGCCTTTGTGTACTTCCAAGTGTTCTTATATGAATATGTTTGTGTAATTACAATCAAATTTTCTTTACAAATAAAGTTTTCAAACTCTCAGTTGTTGATATGAGAAGCGAAGGATCGAACGCCTTTGTGTACTCCCTTGTTGTCTCATATTGAACAATTGATTGGATTTTCATTTGCTTAAATGTTTTTATTGCCTCCAACTTGTTGTTGTAAGATGCGAAGGATCGAACGCCTTTGTGTACTCCCTAGCTGTCTTACTCTCAACATTGTTGTTGACGCAAAACTTTGTGTTTTTCAAATAAAAATCTTGTTCACAATAAACTCTCAAATTTTTCCGAAAATATCACAACAAAGATATTACTCATTTTTGATCTCACAAAACCAATTTTTGCTCCACCTTTCTATGAAAATTTTTGATCTATTCTTGCATAGCTTAAGGAGGAGTTTGTGATTTCAACACCCTTCAAAACTTCAAATGTGTTTCAAATTTTTTTTCATACACACATTTGATGTTTTTCCAATGATTTTAAATCAAATGGAGTTCGGAGATTAGTTTGCACATGAGTGATAAGTATTTCTCAAATTTACTCCATGAATTTCATCATCGCCGATGAGTTCTAGCCTCGGAGTATTCACTTCTTTCCTTAGAAAGTGAGGGTATTTTGAGTGCTGTTGTTTTCGTGCAAATAGGATGGAGGGAGTAAAGTTGAAAAGTGAGAGGTTAAGGTGATATGATGTGAGAAAGGGCTAAAAGAAACAACAGCCCTCCCCAAATTCTCAAAAAGCCGGGTACACACGTTCCTATCGGATTTCATTTGTTGATTTCTCGATATTGAAGAAGTCTTCATGGACCCAGTGAAGCGATGCACATCTTTTCCTAACCACTCAAGTGTTTCTTAACAAATACTTGTTTCATTTCTCACGGAGATTTTCAAATTCCTATTGACTCTTCATTTGGAAGATGTTGATATTGAAAAAGGGCGACATTCTGCTCCAGTCCCCGACTTCATTTTGATCACGATGTGTCTAGAGCTATCTTGTTTGGTCATTAATTTGATCATCATTCATTTTTATTAGAACACATTCGAGTCATATCTTTGTGATATTATTGCTTATCTTTGTGATATAGCCGGAACATTCATAGTGATATCTTACTTGATATTCCACGATGATCGAATGGAAATCCTACCAATGCTAACATCTCTTCCAACGTTGAAAGTAGGTCTCGTAATTACATTTATGTGATTATTGAGTTAACGAGAAGTCTAAATGTGACCTCGGTTTTCCCTAAAAAGTCTTTAAGGATAAAAGATTGTGGTTATCAATCGCTTCGGCTGTAATAACCATGATTTTTATTCTTTGAAGCAATCTCGTGGTTGCAAAGCCGCAGACTGAACTATGTTAGAGACTTGTTTTGTGCATATCTCAATGATACATAGGAAATCCGAAAAATGTTATACATTTCAATCGGTCATTTCATTAATCCTTTCGATTTTTGAACATGCTAACGGATCATTCTTATCCGGTTTCATTTCTCATCACACAAACACAGAAGACACCAACACCATGATATAATATTTGTACCAAACACTTCAATCTTACATTTTAGTCACCCTTAGGATTTCTTGGGATTGGGCTATTGGTTTGGCTTGATGTTTTAATGGTTGACATTTCTTCATGTGTACATTAGATCATGTTATTACTGTTGACATTTAATCAATCAACTGTGTACATAATGACATTGGTTCACAATTTTGTCATTATGAGGGGGAGAAAATATTATGATTGATTTACTGTTTGATAAGGAAACAAGGAGAAAAGTTTATGTTTGGTTGTTTCAGTCGGTTTTAGGCTTGTCAAAGTTCAGGGCTATTTCAAAGTTTGTGTATAGGGGGAGAAAATTCTTCATGATGTGTCAATAGTCTCTTATGTTCAGATCTTCACTAGATTTTAGTTGATTGAGATTTTGATTTTAAAAAAGGGGGAATCTGAATTGACGTCAAAGATAAGAATGAAACCGAAGATGAAAAGATTTTCACTCAAGATGCTTCAAAAGTTCAAAGATGCTCCAAAATGTTTATTATCATGGATTGAGGGGGAGCATGATTACTTCGTAAGAATTTCATCCAAACCTCATTCAATTGCTTACTCTCCAAAGTGTTCAAGTTGATGTGACAAAGGTCAAAGCTTCAAAAAGGATCAAAGATTTGTTAGAAGATTCAAGTCAAAGAAGTAAAGCTTCAAAAGAGTCTTCATCAAACACACTTCATTCAAGATCTTCAAGTCATACAACAACATTTTATCAAGAAACTCCAATGCATACATCAAGGGGGAGAGTTCATATTCATGAAACTTTACACCAAGAAGATGAAATTCATTCGAGAATTAAAACTGAAGAATCGAAAAGTTGAATTTCACTCAAGAATCGAAGATTGAAACATTCGAAACCAAGATTCATACCTTTGCATTTCAAAAGACAACTCTGATTCATGATTTCAACAATTCTCGAAGATTCAAGAAAGCACACACACTTGTTCAACTTCATTATCCTCTTTCTTCAAGACTCACACGCATTCATTATTCTCTGTTCAAAAAGAACATTGAGAATCATCACATGATTTAAACTTCAAGAAATTTAAGACCAAGACTGAAATCAAGTTCTCCAAAGACAAAAGAGAAAGCTTTGAAGACTTGTTTCAACACACCAATTGTCTTCACCACCGGGCTCATCAAATTTATTCTTACAAGACAAAATAACACGTACTTCATTCATTACAATGTATCACTAAAGGGGAGAATGTTAGAAATCCAAAAATAGTGATAAATTGTAATCTAGATTAGAAGAATTTCTTGTTGTTAAGTCATAGATAAATGATCACTAAGGTTGAGGGGCTAATTGTGACAATTAGCATAATTGTGTAGTTAGACTATAAATAGCCCTCTCATACCTTAGAGATCATAACTTTTGGTAGAACCCTTTCATAACTTTCATACCTGCATAACTTTAATACCAATTTCACACACAGTTACATACGATTCTCTCTCAAAACACACACAAACACCAAGAACACACACTCACCAAAACCACCATGGATGACTTGAATTCAGTGTTAGAAATCGTGTTATAACACGAACAACTCAAGACAAGAACACAAAAATTTAGCCCAATAATTGAGATTTAGTCCAAAAAGATTTTAAGACCAACAACTAATCAAAATCAGCCCAACTAAAAGATTTAAGACTAAAACGATGACACTTAAGCCCAAAAGAAATATAATCCAAATGATACTTCGGCCCAAAAAAAATAGTCCAAAACTAAATACTAAATTTAAAATTCAGCCCACAATAAAATCTAAGCCTAATAAACAAAAGCTAGCCTTTACGGTTTAAAACAAAAACTCAAACAGAATAGATGTGATAAAAAATTTTAGAGAATTAAAAAAAACGTGATACACTTTGGAATCCAAGACAATTAAAAAAATTATGACTAGACACAATTACTAGACACAATGTTACAGCTCACTTAATCACTTTATGAAACATACTTTGAATTAAAGAAGAACATGCTTTCTGTCAAAGAAAATGACAGCTCACATTCACGTGCTTTGGCCAAAGATACACGTTATCACAACTCAAATGGAATATTTGAAATTACAAAACAAATTGAATGAAGACACACCTTTGTCTACATACACACCTAGAACAACACGACTGACAACACAAAGAAATTGAAACTGACAATTTTGTAAACCTTTGGGTAAAAGAATACAACACGGTGCAACAACTCTCTTTTTCACATGTAGACTCACAAGAATATAACAAAAAATTTAGATTATCTCTTTCTATAAAACAAAAGCTTTCTGTATCTCTCTTTATTTTCAACAAATTTTTTTTTCTTTCTCTTAACACAGCTCGACTTTGTTCTCTTGAACACACACACATCAACATATAAAGTCCATCAATCACAACCAAAGTTCAAACACTTGAAGATCGAAATAGCTATTCTTAATCACACAAGTCACGAAAGCAAGATATGAACAAGTCAGACGACTCAAGCAACCACAATTACACAGCCAAGATTCAACCTTTGAAGACGAAAGTGCTATTTGCCTTGGATGCCGAGCTTAGTGCTCGGCAAATGGGGTGTTCAAAACAAAGTTTTTCACAAATTTCACACCAACCAAAGGTAAGTGATAAAATTGATTTGGAAAAGACTTAAAAAAAATTCTTGAAATTTTGGTCTATTTGAACTGTTTGCCGAGCTTATTGCTCTGCAAATGGTTGAAATGAGAAAAATTGGCTAATTGTACTATTTGCCGAGCTCAGAGCTCTGCAAATAGTTGAAATTAGAAAAAGTTTTGGTCGAAAACTTTCTAAGTCTTTCTTTGATGAGTGGTTGATTCGGATGAGTGATAGGTCGATTTGGAGAAGTTGGAAATCGAAATAGTGATTTGCAGAGGTATGAGCTCTGCAAATGGTGGTTTGGGAAATTTGGTTAAGTATGAAATGAATTGGATGCCGAGCAATGAGCTCGGCAAAAGGTAGGTTCGAGCAAATGAAGGTTAAGTCTGAATTGTAAAGGATGCCGAGATGAAGCTCTGTAAATGGGTGTTTTGCCTGGAAATTTTTTCTAAGTGTTGCTCGGCATGGTAAATTGGTTTGGTTTGGGTGGTTTGGCCGAAAAAGATCTCTGCAAATGCGAGTTCGGGTAGTACGAGTGATTGGTAATCTCTGCAAACACGGGTAATGGTGGTTTGGTTGTGAATTTAACTCGGCAAATGCGAGTTTCGTGGTCGGATATTTCTGCAAATGCTTGAACCAGCCACTTCGGCAAACATGGGAACACAATCTCTGCAAATGGTGCAAATAATCAAGAAGACCAACTCGGCAAATACGGTAATTAGACTTCTCTTCTCTGCAAATGCTTGACTTGTTCAGTCACGTCGAACAATAATACACTTCGGGTGTATTTGTGTTGTGAGCTCGGCAAATGGTAGCAATTGACAGAAAAGCCTCAAAACCCGATTACTTCTTCATTACTTCGAATTAGAACATGAGAGATTCACCAACAAACTCAAAATCACACCGTGAACAAACCCTAGCCAAAAAATCTTGAATATCACACTCGCCGGAAAACTGGAAATCTTGCCGGAAAATTCAACCTCGACGAATCGAAAAATTGAAAAGGTGAAAATGTTCAGAATTTGATCGCGAGAAAAACCTCGTGATTTTCAGCTTGATTCGATCAACAACGAAGTCAGAATTGAAGAGAGAAGTTATGAAAATATTTTGTTGATTTTCTTCTTTTCTGCCTTTTTATTTTCTTTTTCTTTTAATTAATGTAAAATGTAATGAAATTGTAAAATGTTTCAATGTAAACAATGTAAACTTGAAAATAGGAGGAATCTCTGCAACAAATGACAATCACACGTGAATATTACTGTAGCAGAATTACTTTTTTTTCCGATAACTGTGAAAAACTCACTTCGGCAAACACAATGAGATCAAATTTGGATACGAAAATTAACTCTGTTAATCTTGAAATTAATCAATGATTCATGAAATTAAACACTAATCCACTCTTAATCAATGATCAGAATCACTAAACAGCCTCGAAATCCGTGAAAAACAGAAATTCCAGAAAATCCAGAAATTAAGCTCAAAATTCTCGAAATTAGAACAAAATCAGTAATGGATATGATTGTAGATCGTTCGGATTCACCGATTATGCTCTGATACCAATTGATATAAATGAAAATGAGCTTAATTGTGATAACAATGGTGGAATTATGGATAGTGTGTGAAAAGTGTGTTTGTGTGTGAATGGGAGGTTGAAGATGATAGTAATAGGAGAGAGAAAGTGATTAAGTCAAATGTGTGTTTATTATAAAAGGGTTAGTTACATAATGTGGTTACAAGGGGTATTTATATCCTAAACATTACAAGTTTCATCTAGACCCCTTGCACTTTAACAACATTACAAATGTAACTCTATTTACAATTAAACACCACTAATTTATATTTCTAACAGTAACTACGTTGGATCTCATTGTTGATTCTAACCAAGATCTTGTTTCTGTGATTTTTTAATTTAAAGAACAGGTACAAATGATGATAGAAATGCAAAGATCAAGGACCAGAAAGCCGTTTGGAGCAACAACCACATCTTTGCATCCCGAGATCTTGGATTCCGATGTCACGGAATCTTCAAGCAAATATCAAGGAGACATTCTAACCATGCAACCGCCATTTGTGATGCATCATCCAACTCAAGCTGTCGAGTTCTTACCAAATCGGGATCCGGACGTCACTCAGGATCTTAAAGCTCAGGATGTTGACGCTAAGGATTTTAATGTAACTCTGGAATCTTTGTACCAGAACCCAGGTTATAATGTTCTTAACACTCATTACTTTCTGGACACTAACAATCTGTAGGATCATGGAATCAGTTCTGAAGAAGTTCCACCAAGAAGCTATATCTCCAGATTTGCTCCTCCGATATGTGATGTGGAGATCCCCAAATATATCTGGCTTCTCAATATGAAGCTATATGATGGTACTAAAGGTCCTAAAGAGCATGTTGCCCGATTTAGGGAGACGATAGAAAAATTTCCTATTCCTGCGCATTTGAAGGAAGGATATTTGTGCAAAGGTTTCGAATCTACTCTTACGGGTTCCGCGTTGGAATGGCTGCTAAGTGTTCCTCCCTGCTCAATTACTTCATTCTCTCATATGATTAACTTATTTTATAATCATTTTTATAGAAATTTAATTAAAAACCTTTATAAGATCACTCAGGGTTCTAATGAATCTCTTGGAAGTTATCTTAGTAGGTTTCATCAAAAGTCTTTTCCTATCCTAGATCTTGAGATCACTTCCGGTACACGCTTTCCATTTGGGTTTGCGTAGTGATTCTCCACTCTATGATGATCTTTCAGAAAATCCATGTAGGAGCTTGTTGGAGGCAAGGATCCGAGGTTCAAGATATGTAGATGAGGAGGATAGGATGAGGATAAAGTCTCAATCTGCTTATGATCATCCCAACCGAAAATTAAAAACCTCATCTTCCAAATCTTTTAGGGCTAAACCCTATTCAAGATCTGACAACCACAGAGTCGATGGCATGGATAAAGATAAGGATAATGAGGAATATCCTAGGATAAATGACTATCATTTTTCTGTTGATATTTCAGGTCTAATTTTTGCAATGTATGAACTTGGGAACAAAGTGAGATGGCCAAAGATGAAAAATAAAAATCCTAAATGGAACGGAAAACCCGGTTGGTGCGCTTTTCACAAGGATTTCAGCCACATGACTAAAGATTGTCTTGCTTTGAGGAAAGAAGTAAGCATTCTCGTGAGCAAAGGATATTGATGAGCGTTCATTTTGTGATAAAAACCCCTATCGAAAGGCCTCATTTCAATGTCTTAAATGAGTTAATATTCCAGAACTATCGTTACTTAATGGATTTTATGTTTACGCAGGTTCACGGAAGATGCGAGTGAGGGTAAATGGCATCAAGTGACTCAAGATGAAGGCCTATGAAGTTACAAGACACAAGAAGGTGATTCGGGAGCTGAACAAAGCGAAACGAGAAGCAGCAGGGGCTGCCAGCGCCGCTGGTCCATGTCCAGCGCCGCTGGGCGGCCCAGTTCAGCAAACCGACTTAAAACACTATTTAAGCTGAAGCAGCCCTCAAAACCCTAAGAGAGAGCCGATTCAGCAGCCCTAGCCGCCCATATCAAACCCTAGGTCGACTTTGCAGATTCCAAGGAGGTTTTGGAGCTTCTAACACCTTCCGATCTCCATCTTCTACCTAGATCTATTCTTTTATTTTACTTTCAGTTGGTAAACAATGTCTTTTATCTTTTCAGACTTTGTTATTCCTTTAATAATGGTAGGCTAGTAGGCTGAATACTTGTTTGGATCGGTGTGATCATGTAGACGTTTATTTATTTTACTTTATTTGTTAGATCTGTTGGAGTGTGTTTTACTGTTTATCGTAGATCCATGTTTTACTAGTTCTTCATATTATTATCGGTTCTATATCTGAATATATTAGTTTGATTCTGATGCTTGTCTATGATCATACACTAGGACTAATATGCTAGGATGGAAAACATTAGTCGGTCTATAACTAGATGTAAAAGGTGATCCACTTATAACTGAGGGATCCAGAACCATAGTAATTAGGATGAATAGAACATGATGCTTAACAATGTCAGACGTGATCCAGTGACATGGAAACGTGCACTGTGGAGGGAATTATTATCTGGTCATGGCTTAAGAATCGGGTAACTTAAAGATGAATTAGTAACACAAACTTTAGGTCATTAATGCTTAAACAATGAATCTAACGAGAATTTGTTTAAAGAAGTAGTATGAGTCTAGGGACAACACTAGTTAATTAGGCAAAGTGAATCTAACGAGAATCTGAGCCGTGATTAAGTTTCCAACAGTCTAGCAAGTAGGTAGAGTAATATCCGGTCGTGTCATGAGATCTGAGATGCCAAACAAGTATTTTAATTTAATTACTGTTATTTGCTTTTTCAAACTATTTTTAGACTAAGCCTCTCGCTGAATAAGCGTTGCGGCTTCTATTTACTTTTCAGTATTTTAATTAGTTTAATAGGAAATTGTGACAACCCCACAACCGCTAGAATTACACGTATTACTAGATTAGGTAAAACAACGCGTCCCTGCGAACGATCTTGTACTTATCACTTAACTATACTACATCTGATCGGGTCCCCTGTCCGTTAAGGTGTGTGTGTTTTTGAGATAATTACTTGTACAACATTTTTATAAATTTAAACACTAAACAAAACCACCATCAAGTGTTTTGGCGCCGTTGCCGGGGACGCGTCGCATTCTTAGTCTAGTTAGTGTGTCGAAAGTAGGATCGAACTGCACATCCTACTTTGTGTTTCGGCACGAAGTAGTTACTTTTCAGTTTTTAGGTTAAGTCATTTTAGGGTTTAGTAGTCAAATTAGGTTTAGGTCAAAATTAGGGTTAGGATTATTTAGTAGTATTTTCATCTTCTTAAAATTTTCAAAAATCCAAAAATATTTTCTTTTTCATTTTTAGTTTAAGTAGTGTAGTTTAGTTTTTCATTTCATTTTTATATTGGTGCGTTTGACGTTTTTCTTTGAGTTTTGCAGTTTTACTTAGGTAATCAAGCTGGAGGACAAATCGAAGAACAAGGACACTAGGGCACCACCACCGAAAATTAGGGTACACCAGTTAGAAGGAGCCTCATCCAACCCACCGAAACCACCAACCGAACCAAACTCACCTAGATCCAATATGGACGCCTTTGACCGACTGATGATGGAGAGGACGAGAGTCGTAGCACCTACACCGGGATCGACTATTGTCCCACCAAACCTAGGAGATTCGTTTTCAGTCAAAGGCCACCACCTTAAGTTAATCCAAGACAGCCAATATAACGGCCGAGCCAAATCCGACCCCCATAAGCATGTAAGCAGGTTCACAAGTTTGTGCAAAATGTTCAAATACGGAGGAAACGTCACCGATGACGATGTGAAACTTAGCTTATTTCCGTCGTCTCTCACGGGAGAGACACGTGCTTGGCTCGATGAGCTAGATGATGGTACCATCACTACATGGAATCAACTTCACGAACAGTTCGTCTCACGATTCTTTCCCCCGAGTTTAGCAAAGAAAATGCTTCGAGACATCAAGGCTTTCAGGCAAGACGAGGGTGAATCACTAGTTGATGCATGGAAAAGGCTTAGGGAAATGATCAGAAACTGTCACGGGAATGGACTAGACAAGGACGAGATCATGGAGATTTTCTTCTATGGTTTAACCAAGAGTTCTCAAAAGGATTTAGACCTAGCCGGCGGTGGTAACTGTTAGGACCAGTTTCGGTGAAACTGGCCAGTCTCCAGTTGCACCTGGAGACCAAGAAGATTTGTCCAGAAATATATTTAAGTCCAATTGCATCGTACAGTTAACGCAACTGAAGACTTCCTCCAGTTGAGAACTGACCAGTTGAAGAATCATTCCAGTTGAAGTCGAAGACAACAAGTGGAAGATTGAGAATGACAATGGCAGCGAAGCCCAGTTGACATTCTAGTCAGTTACAAACTGGAGACTATCAGTGGAAAGCTCTTACAAAGCTTTACACTGATTACGAGGAATTGACTTTTATGCTTTATGTGCTATTACACGGATAATAAGATTTATCTATGTATAAAGTACAAAAAGGTACATAAAGCTGGTTGAGTAAAGTTGCTTTATACTACAACTTTACACAGCATTTTAAGGAATTAAATGCTATTCCTTAAATGCTCTCAACCATATTTGTACGGCCAAAGTTAACATCCCAATGTTAACTTTGCCTATAAATACAAGTCATTACACAACAAGAATAATATACACAAAAATATACTTTGTATATCACACTTTGCAAACCTGCAATATTCTTGGTGAACTTGTGCAATATTCTCTCAATCGTAAAAAGGAATATTTCACAACTTTAAGTGTTTCGATTGTTTAGAGAAATTCCAAGTGTAGATCAATTGTAGTTCATAGGTTGTTAGGATATTTACATACTTTGTATTATCTTGGTTCCGCAACAACCTTGTAATTTATTTAAAGTTAATAAATAAATTACACTTGAAAATTACATATTGTCTCACCAATTACTTTACAAGTATTTTATATTATTGCATTGTTCTTTACTTATTGTCACTCAAATAAGTAATCTATCTAGACCTTGGTATATATTCACTGCAACTGGTCGTCTCCAGTTCAGTGCTTATATTGCAAAGTAACTCCACCATCGACATTGAGGTGTCTTCAGGTAGTACCATCTATTGAGTTGGGACTTACAAGTGGTATCAGAGCAGAAGGCTAATAAACTTGCCTAGATCTGCTTAGATGACTACTACTGAAGGTGGAGATGGTTCTGGTCAAGGTGAAAACCCTTTGAATACTAATACACCACCTGTTCAAAATGTTAATACAAACCCTCCTCCTCCTACTGCCCCTAACCATGTCCATGTACATTATTCTAACACTCCTGTTCCAAAATTTGATGGAAACAGTGAGACCTTCGGTACATGGAAGGCCAGAATGCTTTTGCATTTTGGAGGGATAGAGAGATATATGCTGAAAATCCTTAAGGATGGACCGTATATACCCATGTCTCTTGGGGTAAGTCCTCTTCTAGATCCAACTGGAAGAAGAGGTTCCAGAGAAAAGCTCGAAGACCACTGGTCTGATGAGGATCGTAGACTTGTAGATCTGGACACCAGACTCAAGAACATGATCCTTGGAGCTGTTCCTGAAGATCTAATTTCAACACTTGTGTTGTTCCCCAGTGCCAAGTCAATGTGGGATGAATTAGTTATTCAGTTTGAAGGAGGTGATGACACCATTGTCACCAGAAAGGTTGCCTTGAACAAGAAGTATGAATCCTTCTTTGCTTTGCCCAATGAAAGTCTAACTGGTACTTACACCAGGTTTTCTAGCCTCATTAATCAGTTGAGAGACTTGGGTGTAGAGAAGGATAAGGATATTCTTCTTGAGAAGTTTTGTGATATTCTTCCTTCGAAATGGGAAAATATGGTTCTTGTCTTGAGACAAGGTAAAACCCTGCACAGCCATACTCTTGCATCGCTCTATGGAGCCTTCAGATTCACTGAAGATAATAATGCAGCAAGACTGGTGGCTGAGCAGGATGCCATGAACCATGCCCAGAGTCCCAAGGTTTCTAGTGTAACTGAGCGACCTTGTACTGCTTTAATGTCTGCAGAGAGTGTCCAGGCACACTCAATGAAGGAGATGTTAAACAGTTTCTTGAACTCTGGCCTGACCACTGAAATCAGTGACGGTTGTGATGAAACTTACGATGATGATCTGGTAGCCATGATCGCTAAAACCTTTAATAGGTTTAAGCATAAATCTAAAAGATTTAATGGCCCAAACAATGCTTCCAGCTCCAGCTCTCTGGATAAAACCAATCTTACCTGCTATAAATGCGGTAAGAAAGGTCATTTTATGAAGGAATGCAGATCTAGTCAGATGAACAACCAAACTGGTCCCTCTGTCCCAAATTTCAATCGGCCTGATGATAGCTACAAAGCTAAATATAAGAAGCTTAAGGCCCAGATTGCCCTCCTGTCCATGGAAAAAGAAAAGGATCAGTGCTTGATGGCACAAACTGAGGGAAAATGGGAGTACTCTGATGACTCATCAGCTGATGAAGAAGAGGAAAGGGACATGTGTTTCATGGCCTTAAAAGATCAACAACAACATGTGGCAAAGGAAGATGTCATCACTGGAAGATGGGTGGACATCATTTTGAAAAAGGTATGTGATTATGACAATCAGGTGGATCCAGAACTGAAACTGGACCTTGCTGAATCATTAAGTGGTGATTTGGCTTTTGTGGAAACTGTTAGAGCAGATAGTGAAAGATATCTGGACACTATCTTAATTGAACTAAACAATGTTAAACCACAACTGAATGATTTACAAAGTGTCCAGTTGGCTCTCAAGGAGTCAGTTTTGAAAATTGAGGCTTTAGAATTTGATAATCAAAAATTAGTTTCTGATCTTGAAAAAGAACAAATGATTATCAAGTCATGGGTAAAAGCATCTGGAAAGAATTATGATGCATTTTCTAGAACAATTGATGCCCAGAAAAATGCATGGAAATCTGGAGATCTGGAAATGGCAGCTCTCATACCAGATCTTCATGCATTGCCTCCAGCTCTCAGGGTTGAAACTCCTTATGATCAACCTGAGGCTGTTGAAACTGAACCCATTGAGACCACCCCCACTGAGGTTAAACCTGGAGACAAACAGGCTAGTGCTCCAGTCAAAAAGGCCACTGGTAACAAGCCTTTACCTCAGAAGTCTAAGGAGCCCAAGACCCAAAAGACTAAAACTCAAGCTGAACCAAGGTCCAAGGTTCAGCAGCCTGATGAAAACGATATTTTGTTTAAACTGGAAAGTCAACTCCAACTTTTGTCTCGACAGGTTCAGAGTTGTACTGCCCGGATTAAAAATCTAGAAGGAGGTTCATCACCTCCAGTTGTAAAACAAAATATTAAACCCCCTTCTAAACCAAAACAAAAGAATGTTCCATCTGGAACTAAATCTGATAAGAAAAAGGGAGCAAGTATCAAATACCAATCGTTTTTACTCCTGCACCTGGATCTTGTGAAAAAGATCCAGATGTAGTCTTCAGTTTACCTCCACAACAATCAACTGTGACTTCTGTAGAGAAGTCCAGTGAACCCATCAAGAAAAGATGGGTTCACAAAAATAACTGATGATTTTTATGGGTGTGCAGGGCGATTGAAAGAAGAATATCTGGTATCTGGACAGCGCTGCTGGCCGGACTATGACCGGATGTAAGCCCCTGCTTGAAGAGTTCACTGTCCAAGATGGACCGGCAGTGACGTTTGGTAATGATCAAAGTGGAAAGACCGAAGGATATGGTGTGCTCAATAACGGACAGGTCGAATTCAAAAGAGTTGCATTTGTGAATGGTTTGAAATATAACCTGATCAGTGTCAGCCAACTTTGTGATGATGGCTACAGAGTTTTGTTCGATATTGCTCAAGGCACCATATTTAACAAGGATTGGAAAGTGGTGATGGTTGCACCAAGAAAAGGTAATGTGTACATCATGGATATGGAACCAGCTCCAAAAAAGCAGTGCTTCTATACCAAAGCTGATGAAGACACCAACTGGCTGTGGCATAAAAGATTATCCCATCTTAATTTCAAAAATATTAACAAGTTGTCTCGCAAACAACTGGTTGATGGGATACCTCAGATTTCTTTCAATAAAGAAAAGCCATGTCCAGGGTGTGAGATGGGCAAGCAGAAAAGGGCCAGTTTCAAAACTAGGCAAAACTTTACCATCACTGAACCTCTTCACATGCTACATATGGATCTCTTTGGTCCAGTGAATGTTCAAACTAGAGCTGGAAAGAAGTACACTCTAGTTGTGGTCGATGAATTCACCAGATATTGTTGGGTGGTATTCCTCAGATCCAAAAGTGATGCACCTACTGAAATCATCTCTCTCATCAAAAGAATTGAACTCAAATATACTCAAAAAGTTTGTCAGTTGCGAAGTGATAATGGTACTGAATTTCAAAATAAGGTACTTAAAACATGTGAGTCCCTCGATAGCTACTGATCGCTCTCGAGATCGTCTATTGTTATGTCGTGAGTGCGGAATCCTCATGAGATAACTAGTTTGATTAGTTATCGTATATATTGCTAATTATCTCAATATAATCAGCCTTATGTGATCTATCTTCGTTTTCTATAGCTTAGAAACGAACTTAGTCGCCTTTGGTGTGTGTAATATCAACTGGAATTCTTACTTTAGGGTTTCCAATCGTTTATATTTGTTCACGATCGATATTGGGCTTGCTGGGCTTTGTTCTTACGAACTTAGCAGTCCAGCCCATAAAACGAAGATTATCTTCGTTAGTTCCTAACGAAGATTATCTTCGTTAGTACTAAATACCATCAACATCTATGCTTAGTTATTTTTCCAAGTACTTTATGTACAAGAAACCTAACATATATTATGTTTGTACTTGTATGATATACATAACAAACATCATATATAAACATATAAATAACACCAAAACATGTAATTAATCATTACTAAAACACGAAGTCCATAATCTATCAATTACATATAAATGAATAAGACATAATCAAATCTAAGTTGCTGTTGTCACATCAACATGCATCAACAAACTCCCCCTTGACAACAGCATCTTCGATTTCTTCAGTCTTCAAAAATCTTCATCATCCATCAAATAACAATCGTTTGCTATTTGCATGGATATTTTCATGTAAGCAGACTTGGAGAATCTTACGATATCGATCTTCTTCATTCTTCCAAAATGGAAAAAATGAGCATTCAGTATCGTACAATTTTCTCTGATCATTTCTTGAGAAGTTCACCAACTGCATTGGATCATACATCCTTCTCAACAATATCTTCTTCTTTGAGTCTGCATACATCTTGGCTTCACCAGAATTTCGATCAATCTCCCAATTATCCAGTTTATCCAAGACATCTTGTGCCCATTTCTTGGCAGGGACTTTGATCATACATTTGATATCACGTTGAATATACTCAACACTTTTATCTGGCTTCACCACCTTCTTCTTTCGTCTTGGTTTAATATGAAACTTTGGTTTTTCAGAGTCTTTCATATTCGATCTCAACTTGAAATCTTCATGAAGATTCTTACCAATCACATCTGCAAGACCATAACTACTTGGATTGATAATCCTGTTATTTCCTAGTTCATGTAAGTCTTCTTCACACAAACTTCTGAAATGTCTCTCACGCCATGCTAAATATTGACAACCTTCTGGTCTTTTAAGAACAAACAGCTTTAGTTCTTCATCATAAAACCAACTCCAGATTATTGTCTTATATCTTGCGGCATCTTTATCTGAGATATGAGTCCAATACATGATGGGTTTCACAGTATCCCATGTGACTATATAATCATTGATTCTTTGACCAGGCACAAGTCTATCAATCTCATGTAGTGGATCATCTTCTCTGAGAGGTACGGGATAATTATTTGGATTAAAAGGTCTTGTCAAATTGATTTCCCAGTGAAAAGGAATCAATGCATCATCAATCCTAGCATATACCACGATGTTAAAACTTTAGCGGAGCTACTAATTGAAGTTTGAAGCATTCTTTCCTTAACTTCTTTCCTCTTTATCTCCAACTCTTTTCTTTCTTCCAAAGATGGGTCTTCAGGAGTTGAATCCCAAACATCATCAAACCCATAAGGTTTCTTGAATATATTCATATCCGGTTCAGGAACAAGCTCACCCTCCTCAAGTTCATTACCATCGAAGAGTAATTCTGTATCATCTGTATCATCTGAATCAAGTGCTTCAATAACTTCAGCCTCTCGAGGAGCACTTGAACCACCCGCACCAGAAGTACCAGTCTGAGTAGTATCTCTTTCTGTCTCCCCCTGAGTCTCAACCCCTTTTCCTTTGTCAGAAACTGGGCGAGAATCACTCCTATTACCAGCATTATCAGCATCATCATCTTCATTCTCACGTCTTGGCTGAACTGCTGATAATCTGCAGACTTCTTCAGGAACATCTCCCCCTTGATTCTTGACCAGTTGATCAAAAAGGTCAAAGTACCTCGAACAGTCGTAAGATCAGACTCTAACGTATCAACACAAGCCTGAAGAACATCTATACGCCTAACTAGGGAGTAATCTGAAGGAATAGGAGGAAAAGTAGGCAATCTGGGCAATATTAATCTGGCAGGAGGCAACAATGGACGCAATGTGGCACTACCGGCAACAGAAGCAGCCGGTGCTGTAGCGACAACAGGAATAGCAGCATCAGCGGCAGATACTGAAGTAGCCTCAGAAATTCATGCACGCTTAGCTCTACGATAAGTGAGAGGAGCATCCAGTGTCCTCTTCGGTCCAACATTACTTGTATCAACATGTAATGGACTTGATGCCATATCTGTATGTTCCAATTGTTCTTGATAATCAGATACAACTTCTTGTTCAGCACCAACATCCTCATCCAGATTAACTTCTTCTTGAACAGATTGATTCGTTTTAGAAAGAACCGGTGAAGAATGACATGCCTTACTCCGACGCTCTCGGCGTAAAGCACCAGGTACATCTTCTCGAGAAAAGTGATATGAATTATCACTTCCTGAAGCAGCAGGTACATCATAAGCCATCTTAGTTCGATGCTCATTACCAGAATCAGCAGCGACACTATCATATTCATCTGTGTCTGCTTCAACAACATCATCACCATCATCATTCCCACTATCAGAATCATCAGAATCACCATCCGAACTATCATCTGAACTTTCTTCATTCTCATGATCAAAATTGTCTTCATCATCCACTAACATATCATTCTCAAAACGAGATCGATAATTTGGATTAATTAAATGACCAAACAAAGGTGGATAATTTAGACCAGCTACATTTCGAGTATTGGCATCTAAATCAGCAAATATACGTAAAGGCCAAGCATGTGGTACATAGCGAGGACCTTGATCAAATACCAAGTTCGGACAGAAATGTCTAACTATCACCACAACAAAACGAGGATATAATAGAAACCTATTCTTCGCCTTGGCATTGATTTGATCAACAAACGCATGATAGAAGTATGTTGAAAACGGATAAGGTCTATTATATACCAAAGCAACCATCTGCGAAGAAATCTGAGCAGAAAGCTGATCAAATCCAGCCTTACGATTGCTCAGACTTACTAACAACACGTAAGCAAGGTATCTCCAACGTCCTTGAAATCCACTTATCAAAAGGAAGCTTTATTTGACCAACATATCCCATTCTTTGAAAACACCGACGAATTAGGTCAAAATCATAAGCTAATTCTACTGCGTCGTCTGATTCTTCACCCAAATGTAGAATTTCACGAAGTATCGCAGCATTAAAATCAAAAGTGATTCCTTCGACAGTTGCTCTAACAAAGCTACGACCATTAACCATGACCTGATGAGCAGTCCTCCAGAAGTCATCGATATACTGCCTAACCAATCTAGGTGAATCACAGAATGCAAAAGAAAGCCTAGAACGAGCAATAAAATCAAACATTTCATGATAGTGTTCACAATTATGCTGATCTGGATCCAGATTTAAGGCCAGATTGTGCTTCTTAAAGAACTGACGTGGAGCAAGAGCCATTTCTGCAAAAACAAATCATAATTGAAAAACAATTATAGGATTAGCACAAGAAATGAATAGCAGTCTTAGATGAACTTAATCAATAATCTCATAAGTTGGAACTGTACGAAATTAGTCTTTAAGTTCGTAAGGTAAAAATGTACGAAGATAGACCTTAAGTTCGTTAGTTAAGAATGAACGAAGATAGACTTTAAATTCGTTGGATAACAATAAACGAAAATAGGTGTTAAGTTCGTTGGGTAACAATGAACGAAGATAGCTTAGAAGCATTACTAAGTTCGTTTGTCACAAAAAACTCCTAAGTTCGTTAGTTGAAGAAAAAGTCTAAGTTCGTAAACTCTGTTTGAAAACCTAAGTTCGTAGAGATAAACGAAGTCTAAGTTCGTAGACATTCTGAACAGCCTGTTGGTTCCAAAATCAAAAATTTGATTTTAATAAAATTGATTAACACTTGATTTGCCCAAAATAAGTTACAAAACATTTGTATCAATTAAATGAAGCATAACCCACTTCGATTTTACAGACGAATTAAAGATCCAATGGTTTTAAAATCAAAAACGAAATTAAACCCTAGAACCTAAAATATGTGTAAAACTGATTGAGTTCATGTAAAAATTGGGTAAAAACAAGAATCGAGAATTGGGGATTTGTGAATGACGATGCTC
The DNA here is from genome assembly GCA_034093135.1 of Erigeron breviscapus. NCBI lineage: Eukaryota > Viridiplantae > Streptophyta > Magnoliopsida > Asterales > Asteraceae > Erigeron > Erigeron breviscapus. The sequence continues at coordinate 106,293,519 of CM067168.1, forward strand.
AATAATATACCTGAATC
>CM067168.1:106294535-106444485 GCA_034093135.1 Erigeron breviscapus
ATCTTGCGTGGGTTTAAGGAGAAAGAGGGTCCAATTGGAGAATCCTTCAAAAATCTTTGGATTCTCCCAATAAGGGTATTGGACCCTTGAGTTCCTTGTAAAATCGCCATCGGATTATTCGGATTTAATTTGATGAGCGAAGTATTACCAGGAGCACCAGATGCCTGTTTGACATCTGGTGAAGGAGCATATGGGACAGATAAGATATTTACATCTCTTGAACGGGATGATTTAGGTGCCATTAGAAAATGAAATTGAAATTTTGGAATTAGGGTTCTTGATTTATGAAGCAGAGAGAGAAAAGAAGCAATTTTAGATGATTTGGAAGTAAATGAAAAGAATGTAAAGGGAAGTAAATGTGATCGGAGTAAATAAGGGTATTTATAAGGAATTCAAGATCCCAATGAAATACCAAAAACTATATTTTATTTAACAAAATCATTTTTGTAGATATTTTTACAAAATAAGTTTGAATTTTGAAATAAAAACATAATTTACAGTGTCAGCATTAAATGCTACGACGGCTTAACTTACCCACGCGCCCATTAATTTTCATTTTCCCAATAAAAACAGTTGTTATTTACCAAAATGTCTTTAAACACGTCAGATGACGATATCAAGTGGTTTAAAACACTCGAGTACCATCACGTGTCACAAATATTGACCAAGTATTTTCTAACGTTATGAAAAATTAAGACAAGACTGAACCTAGTCACTGGAGGACTAGTCCAGCGCCAGTTTCCAACTGGAGAGTTCTCCAGTTGCCATTTTCAAACAAAACGAATTTTAGTCAGAAAATTATTTTGAGTCTTTCCCCCTAAAATGATGATCCAGAAATCGATTAGTGCCAGGATAGTATCACAAAGGCGTTCGATAGCCTGGCGAGCAAAGATTATCTGGACCTCCTCAACTGGAGAACTTCATCAGTGTCACTGACGCGTTCATAACAAAAATCTCCAGTTTTAAGGATTTAACATTCCCAGTTCGCTGATGAGATTTTTAAAGGTTTTCTCATCAAGAGGCTTTGTAAAAACATCAGCGAGCTGTTTGTCAGTGGGGATGAAATGTAATTCAATGTCTCCTTTCATAACATGATCGCGAATAAAATGATACCTGATGTCAATATGCTTTGTCTTGGAGTGCATCACTGGGTTGTGAGATATAGCAATTGCACTGGTGTTGTCACAAAAGATTGGGGTCCTTGTATACTTTTGACCATAATCTAGTAACTGGTTCTTGATCCAGAGAATCTGGGCACAACAACTGGCCACAGAAATGTACTATGCCTCAGCAGTGGACATAGAGACTGACGTCTGCTTCTTACTGGTCCAACTTACCAGTTTTCCTCCAAGGAAATGACAACCACCAGTTGTTGATTTTCTATCTATCTTACAACCTGCATGGTCTGAATCTGAATAACCCATTAGATCTAACCCTGAGCCTTTGGGGTACCAAAGACCAAGATTAGGACACCCTTTCAGGTATCTAAAGATACGCTTAACAGCGTGCAAATGTGATTCTTAGGGTTAGCCTGAAACCTGGCACATAGACATGTTGCAAACATTATATCTGGTCGACTGGCAGTTAAATACATCAGTGAACCAACCATACCACGATAGTTAGTGATGTTCACTGGTTTGCCAGTTGGGTCAGAGTCCAAATTTAATGGTGCTGCAATAGGTGTGTTTTTTGATGGGATTGAATCATATTTGTATTTTCTTAACAAATCTCTGACATATTTTCCTTGGTTTATGAAAATTCCATTTTCAGTTTGCTTAATCTGAAGACCTAAGAAAAATGTTAATTCTCCCATTAAACTCATTTCATACTCAGATGACATGATTTTAGAAAACTTTTTACACATTGCATCATTAGTTGAACCAAATATAATGTCATCAACATAAATTTGTACCAATAAGATATTACCTTTTTCTTTCAAGATAAATAAGGTATTATCTATTGCACCTCTTTGAAAGCCATTTTTAAGAAGATGTTTAGTTAAAGTATCATACCAGGCTCTTGGGGCTTGTCTAAGACCATACAAAGCTTTGTTCAGTTTATAGACCCAGTGAGGATGCTTCTCATTGATGAAGCCTGGAGTCTGCTTAACATACACAACTTCTTCCAATGTTCCATTAAGGAACTCACTTTTGACATCCATCTGGAAGACTTTAAACTGCAGATGGGCTGCATAAGCCAGAAAAATTCTGATGGCTTCAAGTCTTGCAACTGGAGCAAAAGTTTCATCAAAGTCAACGCCTTCTGCTTGACAATAACCCTGGGCAACTAATCTGGCCTTGTTTCTTACAACATGGCCATCTTCATCCATCTTGTTTCGGTAGACCCATCTTGTACCAATGGGTTCTTTCTTTAACCCTGGTGGACAAGGAACAAGCTCCCACACAGTATTCCTTTCAAACTGGATGAGCTCTTCTTGCATAGCTTCCACCCAGCTTGGGTCTGCCATAGCCTCGTCAATCTTCTTTGGTTCAATTAGTGATAAGAAGGTGACGTTTAAGCATTGCTCACTGGTGGCTCTTCTAGTCTGAACCCCACTATTTGGATCTCCCACAATCTGTTCAATTGGATGTGCTCGAGTCCATCTAGTGTATTGACTAGGCTGGTGAATTACAATATCAGTGCAAGTCACCTGTCGATCTTCTTCAGTTGCAGCAGCTTCTAGAGGAGGATCAGTCCAAACTACTTCTACATCCTCATCAGAGTCAATGAGGTCACGATTTGCATCATGAAATTCTTCATTAAAAGGCATTTCTTGAAGAACTGGAGAGGTTGGAGTTTGAACTGGTGCTGATATTGGAGTGGCACGTACATCAGATCCAATCACCAATTCCTGTGGTAAATTGAAATTGATGGAGGGATAGAATGAGGTGTCACTGGTGGTGCTTTTCTTCTTAACTGGTTCCAATTTGTTGCAACTGGAAACATCTTTTGGTGAAACAACTGACTGATGAACTTGGTCAGTTTCACCAAAATTTATTGGAACAACTGGAGAAATATCAAGGCTTGGTCTCTTGTTGATTGCTTCAGTTGATTCGTCGAATGTGACATGAATTGTCTCATGAACCTTTTGGAGTCTATAATTATAAACTCTAAAGGCCTTTCGAATATCTGAATAGCCTAAAAATACACCTTCATCAGCTTTTGCATCAAACTTTCCAAGCTGACTGGAATCGTTTAAAATATAAACTGGACAACCAAATACATGAAAATATCCAATATTTGGTTTACGATTCCCGAGTACTTCATAGGCAGTCTTCTTATGTCTCTTGATGTAGACTGACCGGTTTTGGGTGTGACAAGCAGTTGCAACTGCTTCAGCCCAGAAACTGGTGGGAAAACCTGATTCAGATAGCATACTTCTGGCTGCTTCTATCAATGTGCGATTCTTTCTTTCCACAACTCCATTCTGCTCTGGAGAGTGTGCTGATGAGAAGTTTTGAGAGATGCCAGTGTCATTGCAAAATGTTTCGAGTACCTTATTTTGAAATTCAGTACCATTATCACTTCGCAACTGAAAGACTTTTCGAGTATACTTGAGTTCAATTCTTTTGATGAGAGAGATGATTTCAGCAGGTGCATCACTTTTGGATCTGAGGAATACCACCCAACAGTATCTGGTGAATTCATCGACCACAACTAGAGTGTACTTCTTTCCAGCTCTAGTTTGAACATTCACTGGACCAAAGAGATCCATATGTAGCATGTGAAGAGGTTCACTGATGCTAAAGTTTTGCCTAGTTTTGAAACTGGCCCTTTTCTGCTTGCCCATCTCACACCCTGGACATGGCTTTTCTTTATTAAAAGAAATCTGTGGTATCCCATCAACCAGTTGTTTGCGAGACAACTTGTTAATATTTTTGAAATTAAGATGGGATAATCTTTTATGCCACAGCCAGTTGGTGTCTTCATCAGCCTTGGTATAGAAACACTGCTCTTTTGGAGCAGGTTCCATATCCATGATGTACACATTACCTTTTCTTGGTGCAACCATCACCACTTTCCAATCCTTGTTAAATATGGTGCCTTTAGCAATATCGAACAAAACTCTGTAGCCATCATCACAAAGTTGGCTGACACTGATCAGGTTGTATTTCAAACCATTCACAAATGCAACTCTCTTGAATTCGACCTGTCCGTTATTGAGCACACCATATCCTTCAGTCTTTCCATTTTGATCATTACCAAACGTCACTGCCGGTCCATCTTGGACAGTGAACTCTTCAAGCAGGGGCTTACATCCAGTCATAGTCCGGCCAGCAGCGCTGTCCAGATACCAGATATTCTTCTTTCGATCGCCCTGCACACCCACAAAAATCATCAGTTATTTTTGTGAACCCATCTTTTCTTGATGGGTTCACTGGACTTCTCTACAGAAGTCACAGTTGATTGTTGTGGTGGTAAATTGAAGACTACATCTGGATCTTTTTTACCAGATCCAGGTGCAGGAGTAAAAACGATTGGTATTTGATACCTGCTCCCCTTTTTCTTATCAGATTTAGTTCCAGATGGAACATTCTTTTGTTTTGGTTTTGAAGGGGGTTTAATATTTTGTTTTAAAACTGGAGGTGATGAACCTCCTTCCAGATTTTTGATCCGGGCAGTACAACTCTGAACCTGTCGAGACAAAAGTTAGAGTTGACTTTCCAGTTTAAACAAAATATTGTTTTCATCAGGCTGCTGAACCTTGGACCTTGGTTCAGCTGGAGTTATAGTCTTTTGGGTCTTGGGCTCCTTAGACTTCTGAGGTAAGGGCTTGTTACCAGTGACCTTTTTAACTGGAGCACTAGCCTGTTTGGCTCCAGGTTTAACCTCAATGGGGGTGGTCTCAAAGGGTTCAGTTTCAACAGCTTCAGGTTGATCATAAGAAGTTTCAACCCTGAGAGCTGGAGGCAATGCATGAAGATCTGGTATGAGAGCTGCCATTTCCAGATCTCCAGATTTCCATGCATTTTTCTGGGCATCAATTGTTCTAGAAAATGCATCATAGTTCTTTCCAGATGCTTTTACCCATGACTTGATAATCATTTGTTCTTTTTCAAGATCAGAAATTAATTTTTGATTATCAAATTCCAAAGCCTCAATTTTTAAAACTGACTCCTTGAGAGCCAACTGGACACTTTGTAAATCATTAAGTTGTGGCTTAACATTGTTTAGTTCAATTAAGATAGTGTCCAGATATCTTTCACTATCTGCTCTAACAGTTTCCACAAAAGCCAAATCACCACTTAATGATTCAGCAAGGTCCAGTTTCAGTTCTGGATCCACTTGATTGTCATAATCACATACCTTCTTCAAAATGATGTCCACCCATCTTCCAGTGATGACATCTTCTTTTGCCACATGCTGCTGTTGATCTTCCAAGGCCATGAAACACATGTCCCTTTCCTCTTCTTCATCAGCTGATGAGTCATCAGAGTACTCCCATTTTCCCTCAGTTTGTGCCATCAAGCACTGATCCTTTTCTTTTTCCATGGACAAGAGGGCAATATGGGCCTTAAGCTTCTTATATTTAGCTTTGTAGCTATCATCAGGCCGATTGAAATTAGGGACAGAGGGACCAGTTTGGTTGTTCATCTGACTAGATCTGCATTCCTTTATAAAATGACCTTTCTTACCGCATTTATAGCAGGTAAGATTGGTTTTATCCAGAGAGCTGGAGCTGGAAGCATTGTTTGGGCCATTAAATCTTTTAGATTTATGATTAAACCTATTAAAGGTTTTAGCGATCATGGCTACCAGATCATCATCGTCAGTTTCATCACAACCGTCACTGATTTCAGTGGTCAGGCCAGAGTTCAAAAAACTGTTTAACATCTCCTTCATTGAGTGTGCCTGGACACTCTCTGCAGACATTAAAGCAGTATAAGGTCGCTCAGTTACACTAGCAACCTTGGAACTCTGGGCATGGTTCATGGCATCCTGCTCAGCCACCAGTCTTGCAGCATTATTGTCTTCAGTGAATCTGAAGGCTCCATAGAGCGATGCAAGAGTATGGCTGTGCAGGGTTTTACCTTGTCTTAAGACAAGAACCATATTTTCCCATTTGGAAGGAAGAATATCACAAAATTTCTCAAGAAGAATATCCTTATCCTTCTCTACACCCAAGCCTCTCAACTGATTAATGAGGCTAGAAAACCTGGTGTAAGTACCAGTTAGACTTTCATTGGGCAAAGCAAAGAAGGATTCATACTTCTTGTTCAAGGCAACCTTTCTGGTGACAATAGTGTCATCACCTCCTTCAAACTGAATAACTAATTCATCCCACATTGACTTGGCACTGGGGAACAACACAAGTGTTGGAATTAGATCTTCAGGAACAGCTCCAAGGATCATGTTCTTGAGTCTGGTGTCCAGATCTACAAGTCTACGATCCTCGTCAGACCAGTGGTCTTCGAGCTTTTCTCTGGAACCTCTTCTTCCAGTTGGATCGAGAAGAGGACTTACCCCAAGAGACATGGGTATATATGGTCCATCCTTAAGGATTTTCAACATATACCTCTCTATCCCACCAAAATGCAAAAGCATTCTGGCCTTCCATGTACCAAAGGTCTCACTGTTTCCATCAAATTTTGTAACAGGAGTGTTAGAATAATGTACATGGACGTGATTTGGGGCAGTAGGAGGAGGAGGGTTTGTATTAACATTTTGAAAAGGTGGTGTATTAGTATTCAAAGGGTTTTCACCTTGACCAGAACCATCTCCACCTTCAGTAGTAGTCATCTAAGCAGATCTAGGCAAGTTTATTAGCCTTCTGCTCTGATACCACTTGTAAGTCCCAACTCAATAGATGGTACTACTTGAAGACACCTCTATGTCTATGGTGGAGTTACTTTGCAATATAAACGTTGAACTGGAGACGACCAGTTACAGAGAGTATATACCAAGTTCTATATAGATTACTTATTTAAGTGACAATAAGTAAAGAACAATGCAATAATATAAAATACTTGTAAAGTAAATTGGTGAGACAATATGTAATTTTCAAGTGTAATTTATTTATTAACTTTAAATAAATTACAAGGTTGTTGCAGAACCAAGATAATACAAGTATGTAAATATCCTAACAACCTATGAACTACAATTGATCTACACTTGGAATTTCTCTGAACAATCGAAACACTTAAAGTTGTGAAATGTTCCTTTTTACGATTGAGAGAATATTGCACAAGTTCACCAAGAATATTGCAGGTATGCAAAGTGTGAAGTGTTCTCACTTACTTATTCTTGTTGTGCAATGACTTGTATTTATAGGCAAAGTTAACATTGGGATGTTAACTTTGGCCGTACAAATATGGTTGAGAACATTTAAGGAATAACATTTAATTCCTTAAAATGCTGTGTAAAGTTGCAGTAAAAAGCAACTTTACCCAACCAGCTTTATGTACCTTTTTGTACTTAAATAATAAGATAAATCTTATTATCCGGGTAATAGCACATAAAGCATAAAAGTCAATTCCTCGTAATCAGTGTAAAGCTTTGTAAGAGCTTTCCACTGACGGTCTCCAGTTTGTAACTGACTAGAATGTCAACTGGGCTTCGTTGCCATTGTCATTCTCTATCTTCCATTTGTTGTCTTCGACTCCAACTGGAATGATTCTTCAACTGGTCAGTTCTCAACTGGAGGAAGTCTTCAGTTGCGTTGACTGTACGATGCAACTGGACTTCAATATATTTCTGGACAAATCTTCTTGGTCTCCAGGTGCAACTGGAGACTGGCCAGTTTTACTGAAACTGGTCCTAACAAAAAGGGTTTTAATATGGGGGAAGATATGTATAACTGTATACTCGTATTAGGTAAAGAAAAAAGGTTTAATTTTGGGTATCCATCCTTTAATGAAGATAAGGGTATAATAGTAATATGGCATCTTTTAATTGTTAGGTTAATTTGTAGGTGTATTTTTTAGGTCTCCTAATCATTTTTGTTTTATGAAACGGTGGATTCTTTACCCTTATCTTCAGAACACCTTTTCTTACATCTCTCCAAATGTTTTCTTTTACATTAGACACAACATTCTTAGTTTCCATCTTTTCTCTTAAATCTTGAAGAAACAAAAAAAAATCTAACTTTTTAGCTTTCCTTACTCTTCTTTTCCTAACTCTTCCTAGGGCCGAAATCATCAAGCCACCATAAAATCTAAGTTTTATTTTTCTAAGATTGATATAGTTGGGAACTATGTTAGTGTGTCTTGTTCTAAATATAAAGTGAGTTCAAAAGGGTTCGAAACCACCAACTCTTGAAACTGCTGGAACTTCCGCCGACAACTTCAGGCAACCACCGCGCATGTCTTCTTCGCTGTTTTTTTAACCTTTTATTTATTTATTTTCTCTTGATATTTTGATTTAGGTGTGAAGTTTGATGTGCGTTTTGTTGGGTTAGTGGTTTGAAAGCGGGTTGTTTCTGGCGGTGAAAGAAGAGTGGCGGTTGTTCCCGGCGATGGTCGTTTCTGGTAGTGATTTCAGATTTGGTGTCTTAGGATTATGTGTATGTAATATGTATATGTGTATATATTATAAAAAAAAAAAAAGGAAAAGGACAAAATAGCTGACGTCAGCATGGTACTGTATAGCTACAGTAAAAGCTACAGTGCTCCATGGCCACGGGAATTGTATATATATAATATAATATAATTTCACCACACAATAATAAGGGTATGTCGTGTCACTCTATCTAGCCACCAAAAAGAATAAAATGACAATGAATTGGGGAAGGGGTCACGTGAGCTGCTTGTAAAATCTTTTCTATATATCCGAAAACCACACCACCTGTATTTTGCTTTCACTCCTCTCATTGGCTAGTCAACAATACTAGTCAACAGTCAACAAAATGATGTGTCCGAAAATATATTAGCAGCCAACAACGTCAAATCGTCAATGTTTCTTCTTTTCTTTTCGGCCAGACTTCCCAAAAAGAGATAAAAGCCCACCAGCTTAAATGTGATCGTGGGCTTGTATGTTGGGCTCAAATTGTTAATAGTTAAGTATAACATAAAATATGTTGGGCTTGTATGTTGGGCTTTTCATTTAGTGGGTTGACGATAACATGTTTTTCAGTTATGTATAACTAATGATGTGGCCGAAAATATATTAGGCCTTACGTATCCACCGATGTTTTAACCTGGCTAGCCACTAAATGAAAAGCCCAACCCCATTTTATATAATGGGCTCCAAGGTAGGATTTTGTTAACAAAAAGAGATGTCCCCGGACTGGAGACTCTAGAGTGCTAAGCTAAATGCTATAACCCAATAAAAACTAGGTTAATACCCTGTTGTCGGGTTAAACAAATAATGTTGTCCTTACAATTTACGTAAGTTATATAAGAATGAAGCAAACAAATAAATTAAGTTAAAAATATATAAAAAAAACTAAAATCGATAAAATACTTTTTGTCAAAAAAGTATTTTTGTCATTAGTTATACATAAAATATCACCATTAAAAGTAGGGCTGTCGACCTAACTCAAAAACAGACCAAAAACCATCAAAAGTAGAGCTGCCAATACTATTAAACCACCAACCTGAATTTTTCCACATCGGTTTGTATTCGGTTCTTGGTGTTAGGTCAACCCATCGATCAGTTGATATATGCGTATGATGATGATGGTGTAAATGTGTAATAGATATATTTATATATAATTAATTATAGTAAAAGTAAGTCATGATCTGTTTTATCTACAACCTACTTATTGTATATAGTTATTGTTGCCGGTGCACTAATCCGAAAGAAAAAAAGGACCACTCGATCAATTATTGTTTCAATCATCACCATTGAAATTCAACCTTTTAATTAGCACATTATCTCATTGTTTGTTACACTTAAAAATACATGTGCTTAAAACTCATAAATTATACTAATTGGCTGGAATGACTTTCGATGTTATCTCCTCCTACATCAGTGGACTCTATCACATATATTGTTAGCAAATATATGTCATGTGCTCTAATTCATTTTACCAATTGAAACTTATAGACGTAATTTGAGTAACAAAGTGAGAAAATTATGATACTTTAAATTTTAAATGTCAAATTCCATACAAATTTCCCTCCAATAAATTACACCAATCTACATGAACCTCACCTATATAAACCCACATCCCTATTTTCTTTTTTACCAATCAACTCGTAAGATTCACCATTTACCAATACTCAAAAATGGCTTCACACAAGCAATCAAATGATACACTCTCAACCAACAACACCATTGAAAACAAAAAAAGAAAGCGAGAAGATAACTTGAGGAATTGGAAGTGGGATGAGGTCATAGTCATAGACGATTCGGAAGATGAACAAATCGATGATCTCGGCTATGATGGTGATAACGACTCGGGCCTTGATGTCGATGACGAATTTCCTATCTTGAATGATTTTGTGGTATTGGATGATATCATCCATCCTGTTGAAGACGATGATAACCAAGTAAGTACTATAAACACAAAATTACTCCACATTTTGATTCAATGTATGTTACAAAATTATTTATACATGCTATATAGGTGAATTTTGAAGCTGACAATGAATTTCCAATCATCGATGATTTCGTTGTATTGGATGAAATTCATCTCAATGAAGATCACCTTGATGATCCTAAGTTGGTAATTCTTTGACTTTAATATTTACTCCTCATTTTGGTCTTACACATTTTAATACCCGTGTTGTATATGCTATGTAGGACGTTTTTGATGTGGATGATGAAATTCCAATGAGGATCAAACGAAGCAAGTTTGATCAAGTGAGAGTCAAAACTAAAAACCGGATGAATCGAGTTTTTGTGGAAGATGATGATGATGAAGATGAAGAATAAATGTTTAGATATCATTTACTTCATTTTTCTTTATTTAGCTTTTGGGTTTAGTTATGCTACTATCTATGTTTTCAGTATTAGTTTTCTATGTAAGTGTTTTTTTGGTTCGAATTCCATGTAAAGGTGACTTCTTGTCATCTTTTTAAGGATTTAATAAACAATTGTCTTCTATTAATGTTATGTTGTGTCATATTTCCATGTTATATATTAACCATGTGCTGTCAAAATAATTGTGAAAGGTGATACCATTAAACCTTCACCTTTATACCAAATTTTTCGATGTACAACTTAATTAGTCATTGGAAATTATAAGTTAAAATATTTAATAATTTACGTATTAACAAAATAGCCAAGATACTTATTTTATTTTCTTAATCTTGGGTTATTAAAGTAAGTATAAGGCGTTCACTACGTATATATAAAATGAGAATTTATGGTATATACATCACACTGAATCATGATCTTATTTTATGTATCACTTTATATTTTTTCTATCTACATTAATACACTTTATACATCACATGTAACATTACAGTTTCTAAAAAAATCACTTTGAATTTCATTTGTTTGGTCAACGTCATCTTTACTTTATGAGTTGCTTGTGCATTCTTTACTTTGAATTTAATCGTTTGATCCTCTGTTAACATTACAGTCTATTTGTATAATTTGTTTGGTCAACGTCATCTTTACTTTATGAGTATTGTTATAGAATTAACTATATTAACTAACCAAATCACATTGAATTTAATACTATAAAATAGATAAGTTTGTTAACATATCATAGGAGTCCTTTTAGAGTGGGGCCCTATCCAAAATGGTGTTGGAGGCAATGAAGGACCAGATTCTCAACTTCGTAAAATTGTTATCTCCGATATGAGGTATGTTATCGTTGCTAAAAACTTAATTTATCTCTACATGTTGTTTCAAATACAAAGGTCATATAAAAAAACTAAACTCCCACAGTGATACGACGCTTAACATTTCGTTGCTGGGAAAAGTGGCTTTGAGTTATGAAGATGATGTAATCCGTTCAAAAATGGATACAAATATCGTGGTTGTATTGTCTAGCTGCAGAGTTCGAGAATTTGATGGTTAGTTTTTATATATAAATGAATCGTTTTAATCATTTGAATTCAAACCGACCCTTTAACAAGAAATTATTTTTAACTACTCAGGTGCACTGCAATTGAGGACCACAGTATCAACAAAACTTTATTTGAATCCTCCAATTATGCAGGCCACCAAATATAGGGACATGTTATAAGCGGCGTCAATTCTTTATTATATAAATGAATCGTTTTAATCATTTGAATTCAAACCGACCCTTTAACAAGAAATTATTTTTAACTACTCAGGTGCACTGCAATTGAGGACCACAGTATCAACAAAACTTTATTTGAATCCTCCAATTATGCAGGCCACCAAATATAGGGACATGTTATAAGCGGCGTCAATTCTTTATTATATAAGCACAATTAAATTCTAACCATTGTTACTCGCACTCATATTCATAAAATTCTGTTTTTATAGACCAATTCAACAGGTTATCTTTACATCTCTCGAAACTGAAAAAGATGACTTAATGGTGACAAGTATTCCCGATATTTACAACCGTTTAGCTGCTGGGAAGACTGAGGTAATTGGTGTTCTGCAAAAACATATATAAAGTATTGATTGTTACAACATATCATGCACACACTTATGTTATTTATTTTGACCTTTTCTTACCAGCAAACAAACTTTATTATTCATGCATTGGTCATTGGATTTGACTTATATAACGACTGGAAATTCATACAATGCACTGTATGTTATAAGAAAGTAGAATTCAAAGGAGTACATTATTACTGCGAAAAATGTCAACAGAATGTTATGAACCCGCGTCAAACGTAAGTTGCAAATACTATAATGATTTTTTCTTTAGTCTACTTCGTATTAGTGATGTCATTTCAATTTAGATACAAGTTGGTGATAGAAGTAATGGCCAAGACGGAGCGAATGGATTGTGTTCTTTTTAACACCGCTGCTGCAAATCTTTTAGGATGCACCGTGGAAGAGTTGCTTATCATGACTAAGGAAGAGGTTAGTTTATCGTGGTCTTTTACTTTATATTTACAACATGTAATATACACAAACGTTAACTGAAACGTTATAATTCCAATACCTTTTTCATGTTAATAACATATGAGAACAAAAATGTATTAGTTGAGATTATACATTATTACAAAATCAATATATATCCTCTGCTGTTAATACACTTATCTATATGGAGTCCTTTAAGTGGTCATTTAATGTTACAAGACAAGTCCAACAACCGTTAATGAGAGTATTCACTATATATGATATAAATTGTTGTAAATATATCATTTTCTAACTTACAGGGTGCTGCTGATCCCCAATGGATAGAGGAATTCTTCATTGGTAAATTGGTCGGAGTAACAGTCGTCTTAGGGATCAAAGTTGATGGTTATAATTTGGCACCTAATTTTTCGCGTAGATATACAGTCACTAAATACTATGGTGATCATCCCGATTCCCTAAAGAACTACAATGGTGTGACCGCAAATGTAGGCCAAACAATGGTGCCAACGATTGGTAATCTTTACTCCCATGATAACCATTGTGTTTTAGACGCCTTTGAGTTGCCACCAACTATAACCGAAGATGAGGAAATAATGATGGATGAACTTCAATGGGGAGGAGGGTATTTATCAACAACCTCTGCAACTGCAACAACAACTACACATGAAGATGTGAAGGATCAAGATGTAAAGGTTGAAGATGTGAAAGATGAAGAAGGGGCTAATGACGTTCAAATGGAAGGCGTGACAGATGAAGATAGGAAAGAATGAAGATACTTTACTATTTGTCACATAAACCCAGATTTCATAAGTATTTGCATTTTTGGTTTGAACATCTCATTTTAGGTTTTGTCTTATATTTGGATCCTATCTTTTTTATGACTTCATGGATTATTCGCATTCTTATATATCATTTTACTTTTTGTTTCTTTTACTATTATGATTAATTTATGTTGATTTGATTTATATGGTATTATTTTTAAGTTGTCTAATGTGAAGTACAAGTTAAAAAATAAATAAAAATAACCCGAGCTACGCACGGGTATTGTACTAGTTTGTATTGAAATTAATCCTGCCAATTAAATTCGAATTGATGATTGGTTTTATTCGTCATTAATTGACTATTTTTGAATACCATTATGGCTTCAATCTTAGACTTTTCTCGAAAATTGAACACGATTTTTTCATGAAAGTTGGTTTGTCAGTTGTCACTATCTTAAATAATTCCCATTGAAAATTTGAAGATATCCCTGCCCTTTGGGAAGACTATTATCATTTTGCACAAATACTTTTGTAATAAAATGAAGAGAAAATATCACAAATGGTCCATGTGATTTGTCATATTCGCATTTTGCCGCTTGTGCTTTTTTTTTTTTTTTTTTAAATTCGTCTTTTTACTTTTTATCACATAAATTTACTAAAGTTTCCGCAAGAACTTTTACTTTTTGTCACCTAACTTTAATTCTTTTACTTTTGGCACGAAAGTTTTGTTTTATTTAGTTTTTAAACTTTTATCTTTCTAACTTTTGTCACGAAAGTTTCATTATCTTACTTTTCACCACATAACTTTTGTTTTTTTAGCTTTTGTCAACTACACGAAACTTTTAACCTTTTTACTTTTTGTCACAAAACTTTATTTTTTTACTTTTGTCACATAACTTTAATTCTTTTACTTTTGGCACGAAAGTTTTGTTTTATTTAGTTAAACTTTCATTTTTCTAACTTTTGTCACGAAAGTTTCATTCTCTTTACTTTTTATCACATAAATTTACTAAAGTTTCCGCAAGAACTTTTACTTTTTGTCGCATCGCTTTCATTCTTTTACTTTTTGTCACATAAACTTTTAATTCTTTTACTTTTTGTCACAAACTTTAATTCTTTACTTTTTATCACATAAACTTTTAACATTTTACTTTTTGTCACATAACTTTAATTCCTTTTACTTTTGGCACGAAAGTTTTGTTTTATTTAGTTTAACTTTCATTTTTCTAACTTTTGTCACGAAAGTTTCATTCTCTTTACTTTTTATCACATAAATTTACTAAAGTTTCCGCAAGAACTTTTACTTTTTGCCGCATCGCTTTTATTCTTTTACTTTTTGTCACAAACTTTAATTCTTTTACTTTTTGTCACAAACTTTAATTCTTTTACTTTTTATCACATAAACTTTTAACTTTTACTTTTTGTCACATAACTTTAATTCTTTTACTTTTGGCACGAAAGTTTTATTTTATTTACACTTTATACTTTTATTTTTCTAACTTTTGCAACGAAAGTTTCATTATCTTACTTTTCACCACATAACTTTTGTTTTTTTAGCTTTTGTCAACTACACGAAACTTTTAACCTTTTTACTTTTGGCACGAAAATTTTGTTTTATTTAGTTTTTAAACTTTCATCTTTCTAAGTTTTGCCACGAAACTTAATTCTTTTACTTTTGGCACGAAAGTTTTGTTTTATTTAGTTTTTAAACTTTCATCTTTCTAACTTTTGCCACGAAAGTTTCATTCTCTTTACTTTTTATCACATAAATTTACTAAAGTTTCCGCAAGAACTTTTACTTTTTTCCGCATCGCTTTCGTTTCTTTTACTTTTAGCACGAAAGTTTTGTTTTATTTACACTTTATACTTTTATTTTTCTAACTTTTGTCACGAAAGTTTCATTATCTTACTTTTCACCACATAACTTTTGTTTTTTTAGCTTTTGTCAACTACACGAAACTTTTAACCTTTTTACTTTTTGTCACAAAACTTTATTTTTTTTACTTTTGGCACGAAAATTTTGTTTTATTTCAGGTAGCTGCGCAGCAGCCTGCCAGCTTGCTTCTTTTTATTTATTTTAAATTCGTCTTTTTACTTTTTGTCACATAACTTTAATTCTTTTACTTTTGGCACGAAAGTTTTGTTTTATTTAGTTTTTAAACTTTCATCTTTCTAACTTTTGCCACGAAAGTTTCATTCTCTTTACTTTTTATCACATAAATTTACTAAAGTTTCCGCAAGAACTTTTACTTTTTTCCGCATCGCTTTCGTTTCTTTTACTTTTAGCACGAAAGTTTTGTTTTATTTACACTTTATACTTTTATTTTTCTAACTTTTGTCACGAAAGTTTCATTATCTTACTTTTCACCACATAACTTTTGTTTTTTTAGCTTTTGTCAACTACACGAAACTTTTAACCTTTTTACTTTTTGTCACAAAACTTTATTTCTTTTACTTTTGGCACGAAAATTTTGTTTTATTTAGTTTTTAAACTTTCATTTTTCTAACTTTTGCCACGAAAATTTCATTCTTTTTACTTTTTATCACATAAATTTACTAAAGTTTTCGCCCTTTTACTTTGGCCACATCACTTTCGCTTCTTTTACTTTTCGCACGAAAATTTTGTTTTATTTTACTTTTTATACTTTTATTTTTCTAATTTTGCCACGAAAGTTTCGTTATCTTACTTTTCACCATATAACTTTTGTTTTTTTAATTTTCGTCAAGCTTTTTCCATTCCTGCCACGAAACTTTTAACCTTTTTACTTTTTGTCGCATAACTTTATTTCTTTTACTTTTCGCACGAAAGTTTTGTTTTATTTAGTTTTTAAAATTTCATTTTTCTAACTTTTGTTACGAAAGTTTCAATCTTTTTACTTTTGATCACATAAATGCCTTAATTACCATGAGTTGTAAAATAAGTAACTTTTTTTCTTTTTTAGTTTTCACCCCATAACTTTGGATTTTCCTTCTTTTAACACAAAACTTTAAGCTTTTTTTGTTTTGACCACAAACTTTGATCTCTTTACAAACTTTCATTTCTTTACAATTACACTTTGATTTATTTACCTTTTCCCACTTAAACTTTTGAATTTTTTATTTTACTCACAAACTTTGCTCTTTTTACATTTTGCCATTTAACATTTTCTTTATGTTTTTCTCTTCTCATTTTCTTTCATGATACAAGTTGTATACACATACATCGAGTACAACTTTATAAAAATTTAACAACTTAACGGTTTTAACACCCGGCTATTACCAATCAACGGACAGAGTATCGTGTAGTGGTTCCTCTAACTAAATGATCATTTTTATATTGTTTCTTACATCCGTTTTTATCGTTCGTGTAATACCTTTTTTTATAATGTACGTTTATCGTTATGTATGCATCACCGCCTATATGCACGATGTACGTTTTAAGTATCGTTATCTGTCCCGGGGCAACGCCCGGGGTTGAAATACTAGTTACAATTATACTATTGAGTAAATTACATTTTTCGTCTCTAAAGTTGGTACGCTTTTCACTTTCAATCCTTGAAGTAAAAAAATATCAATTTGCATCCCTAAAGTTGGCAAAAATTTGCAATTTTGGTCCATCCCATAGACGGCGTTGGTTTTTGTCCGTTAACATAAGCACGTGCTAAACACGTGAGGGCATTAATGTCTTTTCCCCTTTACACTTAAGGGACTGAAAATGCAAAACGTGACAAGTTCAGGGACAAAAATTGCAATTTACTTTATCTATTATCATCATCTTCATCTCATCTAAATTCAACCGGCGACTTTTATTCCGGTCATCTTCTCCGGCTAATTTCCGACACATCTCCGGCAAAAAAAAATATTTCGGCGAGCAAATGTCAAATTGTAACTCAAAAATAGACATATTCATTTAACTCCAGCCACAACCATCGATGGCCACCACCCAACAATCCTATTCGCATCACCTATTCGCGGCAGCCGGAAAAGTTGCCAAAAAACTGAAAATCAGGATTTTTCTCTCGTTTATTCGAATCGGAACACGACACCAATACCAAAAAGCTTCGCCGGAAAACTCAACAACTCGGCGGGAAAAAGAATTCACGATTTCTTGTCCGTTTCTTCGAATTAAAACTCCAAACCGGTACCAAAATACGTAAATTAAACTCCGCACAAACCCAAGCCAACAAAAATCTTGTTTTTGCATCATCACTTAATATATTTTAATTTACAAAAGCATTAAAAGAGTATATTTCAATTTTCGTCCCCCAAGTTGTCACGTTTTGTAACGACCGAACTTCATTTAATAAAATAATACAATTGAACGACTTGACCTGACCAATAGATAGAAAGATTTTTTATTTATTTTTTTTAAAACGGCCGTTACACTAAAATTTTGTAAAGTCCCTGTAACGGGTGCATAACGGCAGTTACGCACCAGTGTAACGCCCGTTACACATATAACGGCCGTTACAAAGTGTAACGGCCGTTACACTAAAATTTTGTAAAGTCCCTGTAACGGGTGCATAACGGCAGTTACGCACCAGTGTAACGCCCGTTACACATATAACGGCCGTTACATCAGCTTTTCACAGCTTGACCCAAAAATGACTTAAACTTCAGCCCATTATAAAAGTCAAGACTTCGAATACATCATAAACAACAATTCAGATTTTCAAATATGTAATAGACACGAAGTGTGATACTTACATACTTAGTTTTGGTCCGAAAACGATAAGAACTATCAATGGGTCGTTTGACCTAATAAACGACCTAATTAGCATGTTATGACCAAAAACATCCAAATGACCCAAAAACTTTACAAATATGCAGATTTTACATCCAAAGAAAACTTATTCATCCAAAACAAACTTGTACCAAGAGCCATAGTAGTCAAATGGGATTTTCTACCAATTTACCCAAGATGTCAACCTTCAAATTTGACCAAAGCTTCAAATCACTTCAATTGCTCAATTCTTTACCTTTGCTACTACCAACTCCTATAAAAGAGTAAACAACTAAAACATAAGCAACGCTTAGTGAATGCATATACATATAATCATAATCAAGTTACCAAGCAATGTGCCTCAAGCACCACATATTGCCTATCCAACGATAGCAAATTCAATCATAACATAATTTCACTTTCACATGGCCATGGAAACATGCTAGTAGGAATTTACCCACCTACTAGCTATAATCACAAATGGATTAGTAGGAATTTACCCACCTACTAGCTATAATCACAAATGGATTAGTAGGAATTTACCCACCTACTAACCCTAATAACAAATATGCTAGTAGGAATTTACCCACCTACTAGCTATAATCACAAATGGATTAGTAGGAATTTACCCACCTACTAACCCTAATAACAAATATGCTAGTAGGAATTTACCCACCTACTAGCTATAATCACAAATGGATTAGTAGGAATTTACCCACCTATGACCCCAAATAACAAGAACATGATTACATGCATACACACTCACCTTGAACTTGGCTAATCGATTCTATGGCTATAGGCTCAACTAAATGGTCTTCATCACCTATACATAATACAATTCACACAACTATGAGTTCTATAAACTCAACTATTTCAAGGTCAAATACTTGCATTCAACAAGCATTCCCTTTTTCATGGTGTTTGGCATTCACAAAACACTTTAACAACTTTCCATAATCAATTTCAAATCACCATTTAGCCAAACACCCAAAACATAATGTTTATTACTTTGGGTTTCATCTTAAACTCATTTACAATTACCCAAAGCTTATCCTTTTCAATTTTATTAGGGTTCATCATCAAAATCCCCAAAGTACCAAATTCCCAAATTTTAACTAAGAACCCTAATTCTACAATCAAAACCCTGAATTGGAAATCAAATGGTTTAAAGAAATCTTACCTCAAAGAACAATTATCACAATTAAATTTTCAGAATTTCTCCTTCCTCCTTCTTGCTAATTTCGGCCCCCAATCCAATCACACAAGCCCTCTCTTGCTTATTATTAGAATGAATTAGATAAATAGGATTTGGGAGGATGAATTGCATGCACTCTTTGGTAGATTAGAAAGTTTGAGAAGAATTATAGAAGGAAATGGAAGAAGAGAGTGTAATGGAATTGTGATTCATCAATTTCATATGGCTGGACACTCTCCCCCCCTGCCACGTATCTTTTAAATTTTTAGTGGGTATTATACCCGCTAGCCACCAAAGTTCCAACTAAATTAACCCCTTATCTCAAAACAAAATACTAGGAAATTAATTTAATGCTAAAACTATAAAAAGGGTTAATTTTCTATTGCCTTAAAATAACGGGGTGTTACACATTTTTGCACTTTTCGTCCCTGTCAAGGAGTAAATGACGCTTATACCCCCACGTGTTAGTCACGTGGGGTGAGTTAACGGAAAAATTTGGACGTCGTTAGCGCTAGGACCTTAATTGAAAAAATTAGCCAACTTTAGGGATGCAAATTGATATTTTTTTACTTCAGGGATTGAAAGTGAAAAACGTGTCAACTTTAGGGACGAAAAAAGTAATTTACTCTATATATATTATATACTATATTAAGACATTTGGTTATTCACTCGCCTACGTGGCGAGTTACTATTCGTCCATGCTACACTTCGTATTACTATTCAGATTTTGCCAAATCGCATTTCGTTCGGGGTTTTACTACTGTTACTTTTTGGTTTTTTATTTTTTTTTTTTTTTTTTTTTTTTTTTTTTTTTTTTTTTCTTTTTTTTTATTTTTTTTTTTACCACTATTCGGATTTTACCACATCTGATCCTCTTCGGGTATAAAACTACATGTTATATTTTGGTTTTTTATATTTTTTTCTCTTTCGGGTTTCCAAATAATATAATGAAGAAAACTTTTATCGTTTTTTTCTTTCTAATAGTGCCTTTGAATTAATATTTATTTCATATGTCAAAGTTTTTGACAATGACGAGTTACTATTCGTAGGTTACACCTCGTAACATTATTCGGATTTTATCATATCACATTCCATTCGGGTTTTTCTACTACGTGTTACTTCTTGGTTTCTTGCAAACCCTGCAACGCGGGGTTGCAAACCTCCTAATATATATTAAAGGGCATGGCTATGAATAGTGCCATGCCCTTTAATCTTCCGCCACGTGTCACCAATCAATGCCCACCACGTGTCACCGGATCAATGGTTGATTTTACACCCCGTATCAGTATTCAGATTTTGTCATATCTGATCCCGTATAAGGTTTTTTCTCTTTTTGTGAATAGTAACTCGCCTACGTGCCGAGTTGTTATTCGTTGATGTCACACCCCGTACCACTATTCGGACTTTGCCAAATCGCATCCGTCTAGGATTTTCTACTACGGGTTACTTTTTAGTTTTTTTTCGACACTATTTTCCTTTTGAGACATCCGAACTTTTTGTGGCACACCCCGTACCACTATTTGCATTTTGCTACATTGGACCCGTTTAAATTCTCAACTAATATATTAATGTTTTTGCTATATCATATCCGATTCTGGTTTCCACTACGAATTACTTTTTGATTTATTGCACACTTTTAAACAAATATATTCATGGCAGAATGATTTTTAATTAATAAGTGATTGAAGGTTCAATGCAAATACACCAAAATAACGTAACTGTTGCAACAAGACAATTGAGACCCCGCAACGCGGGTCCAAAATTTACTAGTTACAAAAAAATCACCAAATTTCTTACCTTAAATCTATAGAAAGAATCCATTGATTTAATGGTATACAAATTTCTTAGCTTCCATAAGTGTCTTTTTACGAAGTCTCAAATTTAACTCTTGAATTTGTTTGCTTTTATCATATATACTAACTTTCTTCGCCGACCACTCTATCACCCAACCACTCTATCTACAACCACCGTATATACTAGTCTGTGACTCTCCAATCTATATACGAAAGAAAAAGAGAGAAAGAAGAACAGAAGAAGCTATTTTCGGCGGATGGGTTTTCTTGTGACCGGCGGCGGCGGCTTGAAGCAAAGCGGCTGGTGGGTCTTTTTTCTCGGTGGTCGGAGACTGTAGCCAAAAAAGGGAGAAGCTTTTTTAGATCAGGGATGCTTTGTTATAGATACAACTGATATACTCGATCGGGGTTTTCTATATCTATTTGTATTGCTGAAACATTGTTGATTAAAACTCAGAGATAACTTCAAGAATCGAGATTTGATGAACTTTTACAAATGGGTTTTGATTTATGATGAGAAACTTGATTAATCCAATTGGGTTTCTATTGCTAAGTGATTATAGAATAATGATATTGGGTTTTTGAATGACCAAACTAGTTGGGTTTTGCTGCGTGAATCAAGAATCGGAGCTTTTTTTGTTTTTTTTTCGACACTATTTTCCTTTTGAGTCATCCGAACTTTTTGTGGCACACCCCGTACCACTATTTGCATTTTGCTACATTGGACCCGTTTAAATTCTCAACTAATATATTAATGTTTTTGCTATATCATATCCGATTCTGGTTTCCACTACGAATTACTTTTTGATTTATTGCACACTTTTAAACAAATATATTCATGGCAGAATGATTTTTAATTAATAAGTGATTGAAGGTTCAATGCAAATACACCAAAATAACGTAACTGTTGCAACAAGACAATTGAGACCCCGCAACGCGGGTCCAAAATTTACTAGTTACAAAAAAATCACCAAATTTCTTACCTTAAATCTATAGAAAGAATCCATTGATTTAATGGTATACAAATTTCTTAGCTTCCATAAGTGTCTTTTTACGAAGTCTCAAATTTAACTCTTGAATTTGTTTGCTTTTATCATATATACTAACTTTCTTCGCCGACCACTCTATCACCCAACCACTCTATCTACAACCACCGTATATACTAGTCTGTGACTCTCCAATCTATATACGAAAGAAAAAGAGAGAAAGAAGAACAGAAGAAGCTATTTTCGGCGGATGGGTTTTCTTGTGACCGGCGGCGGCGGCTTGAAGCAAAGCGGCTGGTGGGTCTTTTTTCTCGGTGGTCGGAGACTGTAGCCAAAAAAGGGAGAAGCTTTTTTAGATCAGGGATGCTTTGTTATAGATACAACTGATATACTCGATCGGGGTTTTCTATATCTATTTGTATTGCTGAAACATTGTTGATTAAAACTCAGAGATAACTTCAAGAATCGAGATTTGATGAACTTTTACAAATGGGTTTTGATTTATGATGAGAAACTTGATTAATCCAATTGGGTTTCTATTGCTAAGTGATTATAGAATAATGATATTGGGTTTTTGAATGACCAAACTAGTTGGGTTTTGCTGCGTGAATCAAGAATCGGAGCTTTTTTTGTTAGTATATATTATATATGTGTATTGATATATTGTGTATATATATATATAGGAGTTAATTTCATTACATGCCCATGGGGTATGTCATATTTCAAGTTTCACCCCTCTCGTTTTTTCGTATTATTACATATCCTTATGGTGACTTTTCATATCATTACATATCCCTCACGCTAACGTCCGTTTCTAGATCTCCGTTAACCACCTCATGTGCAATATTTAGTCTTTTTGACTATCTTCTTCCCCATTTCTTCTCAAAACCAAACCATCAGAAATCCAAACCAATTTAACAATCCTATTCATAATCAAACCCACAAAAACAAATAATAATCATATTACTCACTAACCCACTGTTGTTTCTTTAATTCAATACTAACCCATTTGAGATAACAAAACACACATATGGATACATCCACCCCATTCGGAGACAATCCTACCATTTTACAATGGAAATGAACCCAGAATCCAATCTACAATCAAATTAATTAATAGTTCAAGATAATGCTAAAAAAACATTTTTTCAAATACCAAATCCAATCCACTTACTGTACGCACTAAGTCCAATCCAAAAAATGATGTTAGTCGGTAACCCGCAGTGGTGGGGATGTGGGTTTTTTTCTTTGTCTTCCTTTTGCTTCGGTTTTTAGTTTCCGGTGTGACGGAGGTGCTTGTTTTGGATTGTTGTGGTGGTTGGGAGTTGGCGATTCTCGATGGAGGTGGTCGTGGGGTAAGTGTAGGTGCGCGGTGGTAGAGTTGGTTACTGGTTGTTGTGGTGAGTTTCGTTGGGATGGAGTTTTGGTGGTACCCGATGTATGTAGCAGATGGTGGTACGATCGGTGGTGGTGGTTCTCGGTGTTGTAATAGTCACAAAGAAGGAAGAGGAAAACGAGACTTGCTGGATCCAATAATTAGTAGTAGGCTAGTAGCAAATAATGGGAAAAGCAACGGCAGATAGAGAGATCTGCAATGTATATATATATTTTGTATGTATATGCATATATATTGTGTATACATATTGATATAGATCTAGGACATATACAAAGATGCAGATAACTTCATGGAGGTTGTGTATGTATATTGATGGATTTGCAACATATCTTGGATTTTTGTTTGGATACATATGTATAAATATGAATTTGTTTTTGGTAGATTTGTTTTAGGAATAAATGAATCGGGAAGAAGAAGACATATTTTGATTTGGGAAAGAAGTTTCTTATACTGAAAAAGACTAAGATACCCTCATGTGCAATGCACATGAGGGGTTAACGAAGATGCACAAACGGACGTTAGCCTTAGGGATATGTAATGATACAAAAAGTCACCACAGGGGTATGTAATAATACAAGAAAATAAGAGGGGCAAAACTTGAAAATATGGCATACCTTAGGGGTATGTAATGAAATTAACTCTATATATAGATATAGATGTGGTGTAAAATAAATAGAGACAGAGATTAGATGGATATAGGTATAAATATATAAATATTAAAATGATTTATTATTACAAATAGATCATGTGATTGACAAAATGACAATTATACTCTCACGTGGTTTGCACGTGAGGGGTTTAAACGGTCAAAACTAACGGAAGTTAGTGTCAGGGACTGGCAAAAAATAGAAAATCCAGGGACTGTTTGCAACGGAAAAAAAGCATAAGGGGCAAAATGTGAATATGACAAACCACAAGGACCATTTGTGACATTTTCTCTAAAATGAATGTATACTAGAATAATGTGCAGTTGTAGATGGATTGTTGAAAAACTTTTTTAGTTATTTAAATTCAAAAATAAAGTTCATAAACTTTTAATTACTACAAGAGTGTTCATAAAAAAAAAGGGTAAATTACCCAAATCATACCTGAGGTTTGTTCGAAACTACATTGGTCATACCTACAATTTAAAAATTACGCGAGACATACCCATCGTTGTCAAAAACTTACATTGACCATACCTATCGCTGACGGTCGTCTATTTGGCCGTTAAGTCAAGTCAAGTGTCGTGCATGTGAGGTATCAAAACCGTAATTTCGTGTAAACTTCAGGTATCATTCGTGTAATTTACCCTAATTAAAAATTATTAAGAATTTTAGAGTTTTATTTATACTTCAGTTATTAAGTATAGTAGATATGAACATTATTATGAAAAAATTCTTTTTTTTTTCAATGAAAAGTATATCAAGAAAAATAGTTGATACAAGAATGCATTTATTATTATATATATCATTATTATTTTGTTATATGTGTATAGTGAATAAAACAAGGATCAGAACCATGAAAACCACTAAAATTTTCACTTTTATATTATTTTATTTTTTATATAATTTATTCTTTTTAATAGAAACCTATTTAAAAAAATACAAAAAAAATAATTAAATAAGCAATATAATTTTTTCGTATGGTTTGATAACATCCCCCTCAGATTAGAGGGGTAAAGCAAAGTCGAAGACTCGTCACGGTTTTAGAATATAATTTCACCTCAGATTAGCAATCTGTAGCATTTTGGGTTTGAAGTTCCAGGGTTAGTCGTTAGTCTGACCTTGAAATTTCTAAGCCTAAACCTGTATCGTTTGATGACATCCTTTCATAAAATTTTTATTTTTTATTTTGAAATAGGTTTTTAAAATGAATAAATATATATATGTGAATTTTAATATAGAATATCTACCCACTTTAATAAATGAAATATAAATATAAATATCTTAATAACTTTTTATTAGGGTAAATTACACGGATGATACCTGAAGTTTACACGAAATTACGGTTTTGATACCTCACATGCACGGCACGTGACTTGACTTAACGGCCAAATAGACGACCGTCAACGATAGGTATGGTCAGTGTAAGTTTTTGACAACGATGGGTATGTCTCACGTAATTTTTAAATTGTAGGTATGTCCAGTGTAGTTTCGAACAAACCTCAGGTATGATTTGTGTAATTTGCCCTAAAAAAAATGAAACTAAGGTGCAAGGGTGCAGTGTCAATCTTTGTCATATTGGCAAGAATTGGCAATGTTGTAAGCTAATGGAAGGACGCCATGTGTCCAGCAAGATTTTTGCCAATTTTTGCCAAAACCTTATCAAAATGGAGGGTGTAGTGCCAAAATCTTGTCAAAATGCCAAAAGTTGGCAAACACAAAAAACAAAAAAAAATGATGGGGTCAGGGCTTGCATTTATGAGCCAAAAATGATGCCAGTACTTGCCACAATCGGCTAGATATGGCCGATTGAAGTTGCCAATGTTACTTGCAAATTCTTGCCAATGGAAAGGGTGCAATGGACCCAACATGCCGATACTTGCCGATGGAAGAAGTCGATGGAATGTACCGACTGCACCCTTGCCCCTAAGCTGAATAACATTCAAGTGTAAAAAAAAGTTATCAAATAAGTACCAGCTTGCTATGGAAATGTATCCAGCTTATGGTGACTTTTCATCGGGTAAGACGTACTTGAACTTGTGTAAGACTAATGTGCAATAGGAAAAAAGATAATCAACATTCAGTTGATATTAGAAATTAATAAAAAGATTTCTAGGTAGGAAATCAGAGTATCAGACCGTCTACTGATAACCATTTTTTCAAGTTTATTCATGCCGACAACAAAAAAAGTCTATATAGTATAATCCTGCAATTCGGGTGTAAAACTTGAAAAACCTAGAACAATTGATCATATGGAAAACATATTTTTTTATATATTGTAAATAAAAATAAGATAAGAGGTTGTGGTGATATAGGAATGGGCTCACCAAAACGAATGATGCCAAGGTGATTCATAATTTAGGATATCATTATTTAAAAACGCTTCGTTCCAAAATTATTTTACATGAACAAAAATTAATAACACCAAAATAGAGAGATGAATTAGCTAGAAGAAGAATAATAGTGTTGGTATGTGATCACGTTAAATAAACACATGTCCGGAAATCATTTAAGCCTACGGGGTCACACAAAATGACACAAAATAATTAATAAACATAAGTTAATAGTTATATAAATGTTTATTAATAAAAAGAGATGGATTAAATTGTAAATTAGAAGTTTCCTAATTATACAATATAGGAGGGGGGCCGAAAATTAGAGGGAGGTTTCCTAATTCTCCTCTAACTTGGTCACCAAGTCAAAAACCCTTCTAATTAATCCCTATAAATAGAGATCAAAGGTTAAGGGTTTATTCATTCATTCAAGTCAAGTGATTTGAAAACCCTAACAAAGTTTTTCTCCTCTTTTTCTCTTGTTCGACCACGACTACAAACAAAAAGGAGTTTTTCGGTTTCGTACCATTCGTATATCCATATGAAACTACATAATTAATGCTTAGCATTAATTGTGATTTTATTTGTTTGACAACAACAAATAGTTTTCGGTTCATGGGGATTTCAACATTAGGGAGATACACAACGGGTTTGTGAGTTTGTGATCGGGTACTAGCATACATCATAGGGGTGTCAAGTGTGCGATCGTAGAGGGGTTTTACTTTAAACCCTAATTAATAATAATAATATTATTATTATCTTATTGGAAGCTTACGCTAAATTATTTTACATGAACAAAAATTAATAACACCAAAATAGAGAGATGAATTAGCTAGAAGAAGAATAATAGTGTTGGTATGTGATCACGTTAAATAAACACATGTCCGGAAATCATTTAAGCCTACGGGGTCACACAAAATGACACAAAATAATTAATAAACATAAGTTAATAGTTATATAAATGTTTATTAATAAAAAGAGATGGATTAAATTGTAAATTAGAAGTTTCCTAATTATACAATATAGGAAGGGGGGCCGAAAATTAGAGGGAGGTTTCCTAATTCTCCTCTAACTTGGTCACCAAGTCAAAAACCCTTCTAATTAATCCCTATAAATAGAGATCAAAGGTTAAGGGTTTATTCATTCATTCAAGTCAAGTGATTTGAAAACCCTAACAAAGTTTTTCTCCTCTTTCTCTCTTGTTCGACCACGACTACAAACAAAAAGGAGTTTTTCGGTTTCGTACCATTCGTATATCCATATGGAACTACATAATTAATGCTTAGCATTAATTGTGATTTTATTTGTTTGACAACAACAAATAGTTTTCGGTTCATGGGGATTTCGACATTAGGGAGATACACAACGGGTTTGTGAGTTTGTGATCGGGTACTAGCATACATCATAGGGGTGTCAAGTGTGCGATCGTAGAGGGGTTTTACTTTAAACCCTAATTAATAATAATAATATTATTATTATCTTATTGGAAGCTTACGCTAAAAGGTACATATTCGATTCCTTCTTTGTTAATTAATATGATTGCATATACGTTCTTATCCGCTGCGTACTCGTGATTTGTTATACGTTTATATGCTTATATTCTAACAGTGGTATCACGAGCCACATATGTGATCTATTAGTTACAAAGATCAAAACTTGAAGGGGGGTTTAGGGTTGGTTTGAATTTAATTAATTATTAAATATTAAAATTGTTTTTCTTATTTATTAATTAAATTTTTCGATTTTTAATTAAATAAAAAGGGTTTTGTTTAATTAATTCAACCTAATTTTAATGGTTAATTGAAACCCTCTAAGAAAGTTTTGATAATGTGAATTAACATGTTTATTAGATATAAATTGCATGTTATGTACCTTAATTATTTAAAGTTGTTAAATAGAAGTAAAAATCATAAGGAATTCATGCAAAATTCTTTATGATTATTACTTAGATATAGAGATATAAATTGATTAGCATAATGGTCCAATAATTAGGGTTAATTATTAGATAATTGTGTGACTATGTGAATTTTTCGTGTGATTTTTCTGCTTTGCGACAGTTCACTAAAAAATTCATAAAAGATTAACCGTAATGAGTTAGAAGCTGATTTTTGGACTGTAGATGCCCAACTCATAGGGCTACAACTTTGTAGTTCTGGTCGAAGCTTGATTCTGACCAGAAACAGGTCTAAACAGGTCGTAAAGCTACTGGAAATTTCCAGTCAGCATGTTTATGTGAATTACTTGCTAATTAGTTGTTTAAAGGCTTACGCAATCAAGGTAACTTGATGTATGTGGTCCTCTTCTTTGGAAGGGGAGCCGACTTAGACATATACATGAACTATAGTGACCATGTTTAGGTGGCCCACCTTAACTTGTTGCATGATTAATTAGTTAATAGTTAGTAAGTTTATTATTTTGCATATTTATTGTGGTATAAATGGTGATGCAAAATTGTTTTAGAGAAAAAGAATAAACTTGACTAAGAATTATCGAAATAAGATTTTTTAATAAAATTGAAGTCTTACAACCATTAGATACACCGGCTCACCCATTTGAACAAACTCTAAGAGAGGTATAAGTCGGAGTGCGCTAGCCTCCTAAAAGAGCGGGTTTTTAATTGCGTCTATCGCAAACCTTTGCTCTTGCGCTTCTTTGTGTGTTCAAATGGAGCTACCGAGCTCTTTTGTGTTGCTAAGACTATAAAAATGATTTTATTAAACATTATGTTATGAAGATTTGCATGAGTCTTCATACATAAACTTTTGATTCACATCAAATGCATTACCCATTCAAAGTTAAGTCTTTGCCACCCACTTTTCTAAGAACACTTGCAAGTGCTTTTTGCTATACGTTAGACCGTAGGTGAATTGTATCTAACAAGGTAAATTACTACTCCATCGTGAGACCGGTGGTAGACTATTTACATGTTCTTAATTGGGCGACTTAAAGCGAGTCAAGAGGTGAGATATTTGACCCGTGGCATAAGATGGGAAAAAACATGTTTACAAAACACTTAACACCCCTTTAAAGTGTTGTTGTAAGTTCCATAAATCTAGGAGTTGCACTAGTAATGCAATTATTACTCGTTACTTACCTTTTGAGTACGTCATTTCTAGCAGATCAACTGATGAAATGATGGTATGTCAATTGGATCCTAACCTTAAAGAAATTAATTGTTAAATGAATTTAACATGGGTAAATTATATTTCTTAAGGATTATTATCGAAAATACCGATAATTGAACTTGAATATGTTTTGTAAATGGAAACAAATCCTTCACAAAACATACACCAATCGGCTTTCAGGTCGATGCTAGGAAGGGAAAAACTTTCTGAAACCAATTTCAATGGTTGTTTTGTCAATTGAGAATCGTTCTAAGAGTTGAAATGAAAACTGATGTCCTTGAAACTCAGATGCCCGCTATCCCTAATGCGAGTGCCACTGCTGTGCAGTTGGAAGCATATAATACTCAGTATGATAGACATAATGAGGTTGCTTGTTTGATGACTCCCGAGTTTCAAAAAGCAGTTCGAATTGTAAAATTCGTATGATATGATCAGAGAACTCAAGTCTATGTATGGAAAACAAGCTGAAGTGGAATTGTTTGAACTTGTTGAAACACTTCATGTTTTGAAATACGAGTATGGGAAACCGGTAAGCGCTCATGTACTCAAGACGAAGAGTTACTTTGAGCACTTGGAAAGGCTAAACTATGTATATCCTCTACCTATTGATATTGGCATGATTCTTAAATTCCTTTTCAAGGCATTTTGAGAGTTGTATGCGCAATTACAATATGCACGACATGAGCAAAATCATAGCTAAATCTCATGCCATGTTAATTGAGTATGAGGAAAACTTTCCCAAGAAATCTGAGACATCCCAAGTTCTTATGATCAAGGGGGGAAAGGTTTAGAAAAGAAAACAACCGAAAGCTAAGGGCAAGAACTTTGGTAAGGGAAATCAAAGTACTTTAGTCTCGAAACCTTAAAAGACCCTTACGGCGAAAAAAGAGCATCCGGCTAAAGACCAGGCTTGTCATCACTGTGATGAAGTGAGACACTGGAAGAGGAATTGTCCTAAGTATCTAGCTGAGTTGAACGAGAAGAAGAAGCAAGCTGGTTTAACCAGTTCTTCAAGTATCTTCAAAAATTGAATTATATGTGTTGTGATACAAATGATAATTCAAAAGCAAAAGAGTCAAACCTAACTTGGACTCTACCTATCTTTGACATTGTCATCTTGTTTTATTTTGTCAAGAAACACATTGAAAGACTTCAACGTGAAGGAGTCTTACAATCAAATGATGAATCATTTGATAAATGCGTGTTTTTGGCATTGTTGTTAGCAAGAAACGCATACTTCAAATGTGAAGGGATCTTAAAATCAAATGATGAATCACTTGACAAGGGATTTTTTAAATCAGATGATGAATCATTTGACAAATGCGTGTCTTGTATTTCCGGCAAGATGACAAGAAAATCTTTTCCGCATTAAACGGAGAAGGGCTAAAGAGCTACTTGGACTAATACATACCGATGTATGTGGCCCATTTAGAAATATGTCAAGAAAGGTGGTAGCTACTTCATCAATTTTATGAATGATTTCAGTCGTTATGGTTATGTTTACTTGCTTAAACATAATAATGAAGTCTTCGAAACATTAAAAGAGTTTAAAAATGAAGTAGAAAATCAACTCGGTAAAACCATCAAGATTTTTCGTTCAGATCGAGGTGGAGAATACTTAAGCCAAGAGTTTAAGGATTATCTAAAAGCTTGTGGATTTATCCAAGAGCTTACTCCTATATAATGGTATATCTGAGAGGAGAAATCGAACCTTGTTGAACATGGTTAGATCAATGATGAACCTTACGACTCTCCCATTTTCGTTTTGGGAATTATGCTTTAAAATGGTTCCAACCAAGAAGTTTGACAAGACACCGCATGAATTGTGGCATGGGAGTGTTCCCAATTTGTCTTACTTAAAGGTCTGGGGTTGTGAGGCGCTTGTGAAACGAGATACGCCTGACAAATTTGAACCTAGATCTGTTAAGTGCATCTTTGTAGTATACTGATATGTCGTATTTTATACCCATTTCCCACAATGAATATAGTTGATTTAGCATGTTTTATGAGTCGTTTTTGTATACATTTGGTGCATTTATGGTATTTGTTAGTGTTTCAGGCTACTGACAGGTATTTAAGCGTAAATCTGGAGAAAACGACATTATTGAGGTGAAATAAGTGCTAACGGATGATTTCTGAAGCATTTGGATAAAGATTGCAGAAAGTCAACAAAAGTCAAAGCTGGCAAAAGAAGCATTGCGCCGTAACAGGATTCCAGAGTGTTAAGTTGCGCCGCAACGTAGCTCGTTGTGCCACAATGCGTTGAGTTCTGATCCAGCCATGAGTCAAAGGTCAACGCGAGTCAACGCCCAATTGCTCCGCAACAGAAAAGCAGAAGATTAAGTTGCGCCGCAACTCTTTCAATATTTGGCCAGCCTCGAGTCAACAGAAGTCAAAGTCAATGCGAAAGTCAAACTTGGTTGCGCCGCAATGCTTAGCTGCGCCGCAACTGGGTCCGATTCTGGACATATTTTAGGGAAGTATAAATAGCATGCAAAAACATCCCAAAACTCTTCTTCTTTTTCCCCAGCCGATTTTGACGACTTTTTCAGAGATATTTTCATATTTTTATCATCTTTAAGGATTTCAAACACGATTGGATCAATTTCGTTTGTCGCTTTTGATTATTATCATTCGGTAACAATGAATTCTTCATATTTTATTTGTTATTCTAATTTTAATATGAGTGGCTAATCACTTTATCATCCATCTTGATGGAGTGAGACAATATGTAAGGATTGCACAATTTTTTATAATTCAATGTTGATTTCATTTAACGTTATACCGAGATCTTAGTGTATTTCTCTCTTTTAATTTATCTTGGATTGATTGGTGATATATGTGTGTCTTTAATGGTAATTATTGATTGCGTATATGTCGTTTTGATTATTTGGTACAAATAATTGGATCTATAACGGGTACGGTAGATAATCATTCAATGATAATAGAGGGAAATGTGTTAACGGTTGGGTACAATCGATAGGTATAATTGTTATTTCAATAACTAAAACAATTGTTTGATTAGGGAAGTTATAAAAGATGTCTTGGGGTACCGGTCTTTGTAACGAAACTAGTTTAAGCAAGAGAGTCAAATGATGTCATTAACTTGACGGGTACGGGGTTGGTGCTTTGTTTGAGTCTCGGTTATTTAATTAACTTAATTTGGATTTGAACTTCATTTATGTGCAATCTGAGCGTATTGTTGAGCGAAATCAAGATGGATGCCTTTTAAATTATTGTCATACAAATTATTTTTACTTTTGTCTTCAGACGAACCCTGCCCCAGTCATACCGGATTTAATTTATTTACTTTTACTTGTTGCAAAGTGACAATTCGATCCCAAAAACCCCCTATTTATTTGAATTACTTAATTTTAACAATTGCTTTCAAAGTCCTTGTGTTCGACCTGGTCTTACCACTTAGCTATACTATATACGATTGGGTCCACTGCCCAATAGTGTGTGGTAGTCGTTATTTGGTATTACTTGTTTAAAAATTTATAAACTCGATATTACACATCAAGTTTTTGGCGCCGTTGCCGGGGACTTTTGTTTAAGTAGTTGTTTCATTTTGTAGTTCGATCCTTTTTCACATTCATTTGTGAGAAAGTTATTGTTTTACTTGATAGATTGTATTTTATTTACTTTTATTTATACCACAGGTGCGGTTGATGGTTTGTTTGTGGTATTTGTGCAGGTTCTTGCTAGTTGATGAACACAAGAGCTTCTGGCCGACCTTTGCTTAGCCCATTATCTAATCCAGGGAAAGTCAGACGTCGACTTGTGTCAAGAGATAACCAGGAACCATCCACACCAGTCAAAATAGATTTAGAAACCGCAAATCAAGCTCCACCGGACCAAGCCTTGAAAGAGAAAGTGGTTAATAGTTCGGAAGACGCAACTTGGATCTTTAGAACAGGAGAAGACTCGGACCCAGAAGATAAAGTTCAAACACCTGAACCGAGTGTACTTGTATTCCCTCGAGTTAACCTTAATATTAACCAATAACCGAGGAGAAACGGAATGGGTGATGAACAACCGATAGATCCGAACGCCCGTCCTTACGGGGAGAGAAGAAGAAATATACCGGCAGACCGGGGCACAGCTATTCGCCCTCCGGCTATTTCAGTAGATTTTTCTTTGAAAGGGAATCACCTCAAAAGTGTTGAAGAGGATAAGTTTGATGGGATTCGAAGAAATGACCCATATGCACATCTTGAGAGGTTTGAGAAGATCTGCAGGTTATATCAGTATGGAACAGGGCAAGCTGAGGCTGTTAAGTTGGAACTATTTCCATTAACTCTCATTGGAGATGCAGCTGCTTGGTTTAAGGAGTTACCCGATAACTCATTCACCACTTGGGTCGAACTTCGTGAAGGATTTATTGATGAGTTTTATTCTATGAGAACTCAAAGGCATTTAGAAAATAAAATCATAGGCTTTTCTCAAGACTTCGGCGAAGATGTTGTTGATGCATGGAAACGGTTCAAGGAAATGCTAAGGAATTGCCCCCGGACATAGTATGGGTACTGAAGAAAGTTTTGAGATTTTCTATGATGGACTGGATAGAAAGACTAAAAGGGAGCTCGGTTATGCATTTGGGGGAACCCGAATGAAGGATACAAGATCCTTGAAGATATGGCGAAGGAGTATTCGACCAGAGATGAGGACCGAGATAGGAGATCCAGTAGAAGCACCGTGGCTAAGGTTGAGAGTAGTGAAGACTCAAAACTTGTTACTGAAGTCAAGGCTCTCTCGAAGCAAATGAATGAGAGGTTTGATAATCAAGATAGCAGATTCAAGAGCCTTGAAAGAGATGTTAAGGTTATGGCTGACGGTTGTGAGCATTGTGGGGATTTGCATTATACAGAGGATTGCCCGGATAAACCAGTTCAAGATGTTAGTTACGTTCAGAATCAAGGGAATTTCAACCAAAATACCGGTTATCAAAACCGGCCATCAGGTAGTTCTTACCCTACTTCTTCTTCTTTTAATACTAACAGTTCTGGTTATGGTGGTAACAGGTTTAGTAGGTTCAACAATCAACGAGGCTCGGATCCAGAACTAAGAGATATAGTGAAGGATTTCATTAGTGCCCAGAAAGCAACTAATGAACATGTTGCAGAAGAGTCCAAGAAGGTGATTTCTGTGTTGGACGCATTGACTACTCGTTTGGACGGATTGGGGCACAAGTTGGATCAAGGAGCAAAGAATCAACAAGCCACTATTAAAGATTTAGAAGGAAGGATTGAAAGGCTAGGAAACTGCAATAGGCAGCCCAGTACTCTACCGAGCAACACTCAGCAGAACCCAAAGCCTCAATTCAGCAACCAAGGGCAGAATACTCAAGGAACAGGGCAGAAGTACACCCCTCCTAATGCTCGAAATGAGCAAGTAAATGCCATCACTACGAGGACAGGTAAGACTTATAATTCTGCAAATCCTTTACCTGATGACTCTACCCCACTCGTGCAGGTTAATGAAGATGAAGAAACGGTTGATGAAGAAGTTGAGATGGAGCCGAACCAAGCCGTGCCGATACCGGCCGTTCCATCCAAACCCGTTGAGAAACCGACAGTGAAACCTTATCAACCAAAGGTCCCATTTCCTCAACGGTTGAGGAAAGAGAAGATTAAGGAACATTTTAAGAAATTTGTTGATCTTATTCAATCTGTTAATATAACTGTTCCTCTAGTTGATTTGATTGCAGGATGCCCAACTATGCGAAGTTCCTCAAGGAACTTGTCAGTGATAAGAAGAAGCTTGAAGAGGCTAAGACTGCAGTTATGAGTGCTGAATGCTCAGCAATCATTCAGAATCAGATTCCTCCCAAGTTGGAAGATCCAGGGAGTTTTCTAATTGCTTGTTCTTTTGGTGCTTATTTGTGTGAGGCATTGGCCGATCTTGGAGCTAGTATTAATTTGATGCCTTATTCTGTGTATAGGAAGTTGTCTCTAGGTGAGTTGACCCCTACCCGCATGAGCATTAGGCTCGCGGATCATTCTTTCCAATATCCCATGGGATAGCGAAAAATTTGCAAATTAAAGTAGGGCACATGATATTTTCGGTTTATTTTGTTATTCTTGAGATGGAGGCGGATGCCAAAGTCCCCCTCATTCTTGGCCGACCATTCCTTATGACCGCGGATGCTATCATCCGAGTTAAGGCTAAGGAGATTTCCTTAGGGGTTGGTGATGACCGAGTCGTTTTTAATGTTGATAGAGCACTAAAGCATCCTTACTCTTGTGATGAGACTTGTTTCAGGGTAGATGTGATTGAAGAAGAAGATGCTTTGGAAAAGGAGCTCATGGATTTCTTGGACATGGAAGAAGGCGAAGCATTGCTAGCTTGCAGTGAAGAAGAGCAAGAGTTGGTTGGAGATATGATGCAAGCAATCATGGCGTTAAGTGTTGATGAAACGCCACTGGAAGATGAAGATTTTGAAGAGATCACCACTAGTGATAGCACACGGGTGCTAACATCGGTTGAGAGCCCCCCTACCGACCTGGACTCAAACCGATTCCGGATCATCTTGAGTATGAATATTTGCAAGGTACATCCATTTTACCTGTTGTTATCTCGTCCTCATTAATGTAGGATGAGAAATCTAGACTTATGACGTCCTAAAGGCCCATAAAAAGGCCTTTGCATGGAAAATTTCCGATATTCCGGGTATAAGTCCAGAATTTTGCAAACATACCATAAACTTTGTTGATAATGTTAAACCGGTTGTGCAAAGGAAACGAAGGTTGAATCCAAATATGAAAGATGTGGTTAAAAAGAAGATAATAAAGTTGCTTGATGCGGGAATCATATTCCCCATCTCGGATAGTTCATGGGTAAGTCCGGTACATTGTGTACCGAAGAAGGGTGGGATGACCGTAGTTTTAAATGACAAAAATGAATTGGTTCCCACTAGGACTGTCACGGGGTGGAGGGTATGTATAGATTATCGAAGATTAAATGATGCTACCCGCAAAGACCATTTTCCCTTGCCCTTTATTGATCAAATGCTCGAACGGCTCGCCGGTAACGAGTATTTTTGCTTTTTGGATGGGTTCTCCGGGTACTTCCAAATACCCATTGACCCCAAGGACCAAGAAAAAACCACCTTTACTTGTCCCTTTGGGACTTATGCCTATAGGAGGATGCCATTTGGTCTTTGCAATGCCCCTGGAACTTTTCAAAGATGTATGCTTGCAATATTTCAAGACATGATCGAAACTTCCATGGAAGTTTTCATGGATGACTTTTCGGTATTTGGTAGTTCTTTTGAGAGTTGTCTTAATAGTCTTGATAAAATGCTTGAAAGGTGTGAAAGGGCACACTTGGTTTTGAATTGGGAAAAGTGTCACTTTATGGTAAAAGAGGGGATAGTGTTGGGACACAAAGTTTCAAAAGCAGGTTTAGAGGTAGATAAAGCCAAAATTGATGTTATAGCTAAATTGCCTCCACCCACTAATGTCAAATCAATTAGAAGTTTTTTGGGTCACGCCGGGTTCTACCATCGGTTTATAAAAGATTTTTCAAAAATCACCCGGCCGATGACCAAGTTGTTGGAAAAGGATGTCCCATTCAATTTTGATAAAGAGTGTCTTGATGCATTTAACTCACTTAAAGACAAATTGACCAATGCACCCATTATGTCTCCACCTAATTGGTCATTACCGTTTGAGTTAATGTGTGATGCTAGCGACTTTGCTTTAGGGGCCGTGTTAGGCCAAAGGGAGGATAAACATTTCTGCCCTATTTCCTATGCTAGCAAGACCCTCAACCCGGCGCAACAGAACTATACCGTGACCGTGAAAGAATTGTTTGTCGTGGTTTATGCCTTTGATAAGTTTAGACCCTATTTGGTGTTGAATAAGACTATTGTGTTCACCGATCACTCGGCTTTGAAGTACTTGTTCTCGAAACAAGATGCTAAGCCTCGTTTAATTCGTTGGGTCTTACTTTTACAAGAATTTGATATTGAGATTAAAGATAAAAGTGGGGCTGAAAATGTGGCAGCCGACCACTTGAGTAGGCTCGAAAACCCTCACCTCGAGGAGTTAAAGGAGCATGATATTAATGATGCTTTTCCTGACGAGTTTCTAATGCAGGTGGATGTTGAAGAGGAACCATGGTATGCAGACATTGCTAATTATCTTTGTGGAGGGGTTCTTCCTAAAGAAATGTCTTATCAACAGAAAAAGAAATTCTTTTCTGAGATTAAGTTTTATTTCTGGGAAGAACCACATTTGTTTCGAATGTGTGCAAGATGGCATGATCAGGAGATGTGTGTCCGGTGCTGAAACCCGGAAGATTTTGGATGCATGCCACTATGGACCAACCGGTGGTCATTATGGACCATCTGTAACCGGTAAGAAGGTTTTTGATGCAGGATTTTATTGGCCTTCAATCTTCAAGGAAGCTAAAACATTAATGGAGACGTGTGAAGTTTGTCAACGTCAAGGTAACATTTCAAAGAAGGATGAGATGCCACAAAACTTCATTCAGGTTTGTGAGGTATTTGATGTTTGGGGAATTGATTTTATGGGACCCTTTCCGCCTTCAAATAAGTGTCTTTACATTTTAGTGGCGGTTGATTATGTTTCAAAATGGGCCGAGGCTAAGGCCTTTGCCAACTAATGATGCAAGGGTTGTCATTGAATTCTTAAAGCAATTATTTTGTCGTTTTGGTTGTCCTAAGGCCTTAATCAGTGATCGTGGAACTCATTTCGCGAATCATCAACTTGCTAAGGTGTTAAAGAGGTATGGTGTTCATCATCGTTTCTCTACTTCTTATCACCAGCAAACGAGTGGCCAAGTAGAAAATACTAATAGGGCTTTAAAACGAATCTTAGAGAAAACCATAGGTGATAATCCTAAAAATTGGTCTAAGAAGTTGGATGATGCGTTATGGACTTTTAGAACCGCATTTAAGACTCCTATTGGTACTACACCTTATAGGTTGCTTTATGGGAAGACATGTCATTTGCCTTTAGAAATAGAGCATAAAGCTTATTGGGCTCTTAGGAATTGCAATATGGACTTAGTTGAAAGTAGTGAATTGAGAATGTTGCAATTACATGAGTTGGATGAGTTGAGGTTGAATGCTTACGAGAATTATAGGCTCTACAAAGAGAGGACTAAGGTTTGGCATGATCGTAGGATTAGAAAGAAGGATTTTAAAGCCGGTGATAAAGTTTTGTTGTTCCTTTCCAAGTATAAGTTCAAGCAACCCAAGTTGACTTCTAGGTGGACCGGCCCTTTTGTGATCAAACATGTTTACCCGTCTGGTTATGTTGAATTGCTTAAATCGGATGGGACTTCTTTTATCGTTAATGGTCACAGGTTGAAGCTTTATCATGAAGAAGAGGAAAATGTGGGAGTCGTCGTTGACGAGCTTCCATTTTTCGGTAAGGATCAATGAAAAAGGACTTTGAGTCGAGCTAAAGACTCGTTAATAAATTAAGCGCTTCGCCGGTATATTTCTTCTTATCTCCCCGTAAGGACGGGCGTTCGGATCTATCGGTTGTTCATCACCCATTCCGTTTCTCCTCGGTTGTTGGTTAATATTAAGGTTAACTCGAGGGAATACAAGTACACTCGGTTCAGGTGTTTGAACTTTATCTTCTGGGTCCGAGTCTCCTCCTGTTCTAGAGATCCAAGCTGCGTCTTCCGAACTATTAACCACTTTCTCTTTCACGGCTTGGTCCGGTGGTGCTTGATTTGCGGTTTCTAAATCTATTTTGACTGGTGTGGATGGTTCCTGGTTATCTCTTGACACAAGTCGACGTCTGACTTTCCCGGGATTAGATAATGGGCTAAGCAAAGGTCGGCCAGAAGCTCTTGTGTTCATCAACTAGCAAGAACCTGCACAATCACCACAAACAAACCGTCAACCGCACCTGTGGTATAAATAAAAGTAAATAAAATACAATCTATCTAGTAAAACAATAACTTTCTCACAAATGAATGTGAAAAAGGATCGAACTACAAAATAAAACAACTACTTAAACAAAAAGTCCCCGGCAGCGGCGCCAAAAACTTAAAAGAAACGATGGGTTACTACTTCTACTTTCCTACCGACAACATTGTTAAAGTATCTCGATATGCTGAGTTCTTTGAAAGGAATCTCATATCTCAAGAAAACAGTGGGAGGATTGTCGAGCTTGATGAGACTCAAGAAGAAGATGTGTCAACTTCTGAAAATACTAGCAATCATCAACTTGGGGGGGGGGGGGGAATGTTCAAAGAGATGAATCTCATGAACTACAAGTTGAAGATGATGCGATTCCAATTCGTAGATCCTCAAGGACAATACGTGCTCGTGAAAGATTAAATCTTTATATTGAGTCTGAAGAACACGTATTAGGAGATTTAAATGAACCTCCTAAT
The DNA here is from genome assembly GCA_034093135.1 of Erigeron breviscapus. NCBI lineage: Eukaryota > Viridiplantae > Streptophyta > Magnoliopsida > Asterales > Asteraceae > Erigeron > Erigeron breviscapus. The sequence continues at coordinate 106,334,754 of CM067168.1, forward strand.
TTCAAAGCTGCATTATCAGATCCGGAATCTGACAAATGGCTTGAAGCTGCGAATGTGGAAATGAAATCCATGAAAGATAATCAAGTTTGGAGTTTGGTTGATCTTCCACCTAATGGTATAACCGTTGGGTGTAAATGGATCTTCAAGAAGAAGACCGACATGGATGGAAATATACACACCTATAAAGCTCGTCTTGTGGCGAAAGGCTATACTCAACTTTATGGAGTTGACTATGAGGAGACCTGTAACATTCATGATTTTTACCGTTTGACTGTGCATGTAATTTGATTAACTATTTCAATAAACAGAAATTTGGACATAATTGTGTACATTTATCTGTAAATTGGGCCAATTAAAATGTCATATTTGAATTTCTAGAATTAAGCCCATGTTGCAAGACCATGATGTTGGCCCATATGTGATAAGGAAAATATATTATAAGACGATAATCGAGTAACTATGCTAACAGGAAGAAACGTATATGAGAAGCCTTAAGTATAATGAACGGTTCCAACAGTGTCGGTGGAACAGTGACGGTGAAACAGTGTCGGTGGAACAGTGTCGGTGGCTAGATGATAATTCCATTAATAGGACAAAAACAGACACAACCTTTATATTATATGAAATGATTTATCCATATTATGAATTTATAATAATAAAAGTTGTACGCTCGTGAATATTTTGTTTGTGTTATTAATTTCGGAATCAATTAACTAGCTAGATATATTGTACATACTAGTAAAATAAATATGCAATTGTGTACTTAAATTAGTTAACTAATAAATATATAAATACATGTAATTAATTTATAACCACATAGATAAAAGTAATTATACTTATATAAACTAGTTACTACACTTAATTACACAAATAATAAATCAAGAATCAAAGTTTAGAGTCAACTAAAGTCAATTAGTCAAGTCAAGTTTGTGTTCTTGACATAAACCCCACACAAACTAACCAAGACTTGGATTATAGCTTGTAATCATGCAATGAACATGTTCCTACTGAATTCTAGTTTGTTTTAAGGCCAAAGTTTCAGCCATTACACTCAAGGATGAGTTGTAAACACATGATGAACACCTTATGGCCAAGGTGTATGTTCTTGGCACTTAGTTTCAACTCTTGGGCTATATAAGCAAGCATTTGATGATCATTCTATCATCCATCTCTTCTCTTTTCTCTCTCTCTCACATTCATAACACAAAACAATCAAGTTCATAAAGTCTTGGGTTCATCACTTGAAGTTTCAAGATGAATTTAAGGACTCTATAGGACTGAAATTTTCAGTCATCTTGCAAACATCATAGAAGATTCATCTGGATGAATTAGGAGACGTATCTTATATTTTCGGAAAGGTCCAAGTGTCAGTAAAATTTGATAAGAACGGAATTTCTTATGGTTTTGCTCAGAAGAGTTCCAAAAACGACGATTTTCAGAACTGGTCTGATTTCTGACGAGGCTACAGGTTTGTTTTTGTAAAAATCATAACTCTTTCATTAAAACTCTTCAAGAACCAAACCTTACATTTTTGAAAAGGCCATTGAGTTCCCAACAAATGTCTAGAACTAAGTTTTGTTGTATCTAGTCTTCTTGACTTCCCAAAGTCGTTGTCTAGTAGATGGCGCAAAGCTGGGAACATGCTGAAATTTACCTATTTTGCACTTAGGCTTTGTGGTAGCTTATAAGTTGATCTTATACTTGTTCTAGGTAACCGGGAGAACATTTTGAGCATAGTAAAGTACTTGTACTAGTACTTGGAATTGCTTTACTTCCAGGTGAGTTTCGTAAACCCTCCCTACTCAATTGAGATTCGGGCTGAAAAGTGTACATGTTTGTTTAACTGTTGATTGTTGATTTGATTGATTGTATGATTGAATTGTTGATATGGACATGTTAGCGCATTATTCATTATATAAGTCGCACCGTTAGCGCATTGTTTACGATGTAAGTCGCACCGTTAGCGCATTGTTTACGATGTAAGTCGCACCGTTAGCGCATTGTTAATTATTAACTATGTAAGCCGCATCGTTGTTGATCGTTATTGATTGTTATGGAACGTTGTTAAACGTTATATGGAATCGTTATTATTGAATGTTGACTTGTATTGAATTGTGATAATGTGAAACCTTATAGGTTTTCCTTGGATGTGATTAGTTCTCCTAATCCTCACTTATTGTTAACGGTTGTCATCCCGACATACTACTTGTTTCCTATTACTTGTCCCTACGAACTCACCAACTTTATGTTGACGTATTTTAGTACACTTTTCAGGTAATCAGGTTAATCAGAGACAAAATGGATAATTATGTGCTTGCATTGCTAAGATTGGACTTGCTTTGGACTTTCTGGATCCGTGATCCTTATTTCCCTTTAACGGGTTATGCTTAGGATCAACTACTATCATTTAAACATTTCCATTTAATATTGATTGAGTGTGTATCTTTGATAGATGTTGATTATTGTATACATTTGAGTGAGTTTAAGGATTGTTTCAATCCTATGTTTTCATATAGTTTGACTCTACATAATTTCCATGTCGTGCTGTGCTTTTCTAAGTGATATCCCATGATTCCGCCATGTTGGGGTGTTACAGAATGGTATCAGAGCCGTGGTTGTAGAGAGCTAGGTGGATTGACCTAGTCTATAGCCATTACACCCACATTTCATATTAGCATGCATGATAGGAAATTTTGTGTGCAACGTGAACTGTATGATGCATAAAAATGGTTTAAACTGAGGTTACTCATAGAAAAGAATAAAGTTGACTAAGAACTATCGAAATAGAGATTTGTTTAATAAAAATTGGAGTCTTACAACCTTGAGATACACCGGCTCACCTATTTGAACAAACTCTAAGAGAGGTATAAGTCGGAGTGCGCTAGCCTCCAAAAAGGGCGGGTTTTTAATTGCGTCCTTCGCAAACCTTTGCCCTTGCGCTTCTTTGTGCGTTCAAATGGAGCTACCGAGCTCTCTTGTGTTACTAAGACTATAAAAATAAATTTTATTAAACATTATGTTATGAAGATTTGCATGAGTCTTCATACATAAACTTTTGATTCACATCAAATGCATTACCCATTTAAAGATAAGTCATTACCACAACTTGATGGACGTATATGATAGTGTCGGGATACACCGTGAATTGTGGAATTATTGTGATAAACGTTGATGTGTGTGGAATCTTGGATGCATTTATTATTTGTCCCCCAGCAAAATGAAATGATGGCATTAATGGAGTATAACATTCGATAACCCTAGAGGCGCCTCTATGGTTATCCTATGTCATATAAAGTTAATGATCTCATGGATTGCGCCTCGTGGATAAAGTATAGTAGCTAACCCGGTATGTTTAATGAGTGTTGGTTAGGTGGAGGGTTAGCCGATGGTACACCCTGTATACAAACACTTTTAATGTGTCGAATGTTGAAGTTAAAATTCGGACTATGCTTTACCCACCTTGTTATGACTTGACCCTTTTATTTATATAGTATTGAATGTTTTCGTGATTGTATTGTTGATTGTAAATTGTACGATTGCTGAAGCCTTAGATTATTGCCATGATAATATCCCTGTAGAGATAACTATATTCATGCAATGATTCATAAGGACTTGATGTGAAAATTGTGTATTACTTGAAGGTCAATTTTGATATTCAAGTGTGAATTGTGTGGACTTGAATTTTATGTTAATAGACATGGTAGTACAGGCATAGGGTATTTTGAACGGGTTGGTAATGCGATGGGCTGACCAATGGTATGCTTTATATTATAAGCATTACCGGATGTCCCATGTCTAAGCTATATTACTTATAATTGTCTACAAATTATCAGTCATTGTTGGAATAACAGTATGAGAATAAGATCTAGAATACATGCTTATTAAGGTCTTAGATACTTATAATCTATAATTGTAGACCAATGATTTATTATGAACTATAGACTAAGTTCAAACTTATAGTTACGATTGACTGATAGAATGAGCTAAGATTTTTGGAGACTATAATGTTCAATTAAAGTGAGATACTATGAAATATTAAGAGACCTAGTGTGTTAAGAGGCATTTTTACGAACATGAAGTTTGAGTTGGTAATTTAACGAATGTGTTCAAAGAAATGACTAGAATAAGAGCAAACAGGATGATCGTAGAAGGTTATAACTATAAGCACGAATAAAGTTCTGTAGATTTCATTCTTAAATGATCTTGTACTTTAAGGTGAGAATACATGATTTTACTGTAAGGTACTATTCGCTTATATAACGTAAGCAATGATGTCAGATGACAATAATTGTCGAAATGGCCGACAAGGAATAACTCCTCGCCAATAAAGCCAATAATGTAGCGTTATTATATCTATATCTAGAATTGAATGAAATAAAGTTGAATAACTTTATCAGAATAATTTAACGAGACCAATAATAGGGTACTGATTATGAACAGGAGTAGAGCGGGTAATCGGAATGCGATAACTTTGGTATGAATATATATTGCACAATCTATATATATAAATCGCAATAGTAATTGGATGCAATAAAGAAATAAAAATAAAAATGGTGAAATCGGCCGTCCCCGGGATCGAACCTGGGTCTAGGCCACACCTTTTCGCGCATTTAGCCAACCGCGCTAAATGCCTAGTGTTGTGAAAGTTCTCTTATGATTAAATATAAGCATATGTACAACAAATTCCTTAATTCACGCATATATTGTAAGTTCATATGAATTTTCTTTCCTAAACAAAATTTCTCGAGGAAGGGAAAACAAATGAGAAGATTTAACTACAAGCTGTTTAAGTAATTAAACTTGGAGAAGTTAAACGGAAGAGATGTAGGAGTGTTCTCTAAGATAGAGAATATTGAAGCTGTCATTTCCACTAATGAGCATGAAGTCGATTATCAAGTTAAAAATGTTGCTAGCACTTTTAACTGGGGAATAGTTCGAGTAAGAGTCGTAATAGAATCGTAGTGCATATGGAAAAGTTATTAAGATTATGAAGCTGAATAGACTATAAGACTTGAACCAAAGTAAGAACTTTATTTGGTAAAACATAACAAGCTACTATTACAAACATTAATAATACATTCGCTCTCAACTGGAACATACACTTGACTAAGTGGCTCGGTGTGGCTTGGCTAACTCTTGCTCAATCAGCCTTAAGAAGTTGGTATTACTGGGATCCTTGGAACAAATCTTCCAAATGTTTGTTAGGAAATGAGTGGGAGCCTTATCGATCTCGCTTAAACGAAAGAACTTCTCATCCCCCTCCTCTGAAGTGTAGAAGATCCCAGCAGGTCTACTTAAGACCCTTCCTTCCACAAACATTATGCCCTTAGGAAGCTGACGATTTAACAAGGCATCATCGTCAGCCGGTGGGAGCATATCGGGAGCGGATGATGAGGCGCCAACAGTTCTTAGTCTTTTCACGGGTCTTTGAGAAAGTAGAGGAGTACTACTTTCGTCGCTTCTATGTGTAGTGTCTTCTTCTCCAATAGTTTTATGTAGATACTCCCTTAGACTTGCTTCACCTTTAGCCATTTTGGCATACCACTCAGCTTCTCTTTTACTAGCAAGTTCTAATATGTTGACATGTTGGCTTGCTGGTGTTTGCACCTCAGAACCTGTTTCTCCTGCTTCTGCAAGCAGTAGTTCCTTAGCTAACTTCAGAGAAGCCTCTTCCTCTATCGCTTGTATTTTCTGACGTTCTATAATCTCTTTGAGGATCACGTCTTGAGAACTACTTCGGAGTGTTTCAAAATTTTCATGAAATATAATAGGAAAAGGTGATGACATAGGTCTCTTTCCCTTGAAAACAGTTGGGTCAACTGTTGCTTCAACTTCTTCAGATTGTGAGAAATCAGCAAGTTGATACAACAACCCTTTAATTTCTCTAATTTCTGCTTCAAGTTTTGTTTGTTTATCGATAGATTTTCTCAATAGTGCTCTATCAGCTGCTAGGAGAAAAGGAGTGCTATAATGTATTTGGTCAATTTGGGAAGTAAGAGACTTAAACGAGGTGGTTTGTTCAGTAGCAAGTGATACTATAGTACTATTAAGTTGTTCAATTTGTTTTGACAAAAGCTCGATTGAATGTTCAAGTGCAATAAATGTGTGAGTGGCCATGGTTTAGTTGAGAAAGAACGATGGTTGATTTGGATGTGTGGAAATATAGTTTCACACAAAGGAAAATGTAAAAGAGAGAAGGAAATTTCAGAATGCCTATTATCTTTAAAAGTGCCTTTCTTATATAGAGAATGAAAGACGAAGTGTGACCTTGGAAAACGGACAGGTGTCCATAAACTACAGAAATTTTAATCATTTCTACGGTAATTAGTAATTACCGAATTATATATATAAAATTTCTAAACTTTATAATCCCTTTAACCAAGGTTGAAAAGAGCTGAACAGTTTACTCAAAAGCGTATACAATGTCGAGAAAATCCTCAACTTAATTAATAGCTTAATGAATAGACCGTCTTCCACGCATCACTATTTTTCTTCACTGCTTCTTTTTCAAGAACCATATCAATTGCTAATTCATCTTTTTGAACCCTAGATGAATTTTTGATTCAAACTATTGTTTCAGGAGTGATCCAGGTAATATTTGTTTCTTTGACCGTGGATCACTTTTAATGATTGAATTTAAGAAAATGAGACAAATATGGGAAATTCTTTTAACTGGGGAATTTCCCTAATCGACAACAATCCCCAAAAGAGATCGAAGAAAGTTGTATTTCATTATTCGTACAATACAAGTGAAACTTGTTACATTATTTAAACAGAAATACAACAATTAGGGATACAACATTTTTAAAAACCATACAAAGAAACCCAAGTAGTGACAAACAGTAAGGGAACCACGCCAAGAACGAACGCGACTAACCACTGAATAGCTTCATCCAATGTAAGTTGAGCCACAGTAATTAACCACACTATGATAATAATGTAGATTACGATTAGGAAAGGATTCAACATTTTTGATATTAGGTTTCGGGTTTCAGTTAGATTCTGAAGAAAGGAAAATGTTAAGTTGATATGGCATGGAGAAAAGTATGCTAAGGTATTATTATATAGTCTAAAAAGGAGCCGTTTCTAACGGTCAAATATGGAAGATAAAGTGAATTTGAATTTTGTATAGTGTTTTAGTCAGACTTACCTGTGTCTAGACGAATCGGTTATGCTATACTATAAGTGTATAAGTGGTCTATACTATATGAGTATAAGTATATATTTTTAAATTACTTGATACGGTCTAGATTTCGAGGTCGAAATCCTTTTAACTGGGGAATAATGTAACATTCATGATTTTTACCGTTTGACTGTGCATGTAATTTGATTAACTATTTCAATAAACGAAAATTTGGACATAATTGTGTACATTTATCTGTAAATTGGGCCAATTAAAATGTCATATTTGAATTTCTAGAATTAAGCCCATGTTGCAAGACCATGATGTTGGCCCATATGTGATAAGGAAAATATATTATAAGACGATAATCGAGTAACTATGCTAACAGGAAGAAACGTATATGAGAAGCCTTAAGTATAATGAACGGTTCCAACAGTGTCGGTGGAACAGTGACGGTAAAACAGTGTCGGTGGAACAGTGTCGGTGGCTAGATGATAATTCCATTAATAGGACAAAAACAGACACAACCTTTATATTATATGAAATGATTTATCCATATTATGAATTTATAATAATAAAAGTTGTACGCTCGTGAATATTTTGTTTGTGTTATTAATTTCGGAATCAATTAACTAGCTAGATATATTGTACATACTAGTAAAACAAATATGCAATTGTGTACTTAAATTAGTTAACTAATAAATATATAAATACATGTAATTGATTTATAACCACATAGATAAAAGTAATTATACTTATATAAACTAGTTACTACACTTAATTACACAAATAATAAATCAAGAATCAAAGTTTAGAGTCAACCAAAGTCAATTAGTCAAGTCAAGTTTGTGTTCTTGACATAAACCCCACACAAACTAACCAAGACTTGGATTATAGCTTGTAATCATGCAATGAACATGTTCTTACTGAATTCTAGTTTGTTTTAAGGCCAAAGTTTCAACCATTACACTCAAGGATGAGTTGTAAACACATGATGAACACCTCATGGCCAAGGTGTATGTTCTTGGCACTTAGTTGCAACTCTTGGGCTATATAAGCAAGCATTTGATGATCATTCTATCATCCATCTCTGCTCTTTTCTCTCTCTCTCACATTCATAACACAAAACAATCAAGTTCATAAAGTATTGGGTTCATCACTTGAAGTTTCAAGATGAATTTAAGGACTCTATAGGACTGAAATTTTCAGTCATCTTGCAAACATCATAGAAGATTCATTTGGACGAGTTAGGAGACGTATCTTATATTTTCGGAAAGGTCCAAGTGTCAGTAAAATTTGATAAGAACGGAATTTCTTATGGTTTTGCTCAGAAGAGTGCCAAAAACGACGATTTTCAGAACTGGTCTGATTTCTGACGAGGCTACAGGTTTGTTTTTGTAAAAATCATAACTCTTTCATTAAAACTCTTCAAGAACCAAACCTTACATTTTTGAAAAGGCCATTGAGTGCCCAACAAATGTCTAGAACTAAGTTTTGTTTTATCTAGTCTTCTTGACTTCCCAAAGTCGTTGTCTAGTAGATGGCGCAAAGCTGGGAACATGCTGAAATTTACCTATTTTGCACTTAGGCTTTGTGGTAGCTTATAAGTTGATCTTATACTTGTTCTAGGTAACCGGGAGAACATTTTGAGCATAGTAAAGTACTTGTACTAGTACTTGGAATTGCTTTACTTCCAGGTGAGTTTCGTAAACCCTCCCTACTCAATTGAGATTCGGGCTGAAAAGTGTACATGTTTGTTTAACTGTTGATTGTTGATTTGATTGATTGTATGATTGAATTGTTGATATGGACATGTTAGCGCATTATTCATTATATAAGTCGCACCGTTAGCGCATTGTTTACGATGTAAGTCGCACCGTTAGCGCATTGTTTACGATGTAAGTCGCACCGTTAGCGCATTGTTTACGATGTAAGTCGCACCGTTAGCGCATTGTTTACGATGTAAGTCGCACCGTTAGCGCATTGTTTACGATGTAAGTCGCACCGTTAGCGCATTGTTTACGATGTAAGTCGCACCGTTAGCGCATTGTTTACGATGTAAGTCGCACCGTTAGCGCATTGTTTACGATGTAAGTCGCACCGTTAGCGCATTGTTTACGATGTAAGTCGCACCGTTAGCGCATTGTTTACGATGTAAGTCGCACCGTTAGCGCATTGTTTACGATGTAAGTCGCACCGTTAGCGCATTGTTTACGATGTAAGTCGCACCGTTAGCGCATTGTTTACGATGTAAGTCGCACCGTTAGCGCATTGTTTACGATGTAAGTCGCACCGTTAGCGCATTGTTTACGATGTAAGTCGCACCGTTAGCGCATTGTTTACGATGTAAGTCGCACCGTTAGCGCATTGTTTACGATGTAAGTCGCACCGTTAGCGCATTGTTTACGATGTAAGTCGCACCGTTAGCGCATTGTTTACGATGTAAGTCGCACCGTTAGCGCATTGTTTACGATGTAAGTCGCACCGTTAGCGCATTGTTTACGATGTAAGTCGCACCGTTAGCGCATTGTTTACGATGTAAGTCGCACCGTTAGCGCATTGTTTACGATGTAAGTCGCACCGTTAGCGCATTGTTTACGATGTAAGTCGCACCGTTAGCGCATTGTTTACGATGTAAGTCGCACCGTTAGCGCATTGTTTACGATGTAAGTCGCACCGTTAGCGCATTGTTTACGATGTAAGTCGCACCGTTAGCGCATTGTTTACGATGTAAGTCGCACCGTTAGCGCATTGTTTACGATGTAAGTCGCACCGTTAGCGCATTGTTTACGATGTAAGTCGCACCGTTAGCGCATTGTTTACGATGTAAGTCGCACCGTTAGCGCATTGTTTACGATGTAAGTCGCACCGTTAGCGCATTGTTTACGATGTAAGTCGCACCGTTAGCGCATTGTTTACGATGTAAGTCGCACCGTTAGCGCATTGTTTACGATGTAAGTCGCACCGTTAGCGCATTGTTTACGATGTAAGTCGCACCGTTAGCGCATTGTTTACGATGTAAGTCGCACCGTTAGCGCATTGTTTACGATGTAAGTCGCACCGTTAGCGCATTGTTTACGATGTAAGTCGCACCGTTAGCGCATTGTTTACGATGTAAGTCGCACCGTTAGCGCATTGTTTACGATGTAAGTCGCACCGTTAGCGCATTGTTTACGATGTAAGTCGCACCGTTAGCGCATTGTTTACGATGTAAGTCGCACCGTTAGCGCATTGTTTACGATGTAAGTCGCACCGTTAGCGCATTGTTTACGATGTAAGTCGCACCGTTAGCGCATTGTTTACGATGTAAGTCGCACCGTTAGCGCATTGTTTACGATGTAAGTCGCACCGTTAGCGCATTGTTTACGATGTAAGTCGCACCGTTAGCGCATTGTTTACGATGTAAGTCGCACCGTTAGCGCATTGTTTACGATGTAAGTCGCACCGTTAGCGCATTGTTTACGATGTAAGTCGCACCGTTAGCGCATTGTTTACGATGTAAGTCGCACCGTTAGCGCATTGTTTACGATGTAAGTCGCACCGTTAGCGCATTGTTTACGATGTAAGTCGCACCGTTAGCGCATTGTTTACGATGTAAGTCGCACCGTTAGCGCATTGTTTACGATGTAAGTCGCACCGTTAGCGCATTGTTTACGATGTAAGTCGCACCGTTAGCGCATTGTTTACGATGTAAGTCGCACCGTTAGCGCATTGTTTACGATGTAAGTCGCACCGTTAGCGCATTGTTTACGATGTAAGTCGCACCGTTAGCGCATTGTTTACGATGTAAGTCGCACCGTTAGCGCATTGTTTACGATGTAAGTCGCACCGTTAGCGCATTGTTTACGATGTAAGTCGCACCGTTAGCGCATTGTTTACGATGTAAGTCGCACCGTTAGCGCATTGTTTACGATGTAAGTCGCACCGTTAGCGCATTGTTTACGATGTAAGTCGCACCGTTAGCGCATTGTTTACGATGTAAGTCGCACCGTTAGCGCATTGTTTACGATGTAAGTCGCACCGTTAGCGCATTGTTTACGATGTAAGTCGCACCGTTAGCGCATTGTTTACGATGTAAGTCGCACCGTTAGCGCATTGTTTACGATGTAAGTCGCACCGTTAGCGCATTGTTTACGATGTAAGTCGCACCGTTAGCGCATTGTTTACGATGTAAGTCGCACCGTTAGCGCATTGTTTACGATGTAAGTCGCACCGTTAGCGCATTGTTTACGATGTAAGTCGCACCGTTAGCGCATTGTTTACGATGTAAGTCGCACCGTTAGCGCATTGTTTACGATGTAAGTCGCACCGTTAGCGCATTGTTTACGATGTAAGTCGCACCGTTAGCGCATTGTTTACGATGTAAGTCGCACCGTTAGCGCATTGTTTACGATGTAAGTCGCACCGTTAGCGCATTGTTTACGATGTAAGTCGCACCGTTAGCGCATTGTTTACGATGTAAGTCGCACCGTTAGCGCATTGTTTACGATGTAAGTCGCACCGTTAGCGCATTGTTTACGATGTAAGTCGCACCGTTAGCGCATTGTTTACGATGTAAGTCGCACCGTTAGCGCATTGTTTACGATGTAAGTCGCACCGTTAGCGCATTGTTTACGATGTAAGTCGCACCGTTAGCGCATTGTTTACGATGTAAGTCGCACCGTTAGCGCATTGTTTACGATGTAAGTCGCACCGTTAGCGCATTGTTTACGATGTAAGTCGCACCGTTAGCGCATTGTTTACGATGTAAGTCGCACCGTTAGCGCATTGTTTACGATGTAAGTCGCACCGTTAGCGCATTGTTTACGATGTAAGTCGCACCGTTGCGGACATTAGAGTTATTAGGATCATCTTAGCCATAGCAGCGTACTATGACTTTGAGATATGAAAAATGGATGTCAAAACCGCTTTCTTGAATGGTTATCTAGACAAGGAAGTCTATATGGTTCAAGCATAAGGTTTTGTCGATCTAAAATATCCCAACAAAGTGTGCAAGCTTCAAAGGTCCATTTATGGACTTAAAGCAAGCATCATGAAGTTGGAATAAAAAGGTTTGATGAGGAAATCAAAAGTTTGGTTTTGCTCAAAATCCTGATGAACCATGTGTATATCGCAAAGCTAGTGGGAGTAATGTTACTTGGGTAAAGCAGCATTCATTCTTGGAATCAAAATCTATAGAGATAGATGTAAACGGTTGTTTAGATTAAGTCAAAGTACTTATAAGATCTTGAAGCGATTCAAGATGGAGAATTCTAAGCGTAGTTTCATACCTATGTAAGAAGGACTTAATTTATCTAGCAAGAACGGTGCTATCTAGTATGTATTTGATGAGATGCACTTGACCTGAAATTGCGTTCGTGCAAAATATCGTTAGCCGATATTAACAGAATCCGAGTAAGGATCACTGGATTGCTGTGAAGAATAATTCTTAAGTACATGTGTGCTACTAAAGATTTTCTGGTGTATGGAGGAAATCCCGATCCAGAATTCAAAGTGAATAGATACTGTGATGGTGGATTTCAGACTGATAAAGATGATACAAAATCTCAGTCGGGATATGTCTTCATTATATATAGAGGCATGGTGGATTGCAAGAGCAAGAAGCAAACCACAGTTGCTATGTATGCGACAGAGTCTGAGTATATTGCCGCCTCTAGAAGTCGCCATGAAAGTTGTCTGGATTAGAAAGATTATTTTTGGGTTTTAACGTGATGCCCTCAAATAACACACCTTTAGATATGTATTGCGACAATACTTGTGCAATCTTTATTGCCAATGAACCCAGAGTTCAGAAAGGTGCCAGACATTATCCTAGACGATATCACTTTGCACGTGAACAAATCGAACTAGGAGAAATTAAGATACTCAAAGTTCACACAGATTATAACTTAGCTGATCCTTTTACAAAGGCATTGTCAAAGGAAAGCTCAATAAGCATGCCGAGGGCAGAGGACTTAAATTAGCTAGTTATATCATGTAAATCTGTGATTGGTATTTGGATAATGGGATGTTAAACAATTATTATTTCAATAAATGAATTTATATACTTGGTATGAGTGTTTTCATTTCATAATGATTGTGTCCTATATTTGAATGTTTAATCCATGAATATTTTAAAATATTCTAAATGTCCATTGTCGATTAACTATATGGGAATATAGTTAAACTAAGACAAATATGAGCGATTGGTAATATTCTTAGGAATATTTGAAGATGGTCCTACCAAACTCACATGATATCCATAGAGATGCATATCGGACTACCCCACTTAACGAATCATCACTTTATGGATCGACGTCATTAAGTGAAATTCGTGAAATGGTTACTTTATTTATCCTTAGACTTGAGATACAAGCAGGTTATGCATGTGTGGATTGCATTTTCTTGATATAGTTCTAACTATCCTGAACAAGGTAGTAACAAAGGGCTATTTTCAGAAATGTAGTGAAACGACATGACTAACACGTGTAGTCAATATAGGATTTGTTCCTTCAATTTGCAACTGAAGAATGATACCATTTGGCGCCCTCATTAATTAATTAAGATGTTTGTATGGCCATACCCAAATGAACTCCAGAGGTTGTCTCGATTAATTTGGTAATCTTAATTAGTTGTAGAAATGAGAAACAGAATCGTTAAATTATGGAATGACATTGATCCATATCCATAATTAACAAGGTATCTGAAACAAAGGGATAATAAAGACTAAATCATTTCAAATGATACTTTAAGAAACTATACTTAAATATTTCCGGGAGCATTGGCGTGTTGCTAGACGCTAACCAATTTTATTGCCTTTATATAACATGCTCAAGTGGGAGCTGTTGGTATGTGATCACGTTAAATAAACGCATGTCCGGAAATCATTTAAGCCTACGGGGTCACACAAAATGACACGTAAACTCTATGTTATTAATTAGTATATTAAAGTAATATATTAATTAATATGATCACAAAATAATTAATAAACATAAGTTAATAGTTATATAAATGTTTATTAATAAAAAGAGATGGATTAAATTGTAAATTAGAAGTTTCCTAATTATACAATATAGGAGGGGGGCCGAAAATTAGAGGGAGGTTTCCTAATTCTCCTCTAACTTGGTCACCAAGTCAAAAACCCTTCTAATTAATCCCTATAAATAGAGATCAAAGGTTAAGGGTTTATTCATTCATTCAAGTCAAGTGATTTGAAAACCCTAACAAAGTTTTTCTCCTCTTTCTCTCTTGTTCGACCACGGCTACAAACAAAAAGGAGTTTTTCGGTTTCGTACCATTCGTATATCCATATGGAACTACATAATTAATGCTTAGCATTAATTGTGATTTTATTTGTTTGACAACAACAAATAGTTTTCGGTTCATGGGATTTCGACATTAGGGTGATACACAACGGGTTTGTTAGTTTGTGATCGGGTACTAGCATACATCATAGGGGTGTCAAGTGTGCGATCGTAGAGGGGTTTTACTTTAAACCCTAATTAATAATAATAATATTATTATTATTTTATTGGAAGCTTACGCTAAAAGGTACATATTCGATTCCCTCTTTGTTAATTAATATGATCACAAAATAATTAATAAACATAAGTTAATAGTTATATAAATGTTTATTAATAAAAAGAGATGGATTAAATTGTAAATTAGAAGTTTCCTAATTATACAATATAGGAGGGGGGGGGGGGGGGGGGGGGGGGGGGGGGGGGGGGGGGGGGGGGGGGGGGGGGGGGGGGGGGGGGGGGGGGGGGGGGGGGGGGGGGGGGGGGGGGGGGGGGGGGGGGGGGGGGGGGGGGGGGGGGGGGGGGGGGGGGGGGGGGGGGGGGGGGGGGGGGGGGGGGGGGGGGGGGGGGGGGGGGGGGGGGGGGGGGGGGGGGGGGGGGGGGGGGGGGGGGGGGGGGGGGGGGGGGGGGGGGGGGGGGGGGGGGGGGGGGGGGGGGGGGGGGGGGGGGGGGGGGGGGGGGGGGGGGGGGGGGGGGGGGGGGGGGGGGGGGGGGGGGGGGGGGGGGGGGGGGGGGGGGGGGGGGGGGGGGGGGGGGGGGGGGGGGGGGGGGGGGGGGGGGGGGGGGGGGGGGGGGGGGGGGGGGGGGGGGGGGGGGGGGGGGGGGGGGGGGGGGGGGGGGGGGGGGGGGGGGGGGGGGGGGGGGGGGGGGGGGGGGGGGGGGGGGGGGGGGGGGGGGGGGGGGGGGGGGGGGGGGGGGGGGGGGGGGGGGGGGGGGGGGGGGGGGGGGGGGGGGGGGGGGGGGGGGGGGGGGGGGGGGGGGGGGGGGGGGGGGGGGGGGGGGGGGGGGGGGGGGGGGGGGGGGGGGGGGGGGGGGGGGGGGGGGGGGGGGGGGGGGGGGGGGGGGGGGGGGGGGGGGGGGGGGGGGGGGGGGGGGGGGGGGGGGGGGGGGGGGGGGGGGGGGGGGGGGGGGGGGGGGGGGGGGGGGGGGGGGGGGGGGGGGGGGGGGGGGGGGGGGGGGGGGGGGGGGGGGGGGGGGGGGGGGGGGGGGGGGGGGGGGGGGGGGGGGGGGGGGGGGGGGGGGGGGGGGGGGGGGGGGGGGGGGGGGGGGGGGGGGGGGGGGGGGGGGGGGGGGGGGGGGGGGGGGGGGGGGGGGGGGGGGGGGGGGGGGGGGGGGGGGGGGGGGGGGGGGGGGGGGGGGGGGGGGGGGGGGGGGGGGGGGGGGGGGGGGGGGGGGGGGGGGGGGGGGGGGGGGGGGGGGGGGGGGGGGGGGGGGGGGGGGGGGGGGGGGGGGGGGGGGGGGGGGGGGGGGGGGGGGGGGGGGGGGGGGGGGGGGGGGGGGGGGGGGGGGGGGGGGGGGGGGGGGGGGGGGGGGGGGGGGGGGGGGGGGGGGGGGGGGGGGGGGGGGGGGGGGGGGGGGGGGGGGGGGGGGGGGGGGGGGGGGGGGGGGGGGGGGGGGGGAAAATCTGTGAAATATTTATAATCATTCTATAACGTACTCGATTCCTGAAAAAATTGATAACTAAAATCTTGTTCGCTTGTACTGATGTGAGCATTTGGTAAACTCGTATTAATGATGGGAAGATATTTTTAAACCACAGTTATTTTTTTTTGAACATTCAAAGCTTTTATTGATTATATGAAATCTAGCAAGATGCTAGAGAAACATACAAGGTCTTTATATCCAGAGAAAAAACAAGAAACAGAGAGATCAGAGTGCAAGAGCTAGAATGAGAAGTTGTTCCATTGAGTCCAACTAAAATCGAGCAGTGGGCTTCTATGTTTAAGCCACAGGAAACTGATGCTTTTGACTTCTTTGGCAATGTAATGCATGGATGGAGTTTTGTTGGAGAAAACACAGTCATTTCTTGATTTCCAAATCATCCAACAGAAAGCAAGCACAATGAGATGTATGTGATGTCTCTTACGGGGGTTATTGGTAGCCATTTTGTGAAGCTGGAACATGCCTCATGTAGTTGATGAAGTTCGTCCGGGGAGAGGGTGTGTAAGTCCAATTCCACTCCCATTGGGAAAAAAGCCAGCGTCATGTGCATCGATCCTTTATGAGGCAACCTTTGTAGACTTCGAGTTTGAACAAATCTGGGAAGGTTCTACAAAGTGGAGCATCACCAAGCCATGTATCTATCCAAAACCTTAGAGTGCTTCCATTACCTAGCAAACATGTGAAAGAATTCTCGAGGAGAACATTAAATTGGTCCAAGTGGGAATTCAGCTTCGCAATTAAAGACCAGATTCCCACAAGGTTGGATTTATAGGGTAAAGGGGTGCAGTTTCGAGGGGATGAATGTATGGCAGTGATTGTTCGACACCAAAGACTATCTGGTTGATTCCGGTATCTCCACCACCACTTGGAAAATAAAGAAAGATTTTTGATATTTTAACATCCCAACCCAAGTCCGCCCGAGTCCTTAAACCACAGTTATATTATTATCTGAATATTCAGATATAAGTCATTAATTAAAGAACGAACATTGTGTCATTATATCTGTAACACCCGTCATTTAAAACCTGGATTTTCAAAAACTTTGCCAAACGGCGTTTAAAATGTAGCGGAAAAGATCACTTTAAAATCTGCCACATCCGTAACGGATGGTACCTTTATAAATGGTGTTACTAATAAGCATCATCAAAATAATAAAAGTAAATCCAAGTCTTGGCACCTACATAAATGCCACATTATTACAAGTCTTTAAACGTAAATGAGATAGCCAAAACATAAGGCTAATGGGAAGTCAAAGCATTCAAAAGTCTTTGCTAGTCTTCTTTATTCATTCTACCCAATCTCACGAAGCTATTCTTCGCCTAGCTCAAGCTTGATTATCCTGAAGGCACAACATTTTCAAAGAACAAGTGTTAGCTAATAAAATTAGCTAAGATAACATGAATTTGAAAACATTTGCCAATTAAAAATATTAACATAATCATCATTACTTGTTAATATCACATACATGCATAACAATCATAACATACACATTAGGATCATCGTATTCCTAATTGTGCCTAACTTTACTTTCTTTATCTTTCTTTCTTTCTTTATCTTTGACTAGACGTAGGCTAAGTGACTTATGCCACTTACATAGGGATGTGGGGTTGTGTGTAGGAGGTCATAGACCATACATGGAGTCCTTACACCCGACTTGATGGGTAAACCATACGGTGGTCCATCGGTGTCGTTAAGGAATTGACAAAGTCATTTCCAACTGAATAAACCGTTTATGCCTTTATGCAATGGTGGTTAGGTACTCCACCCGGAATACACAAACGTAACTATGCCACGGGAGGTATCATGATTCCCAAACCACGTGACCACGTACGCACCAACTCCGAGGAGCTAGCACAGGTTAAGCTTAACACAAGACTTTACATATTGCTTGAGACTTTTAATCTTTATATTAGTTTAGGTTACACTTTCACCTAAACTAATCACATATCATCTTTTACTTTAGGGCCCTTAACATGCACGTGACATGGCAATCCTAATCATGAGTCTAGTGACTAAGTGTTCAAGCCATGTATACAAACATTTAGCATAATCATTGCATCTTTTCATGATCACATAACATAAACGTATCATCATTTCATAACATGTATACTTACCTCACACCTTTGTAACCTGCATAAGTATGTCATACCTCATAAATGGTAAGTATAATATCCCTTAGCAACCTCCCATAGTCACCCATAATCATAAAACGTGCATACATATTCAATTGGGAAGTTTAACTTATAAAAACGTGTTTTGTTGTACCATCAGGTGACAAAAGATGTTATCTTACCTTGGTACTGCTTAATAATGAGTTACATATATTTTACAGTGCTTGCTAAGTATCCCCGACAACCTATTATACATTAAACATGCATTACATGAGTTAAACGGAGCGAAAACGGTGAACAACAGTTAGTGGGGCGCACTAACAAGTCAGTGGGTCGCACTGAAATCTTTCTGACCCAGAACTGACCCTTAGTGGGTCGCACCACATTCCAGTGGGCCCCACTGGCTTCAGATTTATCAAAAACGGGATTTTCGTGTTTCATTCGTTTCGAACTCATCTCAAACCCTCACGACCTGAAACTTTCTAGATCACTTCAAGGCATCTTTTAAGGCTTAATTAACACCATGAAACCATCAATTGATCCTTGGATTACTTACATACATTAACCACTCGATTAATCACGCGAAAGACTCGAAATATAAAAAAAAAAAAAAAAAAAAAAAAAAAAAAAAAAAAAAAAAAACCTGCAGAAAATGACAAAATAAGAATAAAAAAAAAAAAAAAAAAAAAAAAAAAAAAAAAAAAAAAAAAAAAAAAAAAAAAAAAAAAAAAAAAAAAAAAAAAAAAAAAAAAAAAAAAAAAAAAAAAAAAAAAAAAAAAAAAAAAAAAAAAAAAAAAAAAAAAAAAAAAAAAAAAAAAAAAAAAAAAAAAAAAAAAAAAAAAAAAAAAAAAAAAAAAAAAAAAAAAAAAAAAAAAAAAAAAAAAAAAAAAAAAAAAAAAAAAAAAAAAAAAAAAAAAAAAAAAAAAAAAAAAAAAAAAAAAAAAAAAAAAAAAAAAAAAAAAAAAAAAAAAAAAAAAAAAAAAAAAAAAAAAAAAAAAAAAAAAAAAAAAAAAAAAAAAAAAAAAAAAAAAAAAAAAAAAAAAAAAAAAAAAAAAAAAAAAAAAAAAAAAAAAAAAAAAAAAAAAAAAAAAAAAAAAAAAAAAAAAAAAAAAAAAAAAAAAAAAAAAAAAAAAAAAAAAAAAAAAAAAAAAAAAAAAAAAAAAAAAAAAAAAAAAAAAAAAAAAAAAAAAAAAAAAAAAAAAAAAAAAAAAAAAAAAAAAAAAAAAAAAAAAAAAAAAAAAAAAAAAAAAAAAAAAAAAAAAAAAAAAAAAAAAAAAAAAAAAAAAAAAAAAAAAAAAAAAAAAAAAAAAAAAAAAAAAAAAAAAAAAAAAAAAAAAAAAAAAAAAAAAAAAAAAAAAAAAAAAAAAAAAAAAAAAAAAAAAAAAAAAAAAAAAAAAAAAAAAAAAAAAAAAAAAAAAAAAAAAAAAAAAAAAAAAAAAAAAAAAAAAAAAAAAAAAAAAAAAAAAAAAAAAAAAAAAAAAAAAAAAAAAAAAAAAAAAAAAAAAAAAAAAAAAAAAAAAAAAAAAAAAAAAAAAAAAAAAAAAAAAAAAAAAAAAAAAAAAAAAAAAAAAAAAAAAAAAAAAAAAAAAAAAAAAAAAAAAAAAAAAAAAAAAAAAAAAAAAAAAAAAAAAAAAAAAAAAAAAAAAAAAAAAAAAAAAAAAAAAAAAAAAAAAAAAAAAAAAAAAAAAAAAAAAAAAAAAAAAAAAAAAAAAAAAAAAAAAAAAAAAAAAAAAAAAAAAAAAAAAAAAAAAAAAAAAAAAAAAAAAAAAAAAAAAAAAAAAAAAAAAAAAAAAAAAAAAAAAAAAAAAAAAAAAAAAAAAAAAAAAAAAAAAAAAAAAAAAAAAAAAAAAAAAAAAAAAAAAAAAAAAAAAAAAAAAAAAAAAAAAAAAAAAAAAAAAAAAAAAAAAAAAAAAAAAAAAAAAAAAAAAAAAAAAAAAAAAAAAAAAAAAAAAAAAAAAAAAAAAAAAAAAAAAAAAAAAAAAAAAAAAAAAAAAAAAAAAAAAAAAAAAAAAAAAAAAAAAAAAAAAAAAAAAAAAAAAAAAAAAAAAAAAAAAAAAAAAAAAAAAAAAAAAAAAAAAAAAAAAAAAAAAAAAAAAAAAAAAAAAAAAAAAAAAAAAAAAAAAAAAAAAAAAAAAAAAAAAAAAAAAAAAAAAAAAAAAAAAAAAAAAAAAAAAAAAAAAAAAAAAAAAAAAAAAAAAAAAAAAAAAAAAAAAAAAAAAAAAAAAAAAAAAAAAAAAAAAAAAAAAAAAAAAAAAAAAAAAAAAAAAAAAAAAAAAAAAAAAAAAAAAAAAAAAAAAAAAAAAAAAAAAAAAAAAAAAAAAAAAAAAAAAAAAAAAAAAAAAAAAAAAAAAAAAAAAAAAAAAAAAAAAAAAAAAAAAAAAAAAAAAAAAAAAAAAAAAAAAAAAAAAAAAAAAAAAAAAAAAAAAAAAAAAAAAAAAAAAAAAAAAAAAAAAAAAAAAAAAAAAAAAAAAAAAAAAAAAAAAAAAAAAAAAAAAAAAAAAAAAAAAAAAAAAAAAAAAAAAAAAAAAAAAAAAAAAAAAAAAAAAAAAAAAAAAAAAAAAAAAAAAAAAAAAAAAAAAAAAAAAAAAAAAAAAAAAAAAAAAAAAAAAAAAAAAAAAAAAAAAAAAAAAAAAAAAAAAAAAAAAAAAAAAAAAAAAAAAAAAAAAAAAAAAAAAAAAAAAAAAAAAAAAAAAAAAAAAAAAAAAAAAAAAAAAAAAAAAAAAAAAAAAAAAAAAAAAAAAAAAAAAAAAAAAAAAAAAAAAAAAAAAAAAAAAAAAAAAAAAAAAAAAAAAAAAAAAAAAAAAAAAAAAAAAAAAAAAAAAAAAAAAAAAAAAAAAAAAAAAAAAAAAAAAAAAAAAAAAAAAAAAAAAAAAAAAAAAAAAAAAAAAAAAAAAAAAAAAAAAAAAAAAAAAAAAAAAAAAAAAAAAAAAAAAAAAAAAAAAAAAAAAAAAAAAAAAAAAAAAAAAAAAAAAAAAAAAAAAAAAAAAAAAAAAAAAAAAAAAAAAAAAAAAAAAAAAAAAAAAAAAAAAAAAAAAAAAAAAAAAAAAAAAAAAAAAAAAAAAAAAAAAAAAAAAAAAAAAAAAAAAAAAAAAAAAAAAAAAAAAAAAAAAAAAAAAAAAAAAAAAAAAAAAAAAAAAAAAAAAAAAAAAAAAAAAAAAAAAAAAAAAAAAAAAAAAAAAAAAAAAAAAAAAAAAAAAAAAAAAAAAAAAAAAAAAAAAAAAAAAAAAAAAAAAAAAAAAAAAAAAAAAAAAAAAAAAAAAAAAAAAAAAAAAAAAAAAAAAAAAAAAAAAAAAAAAAAAAAAAAAAAAAAAAAAAAAAAAAAAAAAAAAAAAAAAAAAAAAAAAAAAAAAAAAAAAAAAAAAAAAAAAAAAAAAAAAAAAAAAAAAAAAAAAAAAAAAAAAAAAAAAAAAAAAAAAAAAAAAAAAAAAAAAAAAAAAAAAAAAAAAAAAAAAAAAAAAAAAAAAAAAAAAAAAAAAAAAAAAAAAAAAAAAAAAAAAAAAAAAAAAAAAAAAAAAAAAAAAAAAAAAAAAAAAAAAAAATTATCGTGAAGAATAAAAAAAAAAAAAAAAAAAAAAAAAAAAAAAAAAAAAAAAAAAAAAAAAAAAATCTTCACAAAACCTAATCGAAACACCAAGAAACGAAGGAATTCAGAAGAGATTTGCTTTGAAGGAGGGAAGGGGTGGCTTGGGATTTTTCTCACGCACAAGAAACCTGGAGAATGATAATTAGGGATGCCTAATTATCACTTAACCCCTGGCCATCACTTTTCCTTTAACATCTTTAGTCCTTCAACTTCTTAAATGTCGCATTCTAAGCTTAACTTACTAACCGGGACACTTAACAACCTAGCAAGCACTTGACTTTCATACTTTACTTTTAATTACTTTCATTTAACTCATATTAGTCATTTAATATTAAACACATAAGCATTTAATCACATAATCCAATTAAGGCACATAAACTTAACGAACCTAACGTGAACTAACGGATTAGTCAAATAGTCAAACTTGAAAAGTTTGGGATGTTACAATTACCTCCCCCTTAAGAGGATTCCGTCCCGGAATCTTATCAGAAATGAACAAATGAGGATACTTCCCTTTCATCACGGACTCGGTCTCCCATGTTAAACTTTCACCATGGTTATGCTTCCATTTGATCAACACAAGATCAATCACCTTCCGGCGAAGCTTCTTTTGCTTTCTCCCAAGTATTGCTACCGGTTCATCAACCATTCTTTTCTTTGGATCAGTACTCAGATCTTCAATTGGAATAATGCTAGACTCCTCGGCCAAGCACTTCCTGAAATATGAAACATGAAATGTGTTGTGAATTCCATCCAATTCTGGAGGCAATTCCAACTGATATGCTAGATTTTTGATACGCTTCAAAATCTTGAAAGGTCCAATGAAATGTGGACTTAGGTTTCCTTTCTTCCCAAAATGAATAACTCCTTTCCATGGAGAAACTTTCAGCATCACCATATCCCCAACTTTGAACTCAACCGGTCTTCTTTTCTTATCGGCATAGGTTTTCTGACGTTCTCTAGCTACACGAAGTGCTTCTTTAGCAATGTTAACTTTTTCAGCTGTGATCTCAATGATTTCAGGACCCGTAAACTGCTTTTCACCGGGCTCCAACCAACAACTTGGAGTCCTACATCTCCTACCGTAAAGCATTTCAAACGGTGGCATTCCAATACTTGCATGATAGCTGTTATTATAAGCAAATTCAATCAATTTCAGATGATCATCCCATGCTCCACCATACTCTAAAACACAAGCTGTTAACATATCTTCCAAGGTTTGTATCGTTCTTTCACTTTGCCCATCAGTTTGAGGATGATAAGTAGTGCTCAAGTTTACTCTAGTACCTAACTCTCGTTGAAGACTCTTCCAAAAATTAGATACATACCTCGTGTCTCGATCTGACACTATAGATAAAGGAACTCCATGCTTTGAGACGATTTCTTTTATGTACAACTGCGCCATCTTAGTCAATGGTATATCTTGACGTGTCGCTATAAAATGAGCACTTTTCGTCAACCTATCCACAATAACCCATACCATGTCATTTCCACTTGGTGTCCTAGGTAGCTTAGTCACAAAATCCATAGTAATATGGTCCCATTTCCATTCCGGAATCTCCAATTGATGCAACTTTCCATATGGCTTTTTGTGATCGGCTTTGACACGAGCACAAGTCAAACATCTTTCAACAAAGTGAGCAACTTCTCCTTTAATATCCGGCCACCAATAGATGGGCTTCATATTTTCATACATCTTTGTAGCACCGGGGTGAATTGAATACCTTGACCTATGAGCTTCTTCAAGAATCAACTCTCGGTTACCATCAAGCAATGGTACCCAAATCCGACCTTTATATGTCCGAAAACCACGGCTGTTCGTTTCCATCTCTAATCTTTTCTTCTTTCCAATACTTTCCTTGTCGATATTATCTTTCAATAAAGCCTTAACTTGGGCTTCCTTGATGCGGTCAAGTAACCCAGACTTGGCTTGTACAACCATACTCATCAACCTACAAGAAAAATTCTGCACTTTCCTACTCAATGCATCCGCCACCACCTTTACCGGGATGATACTTGATTTCACAATCATAATCTTTCAAAAGTTCCATCCATCTCCGTTGTCTTACATTCATTTCCTTTTGTGTAAACACATATTGCAAGCTTTTATGGTCAGTGTACAATGTACACTTAGTGCCATATAAGTAATGCCTCCATAGCTTCAATGCAAACACTACAACAGCTAACTCAAGATCATGAGTCGGGTAGTTCTTTTCATGAGGCTTCAACTGACGTGAAGCATACGCAATAACTTTGTCCCTTTGCATAAGAACACAACCCAAACCTGAAATAGAAGCATCACTATAAACAACAAGATCATCGGTACCTTCGGGTAAGGCTAGGACAGGAGCTTCACATAACTTTATCTTTAACGTTTGAAAGGCCTTTTCTTGAGCTTCAGTCCACACAAACTTCACCCCTTTCTTTGTCAATTCAGTCATAGGCTTAGCTATTCGGGAGAAATCTTGAATAAACCTTCTATAATAGCCCGCTAAGCCAAGAAAACTCTTGATTTCCGTGGGTGTCTTTGGCTGCTCCCATTTAGAGACAACTTCAATCTTTGCGGGATCAACTTTAATACCTTCAGAAGAAATGACATGCCCGAGAAATTGAACTTCTCGAAGCCAGAACTCACACTTGGAGAACTTTGCATAAAGCTTCTTCTCCCTAAGAACCTCAAGAACGGCTCTTAAGTGCTCACGGTGCTCGGCTTCAGACTTAGAATAAATCAGAATATCGTCAATAAAGACAATCACAAAATGATCTAAGAATGGGCGACATACCCGATTAATTAAATCCATAAAAGCGGCTGGAGCATTTGTCAGCCCAAATGGCATAACGTGTACGAAAAGCTGTCTTGGCCACATTTTCCTTTTTGACTTTTAATTGATGATAGCCGGACCGCAAATCGATCTTAGAGAAGTATGAAGCACCATGGAGCTGATCAAAGAGATCATCAATGCGCGGGAGGGGATACTTATTCTTAACCGTTCGCTTATTCAGCTCACGGTAGTCTATGCACATGCGCATAGAACCATCCTTCTTCTTGACAAAGAGAACCGGAGCTCCCCAAGGCGAGGAACTAGGTCGTATAAAACCTTTATCAAGTAGCTCTTGGAGCTGAGACATTAGCTCTTTCATTTCTGTAGGAGCCAAACGATATGGTGCTTTTGCGACAGGAGTAGCACCGGGTACAAGATCAATCTGAAAAGTGACCTCTCGGTCGGGAGGAATACCAGGAAGATCATCAGGAAAGACATCAGAAAATTCAGAAACCACATCAACATTATAAATGGAAGACTTCTCCTTTCGTGCATCAATAACATAGGTAAGGAAGTGGTTCTTATTATGTCGTATGCACTTGAGGTCCTTCATCAAATTAATGATCTTTATGCTCCCTTTCTTCTTGACAAAGAGAACCGGAGCTCCCCAAGGCGAGGAACTAGGTCGTATAAAACCTTTATCAAGTAGCTCTTGGAGCTGAGACATTAGCTCTTTCATTTCTGTAGGAGCCAAACGATATGGTGCTTTTGCGACAGGAGTAGCACCGGGTACAAGATCAATCTGAAAAGTGACCTCTCGGTCGGGAGGAATACCAGGAAGATCATCAGGAAAGACATCAGAAAATTCAGAAACCACATCAACATTATAAATGGAAGACTTCTCCTTTCGTGCATCAATAACATAGGTAAGGAAGTGGTTCTTATTATGTCGTATGCACTTGAGGTCCTTCATCAAATTAATGATCTTTATGCTCCCTTTCTTCTTGACAAAGAGAACCGGAGCTCCCCAAGGCGAGGAACTAGGTCGTATAAAACCTTTATCAAGTAGCTCTTGGAGCTGAGACATTAGCTCTTTCATTTCTGTAGGAGCCAAACGATATGGTGCTTTTGCGACAGGAGTAGCACCGGGTACAAGATCAATCTGAAAAGTGACCTCTCGGTCGGGAGGAATACCAGGAAGATCATCAGGAAAGACATCAGAAAATTCAGAAACCACATCAACATTATAAATGGAAGACTTCTCCTTTCGTGCATCAATAACATAGGTAAGGAAGTGGTTCTTATTATGTCGTATGCACTTGAGGTCCTTCATCAAATTAATGATCTTTATGCTCCCTTTCTTCTTGACAAAGAGAACCGGAGCTCCCCAAGGCGAGGAACTAGGTCGTATAAAACCTTTATCAAGTAGCTCTTGGAGCTGAGACATTAGCTCTTTCATTTCTGTAGGAGCCAAACGATATGGTGCTTTTGCGACAGGAGTAGCACCGGGTACAAGATCAATCTGAAAAGTGACCTCTCGGTCGGGAGGAATACCAGGAAGATCATCAGGAAAGACATCAGAAAATTCAGAAACCACATCAACATTATAAATGGAAGACTTCTCCTTTCGTGCATCAATAACATAGGTAAGGAAGTGGTTCTTATTATGTCGTATGCACTTGAGGTCCTTCATCAAATTAATGATCTTTATGCTCCCTTTCTTCTTATCTCCATAAACAGAAATGACTTTACCATCCGAAGTAGAAAACCGAACTATCTTTTGAGAACATA
The DNA here is from genome assembly GCA_034093135.1 of Erigeron breviscapus. Lineage (NCBI taxonomy): Eukaryota > Viridiplantae > Streptophyta > Magnoliopsida > Asterales > Asteraceae > Erigeron > Erigeron breviscapus. The sequence continues at coordinate 106,361,066 of CM067168.1, forward strand.
ATATAGTAGCATCATTTTGAGACAACCAATCCATACCTATCACTATGTCAAACCCAGCAAGAGTAGTAGGCAATAACTGGACCGGATTGGAATGACCCTCTATCTTAATGGAACAATCATCATAACCTTCTTGAATGTCACTAATGGTACCGTTAGCAATTTCAACCTCTATAGAACAATCTACGGGAGTAGTGACTCTTTCGAGCTTAGGAGCAAACAAAGTAGACACAAAAGACCTATTTGCACCCGAATCAAAAAGAACAGAAGCAGGTTTTGAATTAACAAGAAAAGTACCGCTTACTACCTCATCGTTCTCCTTGGCGGCATCAACTGTCATCTGAAAGGCTTGAGCTTTTGGCTTTTGGGCAGCCGTTTTCTTTCCATCGTCTTTTCCTTGTGGGCAATCCTTGATAAAATGACCGGTTTGGTGACACCGGTAACACTTCGGCTTGTCTTTGCACTCTGAAGCAGGATGACCCGTACCACCACAAGTATCACACCTACGGGTCTTATCTGAACATGGACCCGAATGAGGTGCCTTACAAGTACCACACCAATTCTTTGGCTTTGCATTATTGTTGCTTCCACCCCTTGAAAATGAACCTTTCTTGAACTTTCTATTTGATCCAGACGATCCATCATGCTTCCTTTTTAAACCTGATTGCTTATCATCATTAGTCTTCACCGCAGCCTTTTCACTCTTGAAGTCATCATCCAACTTCTTAGACTCCTTAATTGCACCCGCAAGAGTGGCATGTTGCCTACATATACCTCTATAGCTAGCTGGAATTCCATCAACATAAGCAGCAACTTTATCTTTTTCACTAGGGACCAAGTGCTCCACAAACTTAATATTTGACATGAACGAACGAGCATATTCGGCCATGCCTCCAACATTTGCTGTAAGAGCACGAAACTCCTTCTCAAGTAGCCTCCTTTCACGTGTACCCACATACTCCTCCATAAACTTCTCCTTAAAATCAGTCCAAGTCAAAGCATTCAAAAGTCTTTGCTAGTTTTCTTTATTCATTCTACCCAATCTCACCAAGCTATTCTTCGCCTAGCTCAAGCTTGATTATCCTGAAGGCACAACATTTTCAGAGAACAAGTGTTAGCTAATTAGCTAAGTAAGATAACATGAATTTGAAAACATTTGCCAATTAAAAATATTAACATAATCATCATTACTTGTTAATATCACATACATGCATAACAATCATAACATACACATTAGGATCATCGTATTCCTAATTATGCTTAACTTTACTTTCTTTATCTTTCTTTCTTTCTTTATCTTTGCCTAGACGTAGGCTAAGTGACTTAGCCTTAACTTTCTTTCTTTATCTTTCTTTCTTTATTTTCTTTATCTTATCTTTCTTTCTTTATCTTTCTTTCTTTATCTTTCTTTCTTTATCTTTCTTTCTTTATCTTTCTTTCTTTATCTTTCTTTCTTTATCTTTCTTTCTTTATCTTTCTTTCTTTATCTTTCTTTCTTTATCTTTCTTTCTTTCTTTATCTTTCTTTCTCTCTCTCTTTCTTTATCTCTCTTTCTTTCTCTCTCTCTCTCTTTTCTTTCTTTCTTTCTCTCTCTCTTTCTTTTCTTTCTTTCTTTCTCTCTCTCTTTCTTTTCTTTCTTTCTTTCTCTCTCTTTCTTTTCTTTCTTTCTTTCTCTCTCTCTTTCTTTATCTTTCTTTCTTTCTCTTTCTTCTCTTCTCTTTCTTTCTTTATCTTTCTTTCTTTATCTTCTCTTTCTTTATCTCTCTTTCTTTATCTTCTCTTTCTTTCTCTCTCTCTTTCTTTATCTTTCTTTCTTTATCTTTCTTTCTTTATTTCTTTATCTTTCTTTCTTTCTTTATCTTTGCCTAGACGTAGGCTAAGTGACTTATGCCACTTACATAGGAATGTGGGGTTGTGTGTAGGCGGTCATAGACCATACATGGAGTCCTCACACCTGACTTGATGGGTAAACCATACGGTGGTCTATCGGCGTCGTTAAGGAATTGACAAAGTCATTTCCAACTGAATAAACAGTTTATGCCTTTATGCAATGGTGGTTAGTTACTCCACCCGGAATACTCAAACGTAACTATGCCACGGGAGGTATCACGATTCCCAAACCACGTGACCACGTACGCACCAACTCCGAGGAGCTAGCACGGGTTAAGCTTAACACAAGACTCATATTGCTCGAGACTTTTAATCTTTATACTAGTTTAGATTACACTTTCACCTAAACTAATCACATATCATCTTTTACTTTAGGTCCCTTAACGTGCACGTGACATGACAATCCTAATCATGTTCGCTTGTACTGATGTGAGCATTTGGAAAACTCGTATTAATGATGGGAAGATATTTTAAAACCACATTTATTTTTTTTGAACATTCAAAGCTTTTATTGATTATATGAAATCTAGCAAGATGCTAGAGAAACATACAAGGTCTTTATATCCAGAGAAAAAACAAGAAACAGAGAGATCAGAGTGCAAGAGCTAGAATGAGAAGTTATTCCATTGAGTCCAACTAAAATGAGCACTGGCTTCTATGTTTAAGCCACAGGAAACTGATGCTTTTGACTTCTTTGGCAATGTAATGCATGGATGGAGTTTTGTTGGAGAAAACACAGTCATTTCTTGATTTCCAAATCATCCAACAGAAAGCAAGCACAATGAGATGTATGTGATGTCTCTTACGGGGGTTATTGGTAGCCATTTTGTGAAGCTGGAACATGTCTCTAATAGTGGATGGTTTTGGTTGTGGAAGGCGGCACCAGGTGAGTAAATAGGTCCAGATCATATCAGTAAAAGGACAGTGTAAAAACAAATGATCGACGGTTTCATCATGTGCTCTACATAAGGGACATAGGGGTGTGGCCAAGGGTATGTTTCTGGTTAGAAGTTGGTCAGAAGTTGGGATACGATTCTGTTTCAATCTTCAACCGAAAGCATTAACCTTGATTGGAGCCGAATTATTCCATGGAAAGAGCCTGAGCTTGGGGCCAAATCACATATCATCTTTTACTTTAGGTCCCTTAACGTGCACGTGACATGACAATCCTAATCATGTTCGCTTGTACTGATGTGAGCATTTGGAAAACTCGTATTAATGATGGGAAGATATTTTAAAACCACATTTATTTTTTTTGAACATTCAAAGCTTTTATTGATTATATGAAATCTAGCAAGATGCTAGAGAAACATACAAGGTCTTTATATCCAGAGAAAAAACAAGAAACAGAGAGATCAGAGTGCAAGAGCTAGAATGAGAAGTTATTCCATTGAGTCCAACTAAAATGAGCACTGGCTTCTATGTTTAAGCCACAGGAAACTGATGCTTTTGACTTCTTTGGCAATGTAATGCATGGATGGAGTTTTGTTGGAGAAAACACAGTCATTTCTTGATTTCCAAATCATCCAACAGAAAGCAAGCACAATGAGATGTATGTGATGTCTCTTACGGGGGTTATTGGTAGCCATTTTGTGAAGCTGGAACATGTCTCTAATAGTGGATGGTTTTGGTTGTGGAAGGCGGCACCAGGTGAGTAAATAGGTCCAGATCATATCAGTAAAAGGACAGTGTAAAAACAAATGATCGACGGTTTCATCATGTGCTCTACATAAGGGACATAGGGGTGTGGCCAAGGGTATGTTTCTGGTTAGAAGTTGGTCAAAAGTTGGGATACGATTCTGTTCCAATGTCCAACCGAAAGCATTAACCTTGATTGGAGCCGAATTATTCCTTGGAAAGAGCCAGAGCTTGTGGCCAAATGCAGCAGATTGTAAATGAGATCTCATTGATTTAACAAAGGAGCCAGAGGGGTCTAACAGCCATTTCCATTTGTCCTTTATATCCGAGAGTGAGATGTGTATTATTTGAGCCATTAGTTCCTGTAGTTGATGAAGTTCGTCCGGGAGGAGGGTGTGTAAGTCCAGTTCCACTCCCATTGGGAAAAAAGCCAGCGTCATGTGCATCGATCCTTTATGAGGCAACCTTTGTAGACTTCGAGTTTGAACAAATCTGGGAAGGTTCTACAAAGTGGAGCATCACCAAGCCATGTATCTATCCAAAACCTTAGAGTGCTTCCATTACCTAGCAAACCTGTGAAAGAATTCTCGAGGAGAACATTAAATTGGTCCAAGTGGGAATTCAGCTTCGCATTTGAAGACCAGATTCCCACAAGGTTGGATTTATAGGGCAAAGGGGTGCAGTTTCGAGGGGATGAATGTATGGCAGTGATTGTTCGACACCAAAGACTATCTGGTTGATTCCGGTATCTCCACCACCACTTGGAAAGTAAAGAAAGATTTTTGATATTTAAACATCCCAACCCAAGTCCGCCCGAGTCCTTAAACCACAGTTATATTATTATCTGAATATTCAGATATAAGTCATTAATTAAAGAACGAACATTGTGTCATTATATCTGTAACACCCGTCATTTAAAAACCTGGATTTTCAAAAACTTTGCCAAACGGCGTTTAAAATGTAGCGAAAAGATCACTTTAAAATCTGCTCCATCCGTAACGGATGGTACCTTTATAAATGGTGTTACTAATAAGCATCATCAAAATAATAAAAGTAAATCCAAGTCTTGGCACCTACATAAATGCCACATTATTACAAGTCTTTAAACGTAAATGAGATAGCCAAAACATAAGGCTAATGGGAAGTCAAAGCATTCAAAAGTCTTTGCTAGTCTTCTTTATTCATTCTACCCAATCTCACCAAGCTATTCTTCGCCTAGCTCAAGCTTGATTATCCTAAAGGCACAACATTTTCAAAGAACAAGTGTTAGCTAATAAAATTAGCTAAGTAAGATAACATGAATTTGAACATATTTGCCAATTAAAAATATTAACATAATCATCATTACTTGTTAATATCACATACATGCATAACAATCATAACATACACATTAGGATCTTCGTATTCCTAGTTGTGCCTAACTTTACTTTCTTTATCTTTCTTTCTTTCTTTATCTTTGTCTAGACGTAGGCTAAGTGACTTATGCCACTTACATAGGGATGTGAGGTTGTGTCTAGGCGGTCATAGACCATACATGGAGTCCTCACACTCGACTTGATGGGTAAACCATACGGTGGTCTATCAGCGTCGTTAAGGAATTGACAAAGTCATTTCCAACTGAATAAACCGTTTATGACTTTATGCAATGGTGGTTAGTTACTCCACCCGGAATACTCAAACGTAACTATGCCACGGGAGGTATCATGATTCCCAAACCACGTGACCACGTACGCACTAACTCCGAGGAGCTAGCATGGGTTAAGCTTAACACAAGACTTTACATATTGCTCGAGACTTTTAATCTTTATATTAGTTTAGGTTACACTTTCACCTAAACTAATCACATATCATCTTTTACTTTAGGGCCCTTAACATGTACGTGACATGGAAATCCTAATCATGTTCGCTTGTACTGATGTGAGCATATGGTAAACTCGTATTAATGATGGGAAGATATTTTAAAACCACAGTTATTTTTTTTGAACATTCAAAGCTTTTATTGATTATATGAAATCTAGCAAGATGCTAGAGAAACATACAAGGTCTTTATATCCAGAGAAAAAACAAGAAACAGAGAGATCAGAGTGCAAGAGCTAGAATGAGAAGTTATTCCATTGAGTCCAACTAAAATCGAGCACTGGGCTTCTATGTTTAAGCTACAGGAAACTGATGCTTTTGACTTCTTTGGCAATGTAATGCATGGATGAAGTTTTGTTGGAGAAAACACAGTCGTTTCTTGATTTCCAAATCATCCAACAGAAAGCAAGCACAATGAGATGTATGTGATGTCTCTTACGGGGGTTATTGGTAGCCATTTTGTGAAGCTGGAACATGTCTCTAATAGTGGATGGTTTTGGTTGTGGAAGGCGGCACCAGGTGAGTAAATAGGTCCAGATCATATCAGTAAAAGGACAGTGTAAAAACAAATGATCGACGGTTTCATCATGTGCTCTACATAAGGGACATAGGGGTGTGGCCAAGGGTATGTTTCTGGTTAGAAGTTGGTCAGAAGTTGGGATACGATTCTGTTTCAATCTTCAACCGAAAGCATTAACCTTGATTGGAGCCGAATTATTCCATGGAAAGAGCCTGAGCTTGGGGCCAAATGCAACAGATTGCAAACGAGATCTCATTGTTTAACACTGAAGGAGCCAGAGGGGTTTAACAGCCATTTCCATTTGTCCTCTATATCTAAGAGTGAGATGTGTATTATTTGAGCCATTAGTTCCTGTAGTTGATGGAGTTCATCCGGGGAGGAGGGTGTGTAAGTCCAGTTCCACTCCCATTGGGAAAAAAGCCCGCGTCATGTGCATCGATCCTTTATGAGGCAACCTTTGTAGACTTCGAGTTTGAACAAATCTGGGAAGGTTCTACAAAGTGGAGCATCACCAAGCCATGTATCTATCCAAAACCTTAGAGTGCTTCCATTACCCAGCAAACCTGTGAAAGAATTCTCGAGGAGAACATTAAATTGGTCCAAGTGGGAATTCAGCTTCGCATTTGAAGACCAGATTCCCACAAGGTTGGATTTATAGGGCAAAGGGGTGCAGTTTCGAGGGGATGAATGTATGGCAGTGATTGTTCGACACCAAAAACTATCTAGTTGATTCCGGTATCTCCACCACCACTTGGAAAGTAAAGAAAGATTTTTGATATTTAAACATCCCAACCCAAGTCCGCCCGAGTCCTTAAACCACAGTTATATTATTATCTGAATATTCAAATATAAGTCATTAATTAAAAAAAGAACATTGTGTCATCATATCTGTAATATCCGTCATTTAAAACCTGGATTTTCAAAAACTTTGCCAAACGGCGTTTAAAATGTAGCGGAAAAGATCACTTTAAAATCTGCCCCATCCGTAACGGATGGTACCTTTATAAATGGTGTTACTAATAAGCATCATCAAAATAATAAAAGTAAATCCAAGTCTTGGCACCTACATAAATGCCACATTATTACAAGTCTTTAAACGTAAATGAGATAGCCAAAACATAAGGCTAATGGGAAGTCAAAGCATTCAAAAGTCTTTGCTAGTCTTTCTTTATTCATTCTACCCAATCTCACCAAGCTATTCTTCGCCTAGCTTAAGCTTGATTATCCTGAAGGCACAACATTTTTAAAGAACAAGTGTTAGCTAATAAAATTAGCTAAGTAAGATAACATGTATTTGAAAACATTTGCCAATTAAAAATATTAACATAATCATCGTTACTTGTTAATATCACATACATGCATAACAATCATAACATACACATTAGGATCATCGTATTCCTAATTGTGCCTAACTTTACTTTCTTTATCTTTCTTTCTTTTCTTTATTTCTTTGCCTAGACGTAGGCTAAGTCTTTCTTCTTTCTTATCTTTCTTCGTCTTTCTTTCTTTCTTCGTATCTTTCTTTACTTCGTATCTTTCTTTACTTCGTATCTTTCTTTCTTTCTTTATCTTTCTTTCTTTATCTTTCTTTCTTTCTTTATCTTTGCCTAGACGTAGGCTAAGTGACTTATTCCACTTACATAGGGATGTGGGGTTGTGTGTAGGCGGTCATAGACCATACATGGAGTCCTCACACCTGACTTGATGGGTAAACCATACGGTGGTCCATCGGCGTCGTTAAGGAATTGACAAAGTCATTTCCAACTGAATAAATCGGTTATGCCTTTATGAAATGGTGGTTAGTTACTCCACCCGGAATACTCAAACGTAACTATGCTAAGGGAGGTATCATGATTCCAAAACCACGTGACCACGTATGCACCAACTCCGAGGAGCTAGCACGGGTTAAGCTTAACACAAGACTTTACATATTGCTCGAGACTTTTAATCTTTATATTAGTTTAGGTTACACTGTAAGTCCCCTGGTACGGATCGTTAATAGCTTGCTCCAGTTATCTTGAGGTGCGGAATCCCTCACTATAACTTGGTGATTAACAACAAGCCCCTAGATCATCTGCTGCCTCGCAGATCTTCTCCGGGCTAGTGGAACAACCTTTGACGACTATAACCTGCAATACCTGCTTGATATTTCGACAAATGTTCAACCCTAAACTCTGTTAGGGTTCGGTTTATATAGGGATCAACACGACTGGGCTTCAGCATACTGGCCTCGTATTTCAGGCCCAGCTCGACCTATTTACGAGGTCATATTTATGCTCTAGCCTCGTATTTGTCTATGCAAATACGGGGTCGCATTCCCACTGTGAATTGCGAACTCGCAATTCACACTTAGCATATTTACTATACATTCAATACTTAAACTTAATCTAGTATTCTATGTATAATACTAAGTTCATTAATGCCAATCACATTACAAAGACATATAGCAATATAAGCCCAAACAATCTAGACTACTATTGACATAGATGTGCACTTACAGACTCCCCCTTGGCAATAGATTCTAGACGTTAACATACCTATGTCTTTGTCTTGTCTTTGTCATCAATCTACTTCCTCTGCTTTTTCTTCTTGCTCTTGCTCTGCTCCTTCTCAGTCTCAGTCTCAGTCTCGAAATTAGAATCTGACTCTGACTCTGAAGGAGTATGAGTCAACCCTAACCGTTCTTTCTCTTGATCCCACATAGATCCTGGATCATAATAATAATCCGCAATCTCTGCCCTAGCTCTCATATGAGCTTGTGGATCATAACCCAATCTCTTCTCCAGTCGATGAACAATTGCAGGATGCAAATCTGACTTGGTAGAAGTGTTATTGGTAGAGTCGGTCTTGGTAGACTCACTATCCTGAGCACTAGCATCTAGATTTTCAAGAGCAACAACAGCAGATTGCCCTACCAAACTCTTACCCTTGTCTGATTGATCAACATCAACACTTTCTGCAAGGAGTTTGGTTTGAGGTGCATCAGACTCAACTACCATATTCAACTCTGTGACGATCAGTTCTTGAGTCCGTGGAGCTTCTGAGGTAGCCTTGCTAGCAACACCAGCCTGGCTAAACTCCCTTTGAGTCTCTGTTCTCAAACTAGAACCTTCTCCTAGCTCATGAGTAGCTCTGGCAGCATCTGGATCTTCATTCTGATCATCATCATGCCTTGCCTTAGCCAGCTCATCACCTCTGCAACCTAAGCTCTCTCTCTCAGCTCTAACCTTGAGATAGTTATCGATGAGCTCATGCAATTTATCTTCAGAGATCTTGACTCCCTGCTTCAATGCATCTGCCATCTTGACAACCTTCTCATCTAGAGCCAAATACTTATTATACATACTGGACACTACCACCTCGGCCTTGCCCAACTTATCTTCCAAAATCTTATTCTTGTCACTAACAACCTTAAGATCACCAGCTAAACGAGTGATCAAACCTCTCATCTCATTCATCTGTCTCTGCAGATCACCAAGATTAGTTTCTTCACTTGTTTGTCGCTGTGGTTGTGGCTGTGTAGTCTCAAGAACAGTAACAACTGGCACACTTTGTGAACCACCAAGCTGCTCTGGCACCCAATCTTCATCCGTTTCTCTCCTTCTTCTTCCTTGAGTTGCCTTAGTAGGTTTAGGAACCATCTTAGATCCAACTCTGATGAATGCATGAGATCTGTAAGGATCTTCATCACCATCACTGCTGGAATCATCACCAGAATGGATAGAAGGCTCTCTATCTGCTTGAATATCAGCAACAGCCTTTCCTCTACCTTCAGCATTCACACCAGATCCACTAGCCTGACCCGCTCCTGACCCACTAGCTTCTTCAGTACCAGACCCACTAGCTCTAGCTACTTCAGAACCAACTGCAGCTCCAGCTACATAATCATCTATGTCCCGGTCAAGGTCCACATCTACTAGGTCATCAGCATTGGCATTGTACCTTTGCACTTGAGCAATATCACCCTCTGGATCAGCCATTTGCTCCAATAGATCATCTACAATCTCAGAATTGGCTCCAGGTTGGTTTATCACATCATTTGCAACCTATACAACAACTTCAGGCTCTTCTGGTGCATCTGCCTGAACTACTACGTCATGTAACTGCTCAACATTCTTAGCAGCTTCACCATCCTCTGGCTGAGGCCCTTCATAAGCTGATATGACCCCATCAGTAGGTGCTATGTAGTTGGCATTTACGATTGCTCCAAATAATGCTACATCTTGAGCATTTGGATCATTCTGGTATCGAGACACAAACTCATCATAACCACGTCGGATGATCGAGCTTACTTGCTTCACTTCTCCTACAACTGGTAGATTTGGAAGTTGAGCATTGATTATCATCATCACGAACCTAGGAAACATCAGAAATCCCTTCTTTCCTGTGGCTGTGATCTGTTTCTTCATCTCTTCGAAGAAGAATTTCGAGAAACTATACGGCTTGTTAAACACCAAGCCCACCATCTGTGCTTGGGCTTCCTGGTTCAAAGTATCATAACCAGACTTCTTGTTGCTTAAACTAACCAGCAACACATGCGCAAGATACCTCCACCTGCCATAAAAACCCTTCTTGAACAAAGTTTTACTTGACATATCTGCAGCAAACCCCATTCTTCTGAAAGCACCTTGAATGACTTCATGTCTGAACTTGGTGAGACCTGTAACACCACCTTCTTGTTCAACTGTGCCCAGATTAAGAATGTTAACGAGGTCAGCAGCTGTGAACTGTATCTGCTGCCCAGCAACTATGGTATGAAAGATATACACATCTGCCTTCACACAGTTAACATTATTCCAGAAATCTCTGAGATAATCTAAATATATGACTGGAGAATGTGTAAGAACATGATGAATCCTTGATCTTCGGAAGAAGGCAAATATCTCGTGATAATAAGTCGTTCCTTCCTGATTATCATTGAAGTTCATCACATAATTATGACCTGCTATGAAATTTCTTGCCATTTCTGTAATCAATAACAAATAACTAATTACTCAAGATGACATAAAAATTCATATGCATAACATACACAACTAAAATTATCCCGGTAATTTAGTCAAAAGCATAAATTATCCCTGTAATTTACAACATAACACAAATTATCTCTGTAATTTAGTTAAGCATCAATTGACTCATTTTCAAATATTTATTAACATAAACTTTTGAAAATCTGTTAAATTAACTTTAATTAACCCTGTAATTAAGTTAAATATAAAAATTAACTTATTTTCAAATTTTTATAAAAATAAACTTTTGAAAATCTGTTAAGTCAAAAATACGTGGTCGTATCTCTGTACGAGATCATATTTCAAGGTCAAAATACAAGTCAACCAAACTCTAAAATACGAGGTCATATTTTCCAATTTGGCCACGTATTTGATCCTGGTCGTAAATCGGCATCGTATTTCGAAAGTCAAACCGGTCAAAATAAATTAACATTTACGAGGTCGCAAATCTGGGCTAGCAAAACCCCAAATGCGAGTCCGTCGCACTGTTCATCTTCCCCAACACGAAATCGTGATTTACCCAACCAAAACTTGTAAAAACCGTTTCTGTACACTTGTATTGAATCTGTTGAGTCCCAATGTTGATTGTAAATTTAATGATGACAAATCTGACCTATAAATACTTAGTAATCTTTTGGTTCTTGTAATCTGATCTGGGTCAGACTAAGCTGACACAACTTACGATCTGTCTCTGACCGAGATCACGCTTCATACTTTGTAATTGTAAGATCTTATGGAAGCTAGTGTTATTCAAGCTGCATCAACAATGTATTAGCATTCAGTCCAAGTCGAAGAGGAGGATTGAAGATAGAAGACCAAACTGTTAGTGGAAGACAGCTTGGGATTAGCAGTCAGCTTGGATACACTTAGGCAGATTGGTGCTTTGACAAACGACCCAATCTGTGTCTGATAATCAAGTGAAGATAACAACCTGGATTGAAGATAAAGACAAATGACGTGACTAGGAAGAATCCTAGGATCCAGGTTGGTGGTTGGTTTTACATATGCGTGTCCATACTCTTATTGGTGGATGAAGAATGCGCGTCAGTACGTGGGGGACCACAAGTACTATGAAAGGCACGATTGATTATTCTTTTATCATCCACTGAATGAAGAATACGTGGCTGCAACGGACACCTAGTGAAGGAGCGCTTTCGCATATAAAAGCCTCATTCATGGATTGCATATGTGTGGCATTTCCTGAGAATCATTCTTCACACAAGTTTCTCTGCTCTTATACACAGCTTAGTCTGTACGAGATCAACTTGGGCTGATTCTCTTGAGCTGAAACTTATTCATTGTTGTTTGTCATTTCATAGGGTTGTTTAGATATCTATAGGCTATCTTTATTCCGCAACAACCCTGTAATTCTTTGTATAGATTATTTCTTAATAAAGGATTACATTTGAAAACCACAATCTGTGTTCAAGAATGTCTTTATCACTTTACTGCTTTACTGTTTTAATGATTCATGCTCTTTACTTACTTGCTTAATATACTAAAACTGAATCTTAAAACGTTTTGTGTTAAAAGTTTGTAAAGATTAAGGAAAGTTGTATTCACCCCCCTCTACAACTGTTCTGTGTACAATATACTCTGGTATATTGATACACCGTGGGACGTATCAATTGGTATCAGAGACAGGTTAAGAATTAATTTGACTTGATCCTTGCATTATTTCTTTTATAGTAAAGCATTATGTCATCATATATTGAAAATGGTTCTTCAACCCGACCACCCATGTTTGATAAAGATGATTTCAGTGGGTGGAAAGGTCGAATGTCTTTGTTCCTTGAATCCATCGATAACAATATGCCTGACATCCTTGCGGATGGTCCTTATGTTCCTACACAAACTGTTGTGGTAGAAGCTGTGGTCAGGGAAGGTCAACCAACCATTCCTGCCACAGTCAAATCTATTGTTAAGGACAAGGCAGATTGGGGGGATGAGGATAGGAGGTTGGTAAACTTGGATGTGAAGGCTAGAAATTTCATTGTCCAAGTTGTGCCCAAAGACCTTTACCATTCTATTAAAATGTGTTCTACAGCTAAGAAAATGTGGGGTACATTGACTGTCATGTTTGAGGGTTGCTCTACCTCCATGGAATCCACAATTACTACATTGACCAGGAGGTATGAGAGATTTTTCTCTTTGAGAAATGAATCCTTAACTGACACTCATACCCGCTTTAATGCTTTGGTAAATGATTTAGCTGCTGTTGGAATTATTAAGAAAAATGAGGTTTTAAAGAGTAAATTTCTTGATTCATTACCACCTAAATGGAACAACTATATTTCTTCTGTTAAATTAAGTTCTGTTTATCATGATCTTGATCTCCCTGGACTTTTTGGTTTGCTTCATAACCAAGAATGTTCAGAGGCTGAAAAGTTAATTGCTATGGGTGATTCCTATAGTAAACCTGCTGCTGCACTTGTTGCTTCTATGACTGAACACCCTAGTTCAATTAGTAATGAGATCATTCCTTGTGTTAATGATGATATTCCTGTTATGTCTAATCCTAACTCTGTTTGTGCTGAATCTGAATGTGATGAATCTGATGGTGATGAACTAGCTAATAGAGTAGCTATGTTAGCTGAAAGGATCAGAAGGAGATCCTTTAATAAGTTTAAAGGAAAAGGAAGAGGTGGCCAAGCTGACAAGACCAAGAAGCCATTTGACATGTCCAAGGTCACTTGTTACAAGTGTGGCAAGATTGGACATATGGCTGGAGATTGCAGATCTAAAGAAACTACTCAAGCTGTGCCAGCCAAAGGTGGAAGAGGTGAAAAATACTCAAAGCTCAAGACTAAGTACAAAGCCTTGAAAGCACAAGTAGCTGAGCTGACTGAGAAGGTGAACAAAAGTGAAAAGAGTCTGGTAGCCAAAGACTGGGCTGAAAGTGCCACATCATCTGATGATGAGCTGTATGAAGATGCCAAGTGTTTCATGGCTAAAGAAGCTACTCAAAGATTTGCTGAAAATATGGTGAAAATACAACAACAATCTGAGTCAGCTCACCAGGCATCTACCAGTCAGACTGCTCCACCTGAGGTAACTTCTTTTTCCAATATGTTGAGTCCAAAACTGATAAGGTGTTAATAGAAGCAAATTTTCTTAAGAATGTGTCTGATCCAAAAACTGTTGATCAAAGAAAATTGAGAGCTGAATGTAAGAAATCTGGAATAGGCAAAGGTTTTGTTCAAAAGGAAACTCTAAATGTTGCTAGAAAGAACTTTGAATCTGGTAAAGGACAGACCAAGCAACAATGGGTTTCAAATGTGAAAAGAGTCTGGTAGCCAAAGACTGGGCTGAAAGTGCCACATCATCTGATGATGAGCTGTATGAAGATGCCAAGTGTTTCATGGCTAAAGAAGCTACTCAAAGATTTGCTGAAAATATGGTGAAAATACAACAACAATCTGAGTCAGCTCACCAGGCATCTACCAGTCAGACTGCTCCACCTGAGGTAACTTCTTTTTCCAATCTGTCTGATAATGAGAAACTGTCCAGACTGAATAAACTTGGTGATGAGGTTCTGCTACAAAAACACTTTAATCAAGAACTCAAAAAGGAAATACATGTTTTGAAACTTGATAACAGCTCTAAGAGTCACACCATTGAAAAACTAGAATCTGAAGTTAAAGCTCGAAAACAATTAAACTCCATTTTGGTTAAAGAAGCTAAAACTGCAGAAGAAAAGTTTTTAAAGGTTAAACAAATTACTGGAACATGGTGTATAAGTTCCAAAAGAGTTGCTAAGTGTGTGAATGACCAAATACCTCATCAGATCCAAGCCATTTTTGATGGTGATTATGATAGGGCCATATCCATTGCTGAAGCTGTGTCTGAAGCTGATAAGGTTGTTGAGTTAAAACCTGAAGAAAGTCTTAACTTGTCCAAGCTGACCATCACCCAATCTGAATCAGATTCAAAGACTAAAACTAACAAGAGTAATTTAAAGAAAAATAAAAGAAAGGTTAGAGATCACAGTGTTTCTAAAGAGAAAGTAAAGCTTTTAAAGAGTAAGAAGTATGGTTCTCTAGGAAATGAGTCACAAGCAAAATCTGAGTCTGTTTCAAGTAACACCAAGTCTGACTCTGACAAAATGATTTTAAAATATGTTGAGTCCAAAAGCTGATAAGGTTGTTGAGTTAAAACCTGAAGAAAGTCTTAACTTGTCCAAGCTGACCATCACCCAATCTGAATCAGATTCAAAGACTAAAACTAACAAGAGTAATTTAAAGAAAAATAAAAGAAAGGTTAGAGATCACAGTGTTTCTAAAGAGAAAGTAAAGCTTTTAAAGAGTAAGAAGTATGGTTCTCTAGGAAATGAGTCACAAGCAAAATCTGAGTCTGTTTCAAGTAACACCAAGTCTGACTCTGACAAAATGATTTTGAAATATGTTGAGTCCAAAAGTGATAAGGTGTTAATAGAAGCAAATTTTCTTAAGAATGTGTCTGATCCAAAAACTGTTGATCAAAGAAAATTGAGAGCTGAATGTAAGAAATCTGGAATAGGCAAAGGTTTTGTTCAAAAGGAAACTCTAAATGTTGCTAGAAAGAACTTTGAATCTGGTAAAGGACAGACCAAGCAACAATGGGTTTCTAAATGTGATAAGAGTCTAAGTTCAGTTACCCAATCTGAGTCAGACCAGAAGATCAGCTCTGGTGAACCCATCTTTGGATGGGTTCCCAAAAAGAACTAATCTCTTATCATAATTGCAGGGCAGTCATGACGATAATACCTGGCACTTGGACAGTGGATGTCCCAAGCACATGACCGGATGTAAGTCCCTGCTATGTAGCTTTAGGATTCGCGCTGGTCCTAATGTTACTTTTGGAGATGACTCTCAAGGAAAGACTGAAGGGTTTGGTATACTTTCAAATGGTCCTCTTACTTTCAGAAGAGTCTCATATGTAAATGGTTTGTAGCACAATCTGATCAGTGTAAGTCAGTTGTGTGATGCTGGTTATGAAGTGAGATTCAAGTCTGATAAGGGTATTGTTCTTGATTTAGAAGGCAATGTGGTTCTTATTGCAAAGAGGGATGAGTCTTTGTATTCTTTTGACATGAGAAATCCAACTGTCACAAGAGAAGTCTGTTTCATGTCAAAGACTCAAGATAAGCTGAATTGGTTGTGGCATAAAAGGTTGTCTCATATGAATTTCAAAGACATCAACAAGCTGTGTAAGAAAGAGTTGGTGTCTAGTCTTCCAGTGATCAATTATGAGAAGGACAAGCTGTGTGGTGCTTGTGAGAAAGACAAGCAACATAAAGCTACTTTTAAGTCTAAAACATGCTCAACCATTGATAATTGTTTGGATCTGCTTCATATGGACTTATTTGGACCAATTAGTACTCCATCATTCACTGGAATGAGGTACTCCTTGGTAATTGTTGATGAGTATTCAAGATACACCTGGGTTTTCTTTCTAAAACACAAGAGTGAAGCTGCTGACAGCATTATTCATTTCATCAAGCAAGCTGAAATTCTCTACAAAAGGCCTGTTAGGCATTTAAGGAGTGATAATGGTACTGAATTTAAGAATATCACTCTTAATTCTTTTTGCAGTGAAAAAGGGATTTGACAAGTCTACTCAGCTGCCAGAACTCCTCAACAAAATGGTGTTGCAGAAAGAAGAAACAGAACTCTTATTGAAGCTGCCAGATCCATGATGGCTCAAAACAATGTCAAGTCTCATTTCTGGGCTGAAGCAGTACACACAGCTTGCTTTACCCAGAACATATCCCTCATTGTGAAAAGACACCAGAAGACTGCATATGAACTTATTAGGGGGAGAAAACCTGAGATTGGTTTCCTAAGAATGTTTGGAAGTCTTTGCTACATTCTGAATCAAAAAGACCATCTTGGAAAGTTTGATGAGAAATCAGATGAAGGTATCCTCCTTGGATATGCAACAATGATGAAGGCCTACAGAGTTTACAACAAAAGAACTAAAACAATTGAGAACTCTGCTAATGTAAGCATTGATGAAGGTTGTTCTAAGCCAGATTGCTCTCCTCCTGAAGATGAAGACTTCAATTTTGAAGAACTGGCTGTACCTGAGAATGAGCCTCCAACTAATCCTCCAGTTGGAGCTGATAATGCTCAAACTCAGGGGGAGCAACTTTTAGAAGAAGAAGAAAGTGTTCCAATCTTTGAAAATGCCCAAGCTGATCCTACTCCTACTGAAGAAATTATTCAGAATCGATTAAATGACTCTCCAACTGGTTCAGATCCCTCCATTCCAGTCCAAGCTGATCAGCCTATTCCTTAAGCTAATCATGCTGAACCATCTAGTCTGAATCCATCCATTGTCCCAGTTACCAGATGGACAAAGAGTCATCCAATTAACCAAATCATTGGTGATCCACTCTCTGGTGTTAAAACAAGAAGAAAGGCAACAGGCAACTTCTGCATGTTTGTCAATTTTGTAAGCAAGGTGGAACCAACTGAGGTTGATGAAGCACTGGCAGATCCTTCTTGGGTAAATGCAATGCAAGATGAGTTAACACAGTTTGAAAGAAACAAGGTTTGGGAACTTGTTCCAAGACCTTATCACAAGACTGTGATTGGAACCAAGTGGGTCAACAGAAACAAAATGGATGAAAGGGGAGTTGTGACCAGAAACAAAGCAAGATTGGTAGCTCTTGGTTACAGACAAGAGGATGGAATTGATTATGATGAGACTTTTGCACCAGTGGCAAGATTAGAGGCAATCAGAATGTTCTTGGCCTTCTCTGCTCACAAGGGTTTCAATGTCTATCAAATGGATGTGAAGAGTGCATTTCTAAATGGAAAATTGGAAGAAGAAGTCTATGTTGAACAACCTCCAGGTTTTGAAAACACAAAGTTTCCTGACCATATGTTCAAGCTTGACAAAGCTCTCTATGGGTTGAAGCAAGCTCCAAGGGCATGGTATGACACTTTGTCTAAATTCTTATTGGCTAATAACTTCAAAAGAGGTAATGTTGACAAGACTTTGTTTGTGAGAAAGTATAATGGTGATATCCTACTTGTACAAATTTATGTAGATGATATAATATTTGGGTCTAGCAGTGAAAGACTTTGCAAAAAGTTTTCTGAATTAATGTCTAAAAAGTATGAAATGAGCATGATGGGAGAACTAAACTATTTTCTGGGTTTACAAGTTAAACAGACTAAAATTGGAATTTTCATAAACCAAGGAAAATATGTTAAAGATCTTTTAAACAAATTTGGTTTTAGTGATTGCTCACCTATGAAAACTCCTATGGGAACTGGTGATAAGCTGGGTGAAGATAAAAATGGCAAATCTGTTGACACCACAGCTTATAGGGGTATGATAGGATCATTACTTTACTTGACTGCTAGTAGACCAGATATTATGTTTGCTACATGTCTTTGTGCAAGATATCAAGCTAGTCCTAAGGAATCTCATCTTAAGGCTGTGAAAAGAATCTTTAGATACCTTAAAGGTAGTTCCAATCTGGGTCTTTGGTATCCCAAAGACTCAGGATTTGATCTAATTGGCTATTCAGATTCTGACTTTGCAGGCTGTAAGATTGACAGAAAAAGTACTTCAGGAGCTTGTCAATTGCTTGGCAATAGACTTGTAAGCTGGTCCAGCAAGAAGCAACATTCAGTTTCTATCTCCACTGCAGAAGCTTAATATGTTACTGCAGGAAGTTGTTGCTCTCAAATTCTTTGGATGCAATATCAGCTTCAAGACTATGGTGTCACTGCATCAAAAACTCCAATCTTTTGTGACAGTACCAGTGCCATAGCAATTTCAAACAATCGTGTGCTTCATTCAAGGACCAAGCACATTGATATAAGATATCATTTCATCAGGGATCATGTAATGAAAGAAGATGTTGAACTCCACTTCATTCCAACTGATAATCAGCTTGCTGATTTGTTCACAAAGCCATTGGATGAATCAAGGTTCAACTATCTCATAAGTAAGCTAGGTATGCTTAATATGTAAAATGTAGTGAGCTAAGTAATAGCAAATCTGACCCCTTAGAGTTATACTAAATTTTGAAGGTAAGCTGTGTCTGACCCAGACTACCCTTTCACACTTGGTGCATTTCCAAGTGAAAGAGGGTAAGCTGAGTCTGACCCAGCTTCGTGGTTATTTTTGTTATTAAATATCTCAGTGCGTTTTATTACTTTCATTATTTTATTTAGTATACTTGTTGATCCTATTGGAGTGTGACACGTGTAGTGGTTACAACCGGTTACTGAAAACGTACCACTACTACTTGTTGATCCTCCAATCAAAATCTTTCTCTCTCCAACTTTTTCAAACGGGATATTTTGGATTTTGTATATAACATCCATTCAACCTAAATCCCAACTCACTTGTTCATATTTTTTCAAATCAATTTTTTCTCTCAAATCTGATTACTGTTTTATTAAATTTAATTTCTTCTAAAAATTGTTTTCAAAATGGCATCATCATCTGTTTCTATTCATTCTAATGATTCTCAATCTAGTTCTTCTTCTGAACCTGAAAGTCAATACCCAGCTCCAATAAGCGCCAACAAGCTTTCACCTTATGTGGTGGGAAGTAATGTAGTAGTGGTCCCGGCTGATCTTGATACTGGTAAAATCAAGATTGGCAGTCTGGTTCATGCCAATATTCATCCTCCTTCATGGGCAAAAGGATATGATAAGATTGTGGCTTTCTTATGGTATCATCCATTCAGCAAAGTGATGATTGAGAAGCCAGACTGGGTGTTTCAAGATCTCCTGTGTGAATTTTGGGCGAGCTGTTTTGTGGGACAGAACAAGAAAGGAGATGCTGCAATCTATGGCACAATCCTCAATGGTAAGAAAAAGGTATATATTTCTTATGAGAGGATTAGGTCTGCATTTGAGCTGTCTTATATGCCTGATGATGAATATGAGAATGTTGTGTCTCATACTGAAGCCAAAAATATTTTACAAGAAGTTGGATAAAATGAAATATTTAACTGGCATTTGGAATTATTTACTAAGCACAATTTCTAAAACTTTACAAGTAAAGGCAGACAACTTTGATCAACCTAATGTTTTAGAATTGCAGATTTTTCAGGCAATGGTCACTATGACCAGAATAGATTTTGCTAGCTTAATTTTTAAGGACTTAGTTGATCGTGTTCATAAGAAGAGCCTTACCATACCTTATGGTAGGATTCTTGCACTTATCATTGAAACAATACTTGACAATGATTACAGTCTGGCAACTGGTTAGACTGTGGAATGCAAGTCTATCAACAATAACATTTTCAATAGTCCCAAGGTATCTGTGCAGGGTCTGACCTGAGCAATGCAGATCTACCTTGATTTTTGCAGGCAAAGAGAAAGGGAACAAGAAGCACTTGGGGAAGCTGTCCCTTCTTCGACGCGATCTGAGTCTGACACTCAATCTGCTAATCAGGGGGACCCAGGTACACATGCTTCTGAACCCTCAAACTCTTCTCAATCTATTCAATATTCTTCTCCTACAAAAGAGGGTGAAGGGTTGGCCAAAACATCAGCCACCCTAGCCACACCCTCATCCACTTCTTCAAAATTTGCTTCTAAAAGACCCATTGTTGAGGACTTAGTGCCTCACAGTGCTAAAAAGAAAAGATCGCAAAGGAAATCTGTGCCAGCTTCTGGGGTTGATATTGCAACATCAAATCTTGAGATCCCCCAAGGTGCAATGGAAGCTAAGGAACGTTCCAAAGCTGTCCCTGCCACCCAAGCTAACAAGCCGAAATTGCCACGCCCATCTGCACTCTCCCAAAAGAGTGTAGACGAGTTAAAGGGAACACCTACTGCTACCCAACCCTCCAAACAGGGTGAAGATATTGAAAGAAAGACCTCCTCCCAAGGTCATACTGAGTCTGCACCGAAATCGCCATCATCAGCCTCCCAAAAGGTTGATGATATCATTAAAGGGATAACAGAGGATCTAGCCCAGATCCAAAATGAGTCAGAGTCTATGCACATCGATTCTGAGGATGGTCAGCCAAAGGAGAGAAGTATCGAACGCATTAGTGACACTGCTTCTTCTCCCCAAGCTGATCAGACTCATTCTCTCTTACACTCTGAGTCTGCACAGGCTGTCAATGCCCCTTCTATGTCACAAGGAGGGGTACATGCCTCAATTCTCCCTAAGGATACTTTGGTGCAACAACACACCTCTATTGAAGGGCAATCAATTACACAAAACGTTACACCTGTAGAGTCTGTGTCTGCATCTGTCCTTGGACAGAGGGATTCTGTAGGTTACATGGCTGTCTTTAAGGCAGTTATGTCAGCCCCTTGTGCAGTAAAGGGAACCATTGATGGTCCTCACGATGTCAATGAGAATATGATCACTATCTCCGGAAGTGATTCTTCATTCGATGATGAGTCTGCCCATCCATCCTCAAGGGATGCTCTGATGGAAGATGCTAGTGGAAGAGTTGATCAAAATCAAGATCAACATATTCCCACTGGCCCTCAGCCTGAACCAAACGTCTATCTTTCTCACGCTGACCAACTCATCATCAATTCTGAAAAATCTAATCATGAGACTCACTCTCATGAGCAAATTCACCAAAACTCCTTAAGCCTCCACCCCCTTCTATATGAGCCCTATGACCCTAATATTAAGGATTGCAGGCTGCTCTTTCCAGAGTCAGTGGCTTTTAAGCCAACTGCAATTCCTTCCCAAGCTGCCACTATCTCATTTTCAGATGTGGTAGGTCAGCTCACTGAGTTCATTTCAACCTCTAAGGTTGAGAGCTCACAGCTGACCAAATGCTTGGAAAAGATCCAAAAGGATCAGGAATTGACGGACAAGAAGGTGGATAAGCTGAGTCAAGATCAGACTGCATTGAAAGAAAATGTGTTAAAAGCAGTTGATTTGATGCAGCAGAACCAGAGCAAGCTGACAGAGTCTCTTGATAGTCTTACAAAGGCAGTCAATGAAGAGAATAAAAGAAACAAGAGTACTCTGAGTCAGATTGAGAATGCATCAACCAAGTTTACAAGGGAAGTCACCATAGAACTTCGATCTGCAAAAAAAATCACAAGCAGATTTCAAGAATGATCTGATTGAAGTTTCTAAGGGTGTTAAATCAAAAATTGAACTCCTTCATGAGGATTATGTTGAGCTAAGAAGAACCTGCTGTCTCACTAATCACAAGATTGACTTGATCAACCAGGATCTCAAAGGCCTCTTTGCTACTCCAGTGAGCTCTTTCCCTGCTGATGATGACAAAAAGGGGGAGAAGAATGCTACTAAGAGAAAGAGGAGTGCTATGAGTGAAGCTGAAATGGAGCTAGAAAGAGAAAGACAACAAGCTCAGGTTGACAAGGAAATTGAAGAATACTTTGAAAGACTGAAAGAAAGACGGAATAAGGCCAGAGCTGAGGAGGCAGTCAATGATAGAAGAATGGTTGTGCATGGTTCTAAGGTGGAAAGTGAGAAGGAAAATGTAGAAGAGATAAAAATACCAGAATCTGAGTCTGGTGGTGAAAATGTTGGAAAAATAAATGAAGAGGCTGAAAAGGAGAGTGATACAACTAAGGGGGAGACTGTTGATGTTGAAATGGGAGATATAAGGAAGGATGTTGGAGTTGAAAAAGTTAAGAAAGCTGAAAAGAAAAGAAAGTCCTCCCAAGTTGTTCCTGTACAAGCTGTGCCAACTCAAGCTGACCCAGCTCCCTTAGAACAAATTGATGAATCTTCCTCTAGTGAAGACACAGCCACTCTGTCCCAGTTCATGATCAAGAAAATGACAAAAGAAGGTGGGTCAAGTGGTGTGAAGATCTTAAGTGACAAAGAAAAGGATTGCGATCTTGCAATTGAAAAAGCTCCACAGCTTGGGGTAACAGTTGAGGTGGCATACAAGATGATTAAGGAGGACAGATTACAAAGAGAAAAAATGGCTGCAACTGAGTCTGATCCTGAAATTGCCAAGGCTGTTCAAGAACAATTAAATAAGGAAGATGAAGAAGATCTTGCAGCCATTGGTTCCAAAAAGAAAGTTGTGGCCAAAGGAAAAGAAAAGAAGAAGGTGGTGGTTCACTCTAAACCATCACAGAAGGTTAAAGATGTGAAGAATAGTGGTGAAGCCCATGATTGGTTTGAGGCTCTGGAGAAAAGAAAAGTAACAGAAAAGATCAATTATAGAAAGCATCCAGATCCAATCCTCCAGGTTCTACTCAAAATAAGAAAAGGTGTTAGGACCAGTTTACTGGTAAACTAGCCAGTATCCAGTTGCATCTGGAGACCCAGAAGATTTGTCCAGAAATATATTGAAGTCCAGTTGCATCGTACAGTTAACGCAACTGAAGACCTCCTCCAGTTGAGAACTGACCAGTTGAAGAATCCTTCCAGTTGAAGTCGAAGACAACAAGTGGAAGATAGAGAATGACAATGGTAGCGAAGCCCAGTTGACATTCTAGTCAGTTACAAACTGGAGACCTTCAGTGGAAAGCTCTTACAAAGCTTTACACTGATTACGAGGAATTGACTTTCATGCTTTATGTGCTTTTACCCGGATAATAAGATTCATCTTATTATTTAAGTAATAAAAGGTACATAAAGCTGGTTGAATAAAGTTGCTTTATGCTGCAACTTTACACTGCATTTTAAGGAATTAAATGCTATTCCTTAAATGCTCTCAACCACATTTGTACGGCCAAAGTTAACATCCCAATGTTAACTTTGCTATAAATACAAGTCATTGCACAACAAGAATATTAAGTGAAATCACATAGTGAAAACACTTCGCACTTTGCATGCCTGCAATATTCTTGGTGAACTTGTACAATATTCTCTCAATCGTAAAAAGGAACATTTCACAACTTTAAGTGTTTCGATTGTTTAGAGAAATTCCGAGTGTAGATCAATTGTAATTCATAGGTTGTTAGGATATTTACATTCTTGTATTATCTTGGTTCCGCAACAACCTTGTAATTTATTTAACATCAATAAATAAATTACACTTGAAAATTACATATTGTCTCATCAATTTATTTTACAAGTATTTTGCATTATTGCATTGTTCTTTACTTATTGTCACTTAAATAAGTAATCTATCTAGAACTTGGTATATACTCTCTGTAACTGGTCGTCTCTAGTTCAGGGCTTATATTGCAAAGTAACTCCACCATTGACATAGAGGTGTCTTCAGGTAGTGCCATCTATTGAGTTGGGACTTACAAGTGGTATCAGAGCAGAAGGCTAATAAACTTGCCTAGATCTGCTAAGATGAACACTACTGAAGGTGGAGATGGTTCTGGTTCAGGTGAAACGCCCTTGAATACTAATGCCCAACCTTTTCAAAATGTTAATACTAACCCTCCTCCTCCTACTGCCCCAAATCACATCCATGTACATTATTCTAACACTCCTGTTCCAAAATTTGATGGAAACAGTGAGACTTTTGGTACATGGAAGGCTAGAATGCTTTGCATTTTGGTGGGATAGAGAGGTATATGTTGAAAATCCTTAAGGATAGACCATATATACCCATGTCTCTTGGGGTAAGTCCTCTTCTCGATCCAACTGGAAGAAGAGGTTCAAGAGAAAAGCTCGAAGACCATTGGTTTGATGAGGATCGTAGACTTATTGATCTGGACACCAGACTCAAGAACATGATCCTTGGAGCTGTCCCTGAAGATCTAATTCCAACACTTGTGTTGTTCCCAGTGCAAAGTCAATGTGGGATGAAGTAGTTATTCAGTTTGAAGGAGGTGATGACACTATTGTCACCAGGAAAGTTGCCTTGAACAAGAAGCATGAATCCTTCTTTGCCTTACCCAATGAAAGTCTGACTGGTACATACACCAGATTTTCTAGCCTCATTAATCAGCTGAGAGGCTTGGGTGTAGAGAAGGATAAGGATATTCCTCTTGAGAAGTTTTGTGATATTCTTCCTTCCAAATGGGAAAACATGGTTCTTGTCTTGAGACAAGGTAAAACCCTGCACAGCCATACTCTTGCATCGCTCTATGGAGCCTTCAGATTCACTGAAGATAATAATGCTGCAAGACTTGTGGCTGAGCAAGATGCCATGAACCATGCCCAGAGTTCCAAGGTTGCTAGTGTACCTGAGCGACCTTGTGCTGCCTTAATGTCTGCAGAGAGTGTCCAGGCACACTCAATGAAGGAGATGTTAAACAGTTTCTTGAACTCTGGCCTGACCACTGAAATCAGGGATGGTTGTGATAAAACTGACGATGATGATCTGGTCTCCATGATTGCTAAAACCTTTAACAGGTTTAAGCATAAATCTAAAAGATTTAATGGCCCAAACAATGCTGTCCAGCTCCAGCTCTCTGGATAAAACCAATCTTACCTGCTATAAATGCGGTAAGAAAGGTCATTTTATGAAGGAATGCAGATCTAGTCAGTTGAACAACCAAACTGGTCCCCCTGTCCCTAATTTCAATCGGCCTGATGATAGCTACAAAGCTAAATACAAAAAGCTTAAGGCCCAGATTGCCCTCCTGTCCATGGAAAAAGAAAAGGATCAGTGCTTAATGACACAAACTGAGGGAAAATGGGAGTACTCTGATGACTCATCAGCTGATAAAGAAGAGGAAAGGGACATGTGTTTCATGGCCTTGGAAGATCAACAGCAGCAGCACGTGGCAAAAGAAGATGTCATCACTGGAAGATGGGTGGACATCATCTTAAAAAAGGTATGTGATTATGACAACCAAGTTGACCCTGAACTGAAACTGGACCTGGCTGAATCATTAAGTGGTGATTTAGCTTTTGTGGAAACTGTAAGAGCTGATAGTGAAAGATATCTTGACACTATCTTAATTGAACTGAACAACGTTAAGCCACAACTTAATGATTTACAAAGTGTCTAGTTGGCTCTCAAGGAGTCAGTTTTAAAGATTGAGGCTTTGGAACTTGATAATCAAAAACTATTTTCTGATCTTGAAAAAGAACAAATGATTATCAAGTCATGGGTAAAAGCATCTGGTAAAAACTATGATGCATTTTCAAGAACTATCGATGCCTAGAAGAATGCATGGAAATCTGGAGATCTGGAGATGGCAGATCTCATACCAGATCTTCATGCATTGCCTCCAGCTCTCACGGTTGAAACACCTTATGATCAACCTGAAGATGTTGAAACTGAACCCATTGAGACCACCCCCATTGAGGTTAAACCTGGAGTCAAACAGGCTAATGCTCCAGTTAAAAGGGCCACTGGTAACAAGCCTTTATCTCAAAAGTCTAAGGTGCCCAAGACCCGACAGACTAAAACTCCAGCTGAACCAAGGTCCAAGGTTCAGCTGCCTGATGAAAATAATATTTTGGTTAATCTGGAAAGTCAACTCCAACTTTTGTCTCGACAGGTTCAGAGTTGTATTGCCCAGATTAAAAATCTGGAAGGAGGTTCATTACCTCCAGTTTTCAAACAAAATATTAAACCACTCCCTTCAAAACCTAATCAAAAGAATGTTCCATCTGAAACTAAAATCTGGTAAAAATAAGGGGAGTAAGTATCAAGTACCAATCGTTTTTACTCCTGCACCTAGATCTGGTGAAAAAGATCCAGATGCAGCCTCCAGTTCAACACCACAACAATCAACTGTGACTTCTGTAGAGAAGTCCAGTGAACCCATCAAGAAAAGATGGGTTCACAAAAATAACTAATGATTTTTGTGTATGTGCAGGGCGATCAAAAGAAGAATATCTGGTATCTGGACAGCGCTGCTGGCCGGACTATGATCGGATGTAAGCCCCTGCTTGAAGAGTTCACTGTCCAAGATGGACCGACAGTGACGTTTGGTAATGATCAATCTGGAAAGACTGAAGGATATGGTGTGCTCAATAATGGACAAGTCGAATTCAAAAGAGTTGCATTTGTGAATGGTTTGAAATACAACCTGATCAGTGTCAGCCAACTTTGTGATGATGGCTTCAGAGTTTTGTTCGATATTGCTCAAGGCACCATATTTAACAAGGATTGGAAAGTGGTGATGGTTGCACCAAGAAAAGGAAATGTGTACATCATGGATATGGAACCAGCTCCAAAAGGGTAATGTTTCTATACCAAGGCTGATGAGGACACCAACTGGCTATGGCATAAAAGATTATCCCATCTTAATTTTAAAAATATTAACAAGTTGTCTCTCAAACAACTGGTTGATGGGATACCTCAGATTTCTTTTAATAAAGAAAAGTTATGTCCAGGGTGTGAGATGGGCAAGCAGAAAAGGGCCAATTTCAAAACTAGGCAAAACTTTAGCATCACTGAACCTCTTCACATGCTTCATATGGATCTTTTTGGTCCAGTGAATGTTCAGACTAGAGCTGGAAAGAAGTACACTCTAGTTGTGGTTGATGAATTCACCAGATACTGCTGGGTGGTATTCCTCAGATCCAAAAGTGATGCACCTGCTGAAATCATCTCTCTCATCAAAAGAATTGAGCTCAAGTACACTCAAAAAGTTTGTCAGTTGCGAAGTGATAATGGTACTGAATTTCAAAATAAGGTACTTGAAACATTTTGCAATGACACTGGCATCTCTCAAAACTTCTCATCAGCACACTCTCCAGAGCAAAATGGAGTTGTGGAAAGAAAGAATCGCACAATGATAGAAGCGGCCAGAAGTATGCTATCTGAATCAGGTCTTCCCACCAGTTTTTGGGCTGAAGCAGTTGCAACTGCTTGTCACACCCAAAACCGGTCAGTCTACATTAGGAGACATAAGAAGACTGCCTATGAAGTACTCAGGAATCGTAAACCAAATATTGGATACTTTCATGTATTTGGTTGTCCAGTTTATATCTTAAACGATTCCAGTCAGCTTGGAAAGTCTGATGCAAAAGTTGATGAAGGGGTATTTTTAGGTTATTCAGATATTCGAAAGGCCTTTAGAGTTTATAATTATAGACTCCAAAAGGTTCATGAGACAATTCATGTCACATTCGATGAATCAGCTGAAGCAATCAACAAGAGACCAAGCCTTGATATTACTCCAGTCGTTCCAATCAATTTTGGTGAAACTGCCCAAGTTCATCAGTCAGTTGTTTCACCAAAAGATGTTTCCAGTTACAACAAATTGGAACCAGTTAAGAAGAAGAAAAGCACCAGTGACACATCATTTTATCCCTCCATCAATTTCAACTTACCACAAGAATTGGTGATTGGATCTGATGTACGTGCCACTCCAATATCAGCACCAGTTCAAACTCCAACTTCTCCAGTTCTTCAAGAAATGCCTTTGAATGAAGAATTTCATGATGCAAATCGTGACCTCATTGACTCTGATGAGGATGTAGAAGTAGTTTGGACTGATCCTCCTCCAGAAGCTACTGCAACTGAAGAAGATCGCCAGGTGACTTGCATTGATATTGTTGTGCACCAGCCTAGTCAATACACTAGATGGACTCAAGCACATCCAATTGAACAGATTGTGGGAGATCCAAATAGTGGGGTTCAGACTAGAAGAGCCACCAGTGAGCAATGCTTAAACGTCACCTTCTTTTCTCTAATTGAACCAAAGAAGATTGATGAGGCTATGGCAGACCCAAGCTAGGTGGAAGCTATGCAAGAAGAGCTCATCCAGTTTGAAAGGAACAATGTTTGGGAGCTTGTTCCTTGTCCACCAGGGTTAAAGAAAGAACCCATTGGTACCAGATGGGTCTACCGAAAAAAGATGGATGAAGATGGCCATGTTGTAAGAAACAAGGCCAGATTAGTTGCCCAGGGTTATTGTCAAGCAGAAGGCGTTGACTTTGATGAAACTTTGCTCCAGTTGCAAGACTTGAAGCCATCAGAATATTTCTGGCTTATGCAGCCCATCTGCAGTTCAAGGTCTTCCAGATGGATGTCAAAAGTGCGTTCCTTAATGGAACATTGGAAGAAGAAGTATATGTTAAGCAGACTCCAGGTTTCATCAATGAGAAGCATCCTCATTGGGTTTATAGACTGAACAAAGCATTGTATGGTCTAAGACAAGCCCCAAGAGCCTGGTATGATACTCTAACTAAACATCTTCTTAAAAATGGCTTTCAAAGAGGTGCAATAGATAATACCTTATTCATCTTGAAAGAAAGAGGTAATATCTTATTGGTACAAATTTATGTTGATGACATTATATTTGGTTCAACTGATGATGCAATGTGTAAAAAGTTTTCTAAAATCATGTCATCTGAGTATGAGATGAGTTTAATGAGTGAATTAACATTTTTCTTAGGTCTTCAGATTAAGCAAACTGAAAATGTAATTTTCATAAACCAAGGAAAATATGTCAGAGATTTGTTAAGAAAATACAAATATGATTCAATCCCATCGAAAAACACACCTATTGCAGCACCATTAAATTTGGACTCTGACCCAACTGGCAAACCAGTGAACATAACTGACTATCGTGGTATGGTTGGTTCACTGATGTATTTAACTGCCAGTCGACCAGATATAATGTTTGCAACATGTCTATGTGCCAGGTTTCATGCTAACCCAAAAGAATCACACTTGCACGCTGTAAAGCGTATCTTTAGATACTTGAAAGGGTGTCCTAATCTTGGTCTTTGGTACCCCAAAGGCTCAGGATTAGATCTAATGAGTTATTCAGATTCTGATCATGTAGGTTGTAAGATAGATAGAAAATCAACAACTGGTGGTTGTCATTTCCTTGGAGGAAAACTGGTAAGTTAGACCAGCAAGAAGCAGACTTCAGTCTCTATGTCTACTGCTGAGGCATAGTACATTTCTGCGGCCAGTTGCTGTGCCCAGATTCTCTGGATCAAGAACCAGTTACTAGATTATGGTCAAAAGTATACAAGGACCCCAATCTTTTGTGACAACACCAGTGCAATTGCTATATCTCACAACCCAGTGATGCACTCCAAAACAAAGCATATTGACATCAGGTATCATTTTATTCGTGATCATGTTATGAAAAGAGACATTGAATTACATTTCATCCCCACTGACAAACAGTTAGCTGATGTTTTTACAAAACCTCTCGATAAGAAAACCTTTAAACATCTCATCAGTGAACTGGGAATGTTAAATCCTTAAAACTGGAGATTTCTTTGTTATTGAACGCGTCAGTGACACTGATGAAGTTCTCCAGTTGAGGAGGTCCAGATAATCTTTGCTCGCCAGGCTATCGAACGCCTTTGTGATACTATCCTGGCACTAATTGATTTCTGGATCATCATTTTAGGAGGAAAGACTCAAAAATTCGTTTTTGTTTGAAAATGGCAACTAGAGAACTCTTCAGTTGGAAACTGGTACTGGACTGATCCTCCAGTGACCAGATTCAGTCTTGTTTTATTTTTATAACGTTAGAAATACTTGGTCAATATTTGTGACACGTGATGGTACTCGAGTGTTTTAAACCACTTGGTATCGTGATCTGACATGTTTAAAGCTATTTTAGTACTTGATAACTGTTTGTATTGGGAATATAAAAAGTGAGTGGGCGCGTGGGTAAGATAAGCCGTCGTAGCATTTAATGTTGACATGGTAGCATTTAATGCTGACATGGAAAAATTATGATTTTATTTCAAAGTTCAAACTTAGTTTGTTAAAATATCTACAAGTTGTTTTGGATAATTAAAATATAATTTTTGTATTTCATTGGGATCATGAATCCCTTATAAATACCCTTATTTACTCCGAACTCATTTACTTCCTTCTACATTCTTTCATTTACTTCCCAATCATCAAAATTGCTTCATTTCTCTCTCTGCTTCATAAATCAAGAACCCTAATTCCTAAATTTCAATTTCATTTTCCAATGGCTCCAAAATCATCCCGTTCAAGAGATGTAAATCTCTTGACTGTTCCATATGCTCCTTCACCAGATGTCAAACCGGCGTCTGGTGCTCCTAGTAATGCTTCGGTCATCAAACTCAATCCCAATAATCCGATGACAAGCTTACAAGGATCTCAAGGGTCCAATACCCTTATTGGTAGAATCCAAATTTTTTTGAAGGATTCTCCAATAGGACCCTCATTCTCTCTAAACCCACGCAAGTTGTTTCACAACTACTTGTGTGAGTTTTGGTACACTGCCACTCTTTCTTCCGATTGTTCCTCCATCAGTTTCACATTAAAGGATGAAACAATCCAGTGTACCTTGTCCGCTGACGTATTGAGGGATGCCTTACACCTCAATTACTGGAGAGAGGGTGAATCTCCAGTTGTCTTACCCCCAAACATAAATTTTCATCAAGTCCTCCTTGAAATGGGACATAAGGAGTGCTTGGATAAAGGGGTGTTGAAGATGAAAGGTGCGATGACCATGAAGGGTCTTACACCTTCATGGAGGTACTTTTTCATCCACCTGGTGGAGAGTATGGGTGGGAGTTCTGGCGGTCTTGACCAGATTAACTCCTCACAAGCAAAGATGGCATACTGCTTGTGGAATGGATTGAGAGTAAACTTTGCAGATATCTTGTTCAGAAGCCTAGTACAAAAACTGAATGGCACCAAGGGAGTTTGTATCCCCTTCTCAAGGTTTCTCTCTCTCTGTTTTCAACAAATTTTGGGCAGTGATGCATACTTTAGCACAGATTCACCTCACACTGTGCCAGATTTGTTAAGGAGTTTAGACTCTCTGGTATCTGAAGCTGGAGAGGTCGAGATTCCAGAACGAATGCAACTGGCATTCGCTAAAACTGATGCACCAATCGAAGGTGAGTCAGAAAGACAACTGGGCGGGCCTCAAAATAATGAGGGACCCTCCAGTTCGTCTAATGTTATGGTTGAGGATAGAGCAACCATAACTGAAGCAACTCCAATAACATCTATCCCTGGTGAAGATACCTCGGTATCTGATCCTCCAACAGATGCACCCAACCAGGAAACTGGGGAAGGTCATCTGGAGACTGACCTTTCTGGTCAGCCCTTAGTTACATTCATGGATCTGGACATGAATGTTAATGACGAGGAAATCCTTATAGAATCTTTGGATTCTGAAGGTACTGCTTCAGACTTGGAGATTTTTGATTCTGCTGTACCTATTCAAAACCCTTCATCTCCAGTCTTGCTTCCAGATGCATCAATTTCACTTTCACCACTCCAATAAAATGAGCCTACTGATATACCATTCCCCACTTATAACTATATGTCTGGAAACAGACGTATGGCACCATCACCAACTGGGCAATTCTCACTCCTTCGAGAAATGCCCCCACCACCGCCGTCGTTGTTCACACCTGAGCATTCTCAGGATGAACAACACATTGTTATTCCAGTCCTTTCTTCTACCACCACTCCTACTATTTCTTCAACTGCTGGTATGACAACTGGGGAGACTTCTCTAAGGTTGCCTCCTCCAGTTGCTCCAGTAGTAACTGCTGCTGGTCCAGTGACACCTTCTCCTTCGTCGCTGGACAGTCAAGTTGTCTCTTTGCAAGCCGATCTCCAAAACCTTCTTACTAGGGTGGAGGAGATTCAAAAGACACTTGACAAAAACACCAAGTCTTTCTCCAGATACCACAAGGATCACTTGACAAACATTAAAGTGGTTGATCTGGGGATTAAAAAGTTTTCATCAAATGAAGACTTGGTGTTGAATAAGCTAAATGAGTTGGTCACTGGCTGTAACACTCTAGCAAGATCTTTGAAGGAAGCCTTTGACCTTACTCAGTCCAAGGTCACAACGTCAATCTCCAATCTGCTTGGCAACACTGTAAGAACATCTGAAGTAGATTTGAGGGAAATTGAGAGGCAGGTAAAGGAATTAGTTGAAAAACTTGGCCTAAATGTGACTGAACTTGGAGAGCAGTTGATGACTTCAGTTGGTCAGAAGATAGAGGATACGCTGGGTGCAAGAGAACAACAACTGATTGAAAGGGTAATGTCTGAGATCACCAAGCTGGCCACTCCTCAGGTTGATCTGGCCCCACTCACCAGTGAGATCAACCAGTTGAGAGGCAGCATTGAAAATTTGGACACCCAGGTATCCCTTCATGCTCAGTCTTTGGATAAACTGACAACTAAAGTGGAAAGTTTGAAGAAGAAGGATGAGGAAGTGATGGAAAAGGTTGTATCTGGTTTGGATGAAGACTCCAAAATCTTAAATGAATTAAAAACTGGTCAAGAACAGGTTACTGCAAATGTTTTGACCCAGTCAAAGGAGATCAACCATTTGTGGAGGTCTTTCAGGATGATGTGTGGGATTTTCAAAGAGTGCAAGGACATTTAAACATGACAGCCTCTTGACCGGTTGCCATCTCACCCTTCTGAATGGGATTCTATTAGGGTAGGTCTAGATGCTGCCAAGGGGGAAAGAAGTGCAGTTCTTGCACCAGTTGCACCTGGAAGAACTTCATCTGGAAGACAAGCTGGTATGGAAATAGTTGTAGC
The DNA here is from genome assembly GCA_034093135.1 of Erigeron breviscapus. Taxonomy (NCBI): domain Eukaryota; kingdom Viridiplantae; phylum Streptophyta; class Magnoliopsida; order Asterales; family Asteraceae; genus Erigeron; species Erigeron breviscapus. The sequence goes on from CM067168.1 coordinate 106,394,280, forward strand.
TGCCAGTACTGAAGCTGGTGAGCAAGCTGTTAGGGGGAATGTGTTGGATAAGGGAAAAGGTTTAGCTGTTGATGCATCTGCCCAGCTGGCCACTGATATTCCTATGTTAGAAACTGGCAATGCTGATGTACTTCTGCTAGTTTCTGATAGTGTAAGCAAACAACTGGCCAGACTTGGTAATCAAATTAAAGAAAGAAAGAAGATGAATCAAGCCAACCAAGTTGAAGCCAGAGCACATCTTGCACAGATCAAACTGCTTGATATGAGTGATGCTCATCTTTTGGGAATCACTAAGGAGGAGTATGCCAGGATTAAGAATGATCCCAGGATAGTTGACCAGTTGAAAGAAATGCTTGATGTTGAACTGGACAGACACTATCTTGATGATGAAGCTGAATTTGATGCCAGAAGCTTGAATATATCAGTGGAGAAGGCTAAGGAGAATAGGGCCAGTGGGATTCTGAAAAGAATTGAACATGTAAAGAAGGTTGTGAAAAGGGTTTTGAATCCACCAAGAAGGATTTCTCAACCAAGAAGACCACTGACCAGAGATGCTGACCTTAGCACGTTTGTTGAACCAACTGGCGAGGTATCAAATAATGATATCAAGTCTGCTGTACTGGCTGCTGGAGTTGGGAGTATTAAAATAACAAATGAATCTGAAGCAAGAAGCTATTACTCCCAGATCATGGCAACCAGAAGACATAGTGGGACTATCAATGATGTCAATGTAACAATTAAGCCATGCACCAAGCACTTTCAAGTTGAAGTTAGTTATACCAGAGGGCCACTGGTTAAAACTGACAATCCTGGTGCAATGCAGTATGGGTTCAGTGAATGGGTGGAAATGGTGAATGTTTTGGATGCCAAGGCACAAAAGAATAGGTTTGAGAAAGCATGGGTGAACTTCCTAAGGGGCAAGATTCAACACAAAGAAAATCTGGAGCTGAAGTTGAATATTGACCCTGAAGACTCACAACCTATCTCTTCAGTGACCAAGAGAAGAAGAACTGGCGAAGGGCCATCTCATTAAGTTCTCTTTTCAGTTATCTACTTGTAATTTTATTTACATTCTGTAACTTGTATAAATTTCATTTTCTTGTATAAATGAAGTTACCAGTTTGTAACCACAAGGTAGATAATAGATTAGATCTAACAAACTTAAAAGAAAAACCCAAGGCATTTATTGATCTATTAAAATGCCTTGGAAAACTTAGATAGGTTTAATCGAACAAGTCTCTCCAGTTCACACTTGTACAGATACAAGGACTGAAAAAGACTTGCCAATATTTCTAGACAAAAAAGGGGAATTTGTTAGGACCAGTTTACTGGTAAACTGGCCAGTATCAAGTTGCATCTGGAGACCCAGTGAAACTGGAGACCCAGAAGATTTGTCCAGAAATATATTGAAGTCCAGTTGCATCGTACAGTTAACGCAACTGAAGACTTCCTCCAGGTGAGAACTGACCAGTTGAAGAATCCTTCCAGTTGAAGTCGAAGACAACAAGTGGAAGATAGAGAATGACAATGGCAGCGAAGCCCAGTTGACATTCTAGTCAGTTACAAACTGGAGACCTTCTGTGAAAAGCTCTTACAAAGCTTTACACTGATTACGAGGAATTGACTTTTATGCTTTATGTGCTTTTACCCGGATAATAAGATTCATCTTATTATTTAAGTAATAAAAGGTACATAAAGCTGGTTGAATAAAGTTGCTTTATGCTGCAACTTTACACTGCATTTTAAGGAATTAAATGTTATTCCTTAAATGCTCTCAACCACATTTGTACGGCCAAAGTTAACATCCCAATGTTAACTTTGCCTATAAATACAAGTCATTGCACAACAAGAATATTAAGTGAAATCACATAGTGAAAACACTTCGCACTTTGCATGCCTGCAATATTCTTGGTGAACTTGTGCAATATTCTCTCAATCGTAAAAAGGAACATTTCGCAACTTTAAGTGTTTCGATTGTTTAGAGAAATTCCGAGTGTAGATCAATTGTAGTTCATAGGTTGTTAGGATATTTACATTCTTGTATTATCTTGGTTCCGCAACAACCTTGTAATTTATTTAACATCAATAAATAAATTACACTTGAAAATTACATATTGTCTCATCAATTTATTTTACAAGTATTTTGCATTATTGCATTGTTCTTTACTTATTGTCACTTAAATAAGTAATCTATCTAGAACTTGGTATATACTCTCTGTAACTGGTCGTCTCTAGTTCAGGGCTTATATTGCAAAGTAACTCCACCATTGACATAGAGGTGTCTTCAGGTAGTGCCATCTATTGAGTTGGGACTTACAAGTGGTATCAGAGCAGAAGGCTAATAAACTTGCCTAGATCTGTTAAGATGAACACTACTGAAGGTGGAGATGGTTCTGGTTCAGGTGAAACCCCCTTGAATACTAATGCCCAACCTTTTCAAAATGTTAATACTAACCCTCCTCCTCCTACTGCCCCAAATCACGTCCATGTACATTATTCTAACACTCCTGTTCCAAAATTTGATGGAAACAATGAGACTTTTGGTACATGGAAGGATAGAATGCTTTTGCATTTTGGTGGGATAGAGAGGTATATGTTGAAAATCCTTAAGGATGGACCATATATACCGAGTGTAGATCAATTGTAGTTCATAGGTTGTTAGGATATTTACATTCTTGTATTATCTTGGTTCCGCAACAACCTTGTAATTTATTTAACATCAATAAATAAATTACACTTGAAAATTACATATTGTCTCATCAATTTATTTTACAAGTATTTTGTATTATTGCATTGTTCTTTACTTATTGTCACTTAAATAAGTAATCTATCTAGAACTTGGTATATACTCTCTGTAACTGGTCGTCTCTAGTTCAGGGCTTATATTGCAAAGTAACTCCACCATTGACATAGAGGTGTCTTCAGGTAGTGCCATCTATTGAGTTGGGACTTACAAGTGGTATCAGAGCAGAAGGCTAATAAACTTGCCTAGATCTGTTAAGATGAACACTACTGAAGGTGGAGATGGTTCTGGTTCAGGTGAAACCCCCTTGAATACTAATGCCCAACCTTTTCAAAATGTTAATACTAACCCTCCTCCTCCTACTGCCCCAAATCACGTCCATGTACATTATTCTAACACTCCTGTTCCAAAATTTGATGGAAACAATGAGACTTTTGGTACATGGAAGGATAGAATGCTTTTGCATTTTGGTGGGATAGAGAGGTATATGTTGAAAATCCTTAAGGATGGACCATATATACCGAGTGTAGATCAATTGTAGTTCATAGGTTGTTAGGATATTTACATTCTTGTATTATCTTGGTTCCGCAACAACCTTGTAATTTATTTAACATCAATAAATAAATTACACTTGAAAATTACATATTGTCTCATCAATTTATTTTACAAGTATTTTGTATTATTGCATTGTTCTTTACTTATTGTCACTTAAATAAGTAATCTATCTAGAACTTGGTATATACTCTCTGTAACTGGTCGTCTCCAGTTCAGGGCTTATATTGCAAAGTAACTCCACCATTGACATAGAGGTGTCTTCAGGTAGTGCCATCTATTGAGTTGGGATTTACAAAAGGAAAGAACATTCCCAGCATCAGGTTTACAAGGAAAGGTTATAAAACAAGCTGGGAAACCCATGATCTTGACAATCTGCTTGAACTTGGATACACTGAGTGGGTGGAGTTACATAACATTATAACTAGTATTTCTGGAATCCACAAAGAGACAGTCTTGGAAGCCATTGAGAAAAAGTTAGCTGCAGTTGTAAAGTATAAGATTGATATCACTGGCCTTCCAAGACCAAAAGCATATGATATGGATTGATGCTCCTGGAGGTGATCATACAGTTTTTCTCAAAAACTTGTCTCCTTCAGAGTTGCTTGCACAATTATCTTCTGGTGCTGTTGACAAGATTCTGGATAATCTCAATCTGTCTCTACCTGCTGGTGTTGAAAATGCAAGATGTGGGATGTTCATCACTGAACCTGAACATGGGATGTATTTTGTAGATGCAAGAGGGAATTTGGTTTTCCAAAGGACTGCTGAACTAAAACAGGTACCATCTATGCACCTTTTTACCTTATACAGATTCTGCAGAAATTTTAGTGAAGAAGGTAATGGGTATGAGCAGTTCCTTATCGATGAGGGGTTAGATAGGCAGTTAGATGTGAAAGTTGCCCCATAATTTGAAGTTAAGCAAGAAGCTATAGAAATGCTTGGAGAATAGTGATGTACCATGTAATATCTTTGTTTTGTTCTCAATATATGCAAAGGCAGTTGTACAAATCTAGTTTCTTTGTTAAAACTTCATTTCAGTTTAAAAGAACCCAAAAGATTCAAAGGGTCACAATCTGTTAGTTTCATTTTACTTTGATTCTTTGTAAGCTGATAGTTAGAAGTGTTGTTGGGTTTTGTCATCATCAAATAGGGGGAGATTGTTGAGTCCCAATGTTGATTGTAAAATTAATGATGACAAATCTGACCTATAAACACTTAGTAATCTTTTGGTTCATGTAATCTGATCTGGGTCAGACTAAGCTGACACAACTTACGATCTATCTCTGACCCGGATCATGCTTCATACTTTGTAATTGTAAGATCTTATGGAAGCTAGTGTTATTCAAGCTGCATCAACAATGTATTAGCATTCAGTCCAAGTCGAAGAGGAGGATTGAAGATAGAAGACCAAGCTGTTAGTGGAAGACAGCTTGGGATTAGCAGTCAGCTTGGATACACTTAGGCAGATTGGTGCTTTGACAAACGGCCCAATCTGTGTCTGACAATCAATTGAAGATAACAACCTGGATTGAAGATAAAGACAAATGACGTGACTAGGAAGAATCCTAGGATCCAGGTTGGTGGTTGGTTTTACATATGCGTGTCCATACTCTTATTGGTGGATGAAGAATGTGCGTCAGTACGTGGGGGACCACAAGTACTATGAAAGGCACGATTGATTATTCCTTTATCATCCACTGAATGAAGAATACGTGGCTGCAACGGACACCTAGTGAAGGAGCGCTTTCGCCTATAAAAACCTCATTCATGGATTGCATATGTGTGACATTTCCTAAGAATCATTCTTCACACAAGTTTCTCTGCTCTTATACACAGCTTAGTCTGTACGAGATCAGCTTGGGCTGATTCTCTTGAGCTGAAACTTATTCATTGTTGTTTGTCATTTCATAGGGTTGTTTAGATATCTATAGGCTATCTTTATTCCGCAACAACCCTGTAATTCTTTGTATAGATTATTTCTTAATAAAGGATAACATTTGAAAACCACAATCTGTGTTCAAGAATGTCTTTATCACTTTACTGCTTTACTGTTTTAATGATTCCTGCTCTTTACTTACTTGCTTAATATACTTAAACTGAATCTTAAAACGTTTTGTGTTAAAAGTTTGTAAAGATTAAGGAAAGTTGTATTCACCCCCCCTTTACAACTGTTATGTGTACAATATACTCTGGTATATTGATACACCGTGGGACGTATCACAAACGATAAACATACCCCAACCCTTATTTTTAACCAAAAACATCAAAATCGAATGAAAATTGAAAAACCTAGTTCAAAAATTTCGAACTCTATTTTCTTGATTTTCTTGTTGCATGGTTAACTATAGGACGATTAGATAGTATACCTAGATTCAGTATTTCACGAGGATCACAAAAATATCACTCAAGAACACTCGATCTAATTGTATATATCAAATCTCAAACGGGGTAGCAAAGTAGTATTTTCGGGGTCGTAAAGCTCTGAAATTGATTTTAATTTTGTGAGGTCGTATTAGGGTTAAATTGGGTTATATACCCACTCGACCCGAATGGGCTTGGGTCAACCCGACCCACCAAATTACGAGGTCGTATTGAACTTGGCCCAATTGACCAATTGCGAGGTCGCATTCTGCCATATTCAATTACGAGGTCGTAAATACCTCCTGCACACTTTAAAATCAAATTTTTATCAAAGTTTCTGAATAATTGATCAACGAACTTCCTGGAAATATGAAATATTTAAATGACCAAACCTGTAGGCATCAAATTTTCATCTTTTCCCTGATCTTCGTCTTAAACCTGAAAAGTTAATAAACTTACCGACCTTCTTTAACTTTTCCACGATCAATCTTTCCAAAATTTTAGCTTTCCCGAATCTAAACCACTTGTAAACACTTACTTTGTAAAAAGTTATAAAATTGATTCGTCATTCTTATACCTCCCCCTCAATTTTATGACTAGATGTATAACTATGATTAATCAATATAACCACTATCATTCTTATGTACTCCCCCTCAATTTATGACTGGGATACATAACTATGATCATATAATCAAAGCAAGAAACATCTAAATTTTACACATAGTATTGATTAACTACGTCATATTTATCTGAAAACCTTTCAAAACTATATGATCTAGATAATCAATATAACACCTTCTTTCACATTCATATAAATGTTTCTATTTCTAAGATTTCAAAATATATTTGACAATCTTTCAAATTTAAACGATATATCTATGTCTAAGGCATAAAAATATTAACTACGTAACCTTTTACATCCAAACATTACATTTCTATGTCTAAGGTATTACATAGTCAATAACCTTTTACATTCACCTAATGTCTATGTTTAAGGTTTTTCATAACCTCCTACATTCACATTATGTCTATGTCTAAGGTTTTACAAGTATAAAGTTGATAATCTTTCATATTCAAATTAAAATTTCTATATCTAAGATCTTCAACTAGCAGGACCTAGCTATCATCATCTGTAATTACTATATAAATATATATTATAAAAACCTGATGATCTTAGCTTTTGTCTTGAACACTTCAGTCTTTTACTTAGAAATCCTTCCCTTGGATTGACTTCTCTGCAAATACACTGAAAAGAATTTCGAGACAACAAAATTTTAATTGCTATACCCGAAACTCGATCTTCTGAAACTTCAGATTTGAAAGACAAACTTCAAACTTTCTGTATCGTCATAATAATCAACTAATGCACCATAGCTTGTTGTAGTTCTCCCCCTCAACGATAAATCCCTCCGAATTAAGCATATGCAATCTTCCTTCTTGGATATATTGCTCGAGTCCCTGTTCGCCTTGCATAACCGGCATGAAATAGAGAGGAAGAATTTCCAACAATCAATCCTGAACTAGTTGACTTCCATGAAAACCAGAAACTTTGAAACTTGAATCACAACCTTCAGGAACAAGGAATTGTTTCATAAGCAATCTAAATCATGTCTCGAAATCTCAATGTCTTGAAGATTTGGAGACATATATAAATCATTGTGCTTCCTTGTGCTAATACCTGCACAAACAAGCTTAAAACAAGATAGAAATAATAATGTTATTCTTCATTATTTCATCACTATTACATTTGATAGTAACAACTTAGTCTAGAACTACATTCTTCATTTTCTTCTCCAAATTTGTTATTCTTTACTATCATAAGTCATAAACATATGACATTATCTTAGTCTAGAACTACAAATCTTCAAGAACCTTAAACTTCTTATTGTTCAAAAATCTAAACCGTAAGATCTCTGTCTTATTGTTCAAAATCATTGACCTATAAACTCTTATTTATCCGTCAACTTATCAGAAGAATTCTAGAATCTTAAGATCCCTGTCTTATCATTCTACGGATAACCTGAACTAAGGTCTTCCAATAAAGTATCCTTCATTATGCAAACTTATATAGATTCCGTTTCCAAAGTCACTTGTCTTTAACTCTGTAAGAACATCTAACTGAAACCTAATCTCTTATACTTTTGCAAAATGACATTTGATTATGCAAATCCCATCTATGGATACCATATGTAATACTCCTATGATTGCCTCATCAAACTAGTATCCAACTTGGTTAAACTAGATAACAATTATAAATACTCCTATGATAGCCTCATCAAACTAGTATTTATCTTTGTTCAGTATAGATTTGCATGATCCATATCTTGCTTCCGTGGTGAAATCTTGCTCAACAACCTACAAGAACGAATATATGTCCGTTGACCTGCACATCTCAACACACACATCAAATCTTCTCAAAGTAATAACATACAATCTGAAGAAATGAATAAAATAGCAAGATAAAATGAATATACTTAACAGTCTATTATTAACCTAAGTCTCATTAAGGTCAAATAATTCACTGTCAGCACTTTCAAATTATGCACATAGCATATCAAAATTATTTAGAATCTCTGTTCCAAATCTTTTTGATTCAAAAATCTTTCAAAGATCAAATTCAAAACTATGAACAGCTCTGTGTCCATTCTTATGAAAATCTTCTTTCTAAGAATTAAAACAAAATAGTCATTAACTCAATATTCGTTTATTGAAATCAACAACTCTGTGTTCTTTTCCTTAAACCCATATTCTGTTAATGTGACATACTTTCTTTTAGCTTTTGATCACAACACTATCGCTTAACTACCCTACTCGTTTATTCATTGTTCCATAAGAACGTAGTTGAGTCCTCTTGGAAACTAGATTCTTTTCTGACTCTGTCTCTCGTGCAATAGGAACTTTTATTTAAACAATACAAAAATAAAAAATAAAAAATAAAAATAAACATTTCACGAAAAACACACACACACATACACTGAACATAAACGAATAACATAGTTACAAGAGCTAAAGATACTGCAGATTAGATCAGATTAGCATGTTACATAAGCCTACCAGCGAGAAATAATTCTCTTATTATTAGTTATGAACAGTGATCCAAAAACGATTACCAATATGTTTGTCCTCTTAAACACTCGGTACTTCCAGTCTCCTTTTTGGTTGTGACACTTTTGACATACCCTGGCCAAGGACAGTCACCATGCAACCCGAGTAGCCTAATATGTCACTGAATCATGTTTGCGAACTTATGTGCCCCATATTCAGATACACTCTCACAATCGACACAAGCACTAAGATTAAGACATTTGGTGAGTAAAGTGAGAAAGTCTTTATGAATCAAGTCAGCGGTGACAGGTCGGTGATTCCTCACGCGCAAAGCGACTTAACTTGACTCACGTACGGAAATATACTCAACATTGCATAATGCCAAATACTTGCATATTTGTGACATTATTTTAAGCACTTATGAAAACCCGTGACTTTCGATGAGACCCATGTAGCGAACTTTCTGACAACCTATCCCAAGTTGGAAGCTTTAGGTAGGCTAGGTATACAAAGACACCCCGAGGACTTACTTGTTCGAATCTCAAAGACCACATTAGCTTCATATTTTCAACAGATTTATTAGATATTTGCATATCTTGTGACAAATATACATCCGAAAAAGCAATACATACACATATATGTACCCGAGACCTTCTATATAAAGACCAAATATACCTAATTACAATACAAGATCTTTCATAAGATTTAAAGGACTTGTCTATTTTAAGAACAAGCATTCTCAGCCATATATCTGAATACGTTTCCCATAAGAACATTGTATATATTAAGTTCAGATTATAAGGAAACCTTGGTACTTTGTGCCTACCGATACATCATATAATGGTATCACTGAACTGAGCAATTTAAAGTACATTAAGTAGGCTTAAAAGCTAAAGTATCGTCACGTCTAATCGTCTTGATGCAGTGACCTTACTCTTTTTATTATATTTCCTTTTTCTTTTCTGATTTTTCTGATTTTTATTTTGTTTTTCTGACACTATATGACACACATACATTACGACACAAACACTGACTCATTTTACAAAGTTCCTTTTGAGAGACACTGTCACTATAGATTTCTCATTCCAATCAATTGGACTAACAACTCGAAACGAGTTCGGTCGAAAGCCTTAGTGAACAGATCAGCTAAATTAAAGTCACTTGACACCTTTTCTAGGACTATTAATTTCTTTCCAACACAATCACGTATAAAATGAAACCTTATGTCTATGTGCTTAGTCCTACTGTGCTTAACAGGATTATTGGTTATGGATATGGTGGATTCATTGTCTATCTTTATGAAAGTACAAAGGAAAATCTAACCGTAATCATCTGAGCCTGTGAACAAGTATTCACTTGCTATCATGTATTCCAATCTCTTCCCTAAGATAGACATCCACTAATGTCTACTTCCTCAAGAACACCAATTTCTTCATCCATGTGATTAAACTAGTGCACTTCTGGAACTGACATATAACATAACCAATCAACATAAATCAAACATATAAAAATTAGAACATGTACTATAGATCATCATCTAGTCATGATCATCTATAGTACTTTGTCTATCACATGAACAATAATAAGCATAAACTAATTAGAACAAGTCTTCTTAGAACATTGATCATGAGTTTCATGGATCTTTCTCTCTCGTCCATCTAACACATCTTCAAAGTCCTTGACAGCTTGCTCATGAGACCTACAAATCTCTTCTTGTTCAGGAGTTAACACAAGAGGCACAACTTTCGGACGATCATAAAAAAAAAAAAAAAAAAAAAAAAAAAAAAAAAAAAAAAAAAAAAAAAAAAAAAAAAAAAAAAAAAAAAAAAAAAAAAAAAAAAAAAAAAAAAAAAAAAAAAAAAAAAAAAAAAAAAAAAAAAAAAAAAAAAAAAAAAAAAAAAAAAAAAAAAAAAAAAAAAAAAAAAAAAAAAAAAAAAAAAAAAAAAAAAAAAAAAAAAAAAAAAAAAAAAAAAAAAAAAAAAAAAAAAAAAAAAAAAAAAAAAAAAAAAAAAAAAAAAAAAAAAAAAAAAAAAAAAAAAAAAAAAAAAAAAAAAAAAAAAAAAAAAAAAAAAAAAAAAAAAAAAAAAAAAAAAAAAAAAAAAAAAAAAAAAAAAAAAAAAAAAAAAAAAAAAAAAAAAAAAAAAAAAAAAAAAAAAAAAAAAAAAAAAAAAAAAAAAAAAAAAAAAAAAAAAAAAAAAAAAAAAAAAAAAAAAAAAAAAAAAAAAAAAAAAAAAAAAAAAAAAAAAAAAAAAAAAAAAAAAAAAAAAAAAAAAAAAAAAAAAAAAAAAAAAAAAAAAAAAAAAAAAAAAAAAAAAAAAAAAAAAAAAAAAAAAAAAAAAAAAAAAAAAAAAAAAAAAAAAAAAAAAAAAAAAAAAAAAAAAAAAAAAAAAAAAAAAAAAAAAAAAAAAAAAAAAAAAAAAAAAAAAAAAAAAAAAAAAAAAAAAAAAAAAAAAAAAAAAAAAAAAAAAAAAAAAAAAAAAAAAAAAAAAAAAAAAAAAAAAAAAAAAAAAAAAAAAAAAAAAAAAAAAAAAAAAAAAAAAAAAAAAAAAAAAAAAAAAAAAAAAAAAAAAAAAAAAAAAAAAAAAAAAAAAAAAAAAAAAAAAAAAAAAAAAAAAAAAAAAAAAAAAAAAAAAAAAAAAAAAAAAAAAAAAAAAAAAAAAAAAAAAAAAAAAAAAAAAAAAAAAAAAAAAAAAAAAAAAAAAAAAAAAAAAAAAAAAAAAAAAAAAAAAAAAAAAAAAAAAAAAAAAAAAAAAAAAAAAAAAAAAAAAAAAAAAAAAAAAAAAAAAAAAAAAAAAAAAAAAAAAAAAAAAAAAAAAAAAAAAAAAAAAAAAAAAAAAAAAAAAAAAAAAAAAAAAAAAAAAAAAAAAAAAAAAAAAAAAAAAAAAAAAAAAAAAAAAAAAAAAAAAAAAAAAAAAAAAAAAAAAAAAAAAAAAAAAAAAAAAAAAAAAAAAAAAAAAAAAAAAAAAAAAAAAAAAAAAAAAAAAAAAAAAAAAAAAAAAAAAAAAAAAAAAAAAAAAAAAAAAAAAAAAAAAAAAAAAAAAAAAAAAAAAAAAAAAAAAAAAAAAAAAAAAAAAAAAAAAAAAAAAAAAAATCCTGTCTTTCAACAAAATTAACATTATCAATTAAGATGCTTCCTTTTACAATTCTTCCAGCCCCGGAAATTTTTCCGCCTTTGGAATCCACAAAACAGACATAGGACCCTTTAACAGGAGTAAACTCTGTCAATAGTCCCTTGTCTTTCATAATGTGCTTGGAGCTTCCGCTATTGACAAACCATAAACCTGCGGCCATCCTTAGCAGCTCCTGCACATTCATAAACAATTAGTTTTTCAAAAGACCCCTAGCCTTATTGGCTTTGGGTCGATTATCCTCCTCATCAGAAACCATGTCAGCCCAAAATCCACCAGTAGGCACCCAAGCCTTAGCTGGTTTAACAGTTGAGCTGTCAACAGGCCTTCTGTTGGGTGAGATTCATGAATTTCTTCCAGCACTAAGCCTACGACTGGGGGAACCACTAGGCCTCCTTTCAGTAGGTAGCCTTTGGTTATTACCCTTAGAGTTCTTTTGAAATCTTGACATTCTCTCAGGAGATGATGAAGACATTCTCCTAGGACTATGTCGCTGAAATAATGGATTAGAATTCGACTTAGCTTCAGCATTAACTTTAACATCCCAAAACTTAATCGTTTATGTTGACTAACGTCGTTAGGTCAAATTCTAAGTCCGTGATTTGATATGTGATAAAATGTGTGTTTATATGTTTATGTGCCCTATATGTGAGATTTATTTGTCTTTAATGAGTGACAATAAAGTGGACTAAATGATGTGTAAAAGGCCTTTGTAGTGTGCGAAAGTGCTTTGGTGTGTTATATGTATCCCCAATAGGTGTTTTAAAGTGAAATAAAGTCAATATGAAGTCCAGGGACTAGTTTTGCCAATGGTGAAAAGTTAAAAACGGGTTAAGAAAGGGATTAGCCTAATCTAGGTTAATTTGGCAGCCTCAAAACTTAATTAGAACACATTCATCAGCCTCTCTAATTCTCTTTTGATTTCTAAAGCAAGATCTTCAAGTTTTGGTTAATCAAATCAAGTGTTTTTGTATTGAATCGAATTGGCTATCGTTTCTACAGGTAATCAATGTTTTATTGGCTATATTTTCAGATCTAATGATGTTTTATAAAGGATTAAATCTGATTTTGAAAAGACTTTTAATAAATTAGGGTTTATATTATGTTTAAGCAAATTAACGATCAAAACGACATCAAACGAGTTTATAATCGATCTTGATGATCAAAGGAGGTTTATATATGTCAAAAACATGTTTTGGGTGAAGCCTAAGTCGATCGATTTCTGGAAAAATGAAGAACAAAGTCGTTTTATGATTTCTGGACGAAAATAAGATGAAATTCGTTTTCTGGTTCAGCTAAGGTTCAAAACGAACTTTAAGTTCGTTTGAGGGATCTAAATTCGTTTGTAAAACGAAGTTTAAGTTCGTTTGATGGTTTAAGCAGCCAATTTCGTTTGAAGTGTAAAGCCTAAATTCGTTTTATGAAAGCTTAAATTCGTTTTGCACCAAAGTAAGCTAAATTCGTTTTCTAATGATCTAAATTCGTTTGATCAAAATTATCTTCGTTTGGCAAACGAAGTTAAACTTCGTTGGGTTGTAAATTCGTTTAAAAGGGTGAGCTAAGTCCGTTTTTGATGGCCTAAGTTCGTTGAGGATAGTTAACTAAATTCGTTTGCAAGTCCATTTAAGGTCCCAAATGACTTATATTTCATATATTAATGTACGATAGGTGTCGGGGATTACTATTAAGCACTGTTAGCTTTTGTTGCGCGCACATTCTACTATCAGGTAAGATACACTACTTTTGTCACGCTGAGGGTGCAACGAAAATGGTTTGTAAACTATAACCTCCAAAACGGTAATGTATAACTCATATGTGGTTGGGTTGATATGGGAGGTACTCGGGGATTAATGATGACGATGTTTATGCCTAAAATGCTTCCCCGTACACATGGTTATGATATGATATGCAATGATGATGATATGCTTAACGATATGATATGATGTGATATGATATAATGAACGGTGGTTAATGACGTGTTGTAATGTTGATATGTGCATGTATATGTGGCTTGTTCATCTAGAACACTAGACCTTTTTAGGTTGCCATGACACGTGCACGTTTTAAGGGCCCTAACGTGAAAAGATGATAGATGTGGATTAGTTTAGGATTAATGTGGAAACCTAAACTAAACGTGGTAAATGCTCGAGCTAATTAGATGATGAGTGTTATGCATAACCCGTGCCTGGCTGTGGTAATAGGTACGTATAAACCATGCTCGTATGTGGGAGAGTACGTCGTGCTCGCATGTGGGAGAGTACGTAGTGCCCGTATGTGGGAGGGTACGTTAAAATGGTTGCTCGGGTGGCTCCTTGCAACAAGTCATATGTGGCGAGTAGTTCGGGTGGCCTGATGACCCACCTAATGTTATGAACATAACGTGCTACTCATGGATCGACATTGTCTTTCCTTAACGGTAACTTCGGTTACAACTTAACGGTGACCTAGTCACAACCTAATGAGATGAGATGAAATGACGAAATTGATTAGGCACACTTAGGGTCATAGACTCTATGCTTATATGTGATATGGATACGTTATGTGGTGATATAAATGCCTAAATCAAAAGACGTAATGTTTTAAAGTGACGTGTTTAATGGATGAAATGTTTTGCTTAAACCTGGTGTTATCTTACTTAGCTTTATAGCTAACACTTGTTTCTTCTTATGTGTTGACACCCCTCAGGTTAAGCAGTGAGATGTCGTGTGAAGCTTTGGCGAGAGATGGGTAGATGATCAAGATGACTTTAGTTTACCCAATAACTTCGCATAGACTTAATGTTAATGATTTCCTTTATGGAACTATTGTAATGACTATGTTATGGTTGCTTATGTTGGGCAATCTTATGGATTTCTTTTATTACTGATTTGATGCTATTAGTAACACCACTTATGTTTCTCAACTGTTTTCATTGGTTGAGGTTTTTAATAAACTGTTTCCGCTTTATTGACGCCGTTAGGCGAAAATTTTTGGAAATCCATATTTTTACGAAATGGGTGTTACATTAACCTTTCATAGTAAGCACTGTTGGGTTTATCTCTTAATTTACTAGACTGACTCGAACTACTAGAACCTTCTCGAGATGAAACACTTCTAGGCTTACTACTACTTGTCTGGGTTCTATTCTCAATCTCCCTCTGTAAGACACTTCTAGATTGCACAGACTTATCTCTAGGCGAGACACTTCTAGACTTCACAGATCTGTCTTTAGGTGAAATACTTCTAGATTAAGGTGATGAGTTCCTTAGAGTTTGAGATGGTTTTCGATGTCCATTGACAACTCTTGATCTAATCAGTTTCACATAGTTCTGTGCATTTACATCATCTGGATGTCTTTTTGCATAATCCTCATAATATTAATTTCTATATACACTCATGAACTGTGGTGAACTTACTTGATCAACTAATTTACCCTTCCCATTGCTTCCAGAAGACCCAACACTTCCTTAGACTTATCAGGTGACATCCTAGATTTATTCTTCTTATAAGGACAACAACTTGATACGTGACCTATCTCACGACACTTAAAACATGACCTTTTAGAAGCCTTCTTTGATATATCACCATGAATAAGCCTCTTCCCAAGAAGTCGGTGCTTGTATGGGAGGAGCATACCGTTTCACAGTTTGAATCTTTGGATCAATGGATAACATTTCTTTAATTTTCCTTTCACCAAATTGTTCAGGTGTTTCAGATTGAACACTCAAACCTTCTGCATTAATTGTAGAAGTTTGAACAAAACTGTATCTTTAAAGTTCTTGCTTTTAACAGGTTTTGGCAAATGTTCAGATTTTACGGGTTCATCAAGACTCCAGATCTGATCAATATTTTCAGGATATTTACCGTTTAAATCTGACTCCTTTGCTGACAACACTTTATCATTACCTTTCAAAGTAAAGTAGACAATTGTTTCCATTTCAACTTCTTTTTCAATTTCTTTTAATTTATTATCCACTGTCCGTTTGGCTTCACTTGGGTCTGAGTGAGCCTTAGATTCACTAGTCTTGTTCCCAGATCCCTCTGACTTAGACATCTCAGGGATAAGAACATCACTAGTTTTGATCTCTGGAGGGATAGTCTTGGGTACATTTTCAGGACTTGATTTTTCAGATTCTTCTAAAGTAAGCTTCTGAAAACTGTCATAATTGTGACTAAAAGGTGGCGGAACGACATTATATTTCTGGACAAAACTAGGTTGTTCACCTTTAACTTTTGCATCTCTAAGGTAACCCATCATAGTTCCTATGTCTCTCATTTTATTTAATTTGCCACTTAGTTCAACAATCTGTACCCTAGAATCTGCTAATTCTTTGTCCTTTTTAGCACTTTCTTTTACTACCCTTTCTAAATCCTCATCTAGCATTTGTTTTCTGCCTAGCAACTGTGCATATTCTACCCTAAGTGACTCAAACCTATCTTCTTCAGATTTAATCCGATTAAGATATTATTTGGCATGACCTTTAAATACCATGACATCAGTAGATAACTTACTTCTATCACTAGTGGCATCATTTAAAAGGGTCTTAGTAGAGTCAAGTTCTTTTCTAAGGACAGTTACTTCGCTAGACAAACCTATGCTACTTTTACAAACAAAAATAAGTGATTGTAGAAAAAGACTTACCTGTTGTTCTGGTGCCTCAAGATTGGCCACGAAATTCACAAGCCCTTCTGTACTCAGATCATCAGGTATCTCGATCTTTACACCCTTATCCTTTTTCTCAATTTTCACAGTTTCATTAGCTTCAGTGGAAGCTTCTTCATTCTCAGCTCTTACTGGTTCTGACAGTTCAGGTTCCTCTTCTACTTTTCTGATGAAAACTATCATGATCATCTGTGCTGGCATACAATGTATAGTCGAATGAATTATCAACAAGATCGTTCATTCCTCCATCAATGTCTTGAATTTCTGCCAAGAATGGATGATTCTGATTATCAGTACTTGTCGAACCCCAATTATAAGTACCATCAGATTGAACAACTAAAGCTCTTGACTTGTCCGTTTCTCCAGAGCTTCGGTTCCCAGTATTAGCATATTGATGTCCGGAATTCTGACTCACTATAGAACCACTTTGATTGAAGTTCTGACGGCCTGTAGCTGAATTATTGTCCCGTCTTGGCCTCTGACACTCTCTTGCAAAATGTCCAAAACCATCACAGTTAAAACATTTCACCTTGGTCTTGTCAAACCCTACTTTGCTATTTACAACCTTCCTTCCGGTTCTATCTGTGAAACGCTGAACTCTCAATGTTAACATAGCTAATTGCCAGTTCAGATCCATTTCTTCCAAGTCATCTGGATCAACTTGCTTGTAATCCTCCCTAACCAAATTAGGATCAGTCAGTTTTCCTCCAATTAACTTCTCATGAGCAGACACAAATGAAGCGAGCATGCCCAAATGTCCCTCAGCAGATCTTATGCTCATCGGCATCCCTGTGTAACCCGAGCTTGGAGAACTACCATTCTGAATCCCATTATGCACTACCATGGCCGATTCTGGAGAAGTTACATACATCAAGTTGCTATCAGAATCCGTTGACATCTTCATCTTGTCATCATCTCCACTATAGAAGGCAGTAATCCCTCCACTTGAAGATTTTGCAGAAGGAACGCTTGATTTTCTATGATAAAGTTCAGGACGCTGAACAAAATCACTGCTACCTGCTTCCTTCGACTTTTGTTTCATATCTTGACCTCTCAGCTTTCGAATGATCTGATCCAGAGTCCATGTGCTAAATTCGGGATTTTGTTGGATTGAAGTGACAAACCCTTCCCACTTAACTGGAAGAGCTTCCAACAACTTCTCGATGACATCTTCTGGATCAGGTTTGTACCCAAAGTATGCAAGCTCAACCAGCAAATGACTGTAACGAATCAAGATATCATCAAGAGATTCATCTTTGAAGCTAGTAAAAACATAATACTGCTTCTTTAGCAAATCCTTCCTTCTCTTCCTGAGATCATCATCACCTTCACAATGCTCTTTGAGTGCATCCCATAAGCCTTTTGCACTGTCATACATTTCAAACAAGTGCAAGAATTCCCCTTGGAGAGCCATTCGGAGTGATCCTAAAGCTTTACTTTCTGCTTCGTAGTCTTTCTTTTGATAGACAGTCATTTGCTCATACGAAGCCGTTTTTCCACCACCAGAACCAGTAGGTTCTTTGTCACTTTGCACAGTGGGATGAACATAACCATTAACATTACATATCCACATCCATTAACCTGCAATATGACTCGAATCTTCCCTTCCAACTGAAATATCTATCAAGGCTTATCAACTTGGGCGGTGAATTGGCCTTTCCGGTTTCGTGATCCATCAGAATTAGTTGATTCAGCAAAGATTGATAATTTGCGGGTAATTGAGACATCATTTTCTCCGAGCTAGCAAAATTCACGAACTGTTTACAAAAATAAACGAGGTCGTAAAAGTTCACGAGGTCGTAAAGAAATGCGAAGTCGCAATTAAATACTCGAGGTCGTAATTGAACTGGCGAGGTCTTAAAGAGCTCATGAGGTCGCAAACGAAATACGAGGTCGCAGTTAAACTAGCGAGGTCGTAATTAGCTACCCAGGTCGCAATACGAGCTGGATGAGGTAATACGAGCCCGCGAGGTCGCAAACGATGCTGGAATCCTTAGATCTCTTGAGTTCGAAACCCTAAAAACCAACAACAGCACCTTCGACTGCTGCAAATACAAATAGAGGTCACAAACAAGATTTCCGGTCGTAAACTCGTGAAAGAATCACGTCTAAACGACCCTAAATCGATATTGTCTATCACCAACAAGCTATAACCTTCCGGTATTAAACCAAGAGGCCCTGATACCAATTGTAAGTCCCCTGGTACGGATCGTTAATAGCTTGCTCCAGTTATCTTGAGGTGCGGAATCCCTCACTATAACTTGGTGATCAACAACAAGCCCCTAGATCATCTGCTGCCTCGCAGATCTTCTCCGGGCTAGCGGAACAACATTTGACGACTATAACCTGCAATACCTGCTTGATATTTCGACAAATGTTCAACCCTAAACTCTGTTAGGGTTCGGTTTATATAGGGATCAACACGACTGGGCTTCAGCATACTGGCCTCGTATTTCAGGCCCAGCTCGACCTATTTACGAGGTCGTATTTATGCTCTAGCCTCGTATTTGTCTCTGCAAATACGGGGTCGCATTCCCACTGTGAATTGCGAACTCGCAATTCACACTTAGCAGATTTACTATACATTCAATACTTAAACTTAATCTAGTATTCTATGTATAATACTAAGTTCATTAATGACAATCACATTACAAAGACATATAACTATATAAGCCCAAACAATCTAGACTGCTATTGACATAGATGTGCACTTACATACACTTTCACCTAAACTAATCACATATCATCTTTTACTTTAGGGCCCTTAACGTGCACGTGACATGGCAATCCTAATCATGAGTCTAGTGACTAAGTGTTCAAGCCATGTATACAAACATTTAGCATAATCATTGCATCTTTTCATGATCACATAACATAAACGTTTCATCATTTCATAACATGTATACTTACCTCACACCTTTGCAACCTGCATAAGTATGTCATACCTCATAAATGGTAAGTATAATATCCCTTAGCAACCTCCCATAGTCACCCATAATCATAAAACGTGCATACATATTCAATTGGGAAGTTTAACTTATAAAAACGTGTTTTGTTGTACCATCAGGTGACAAAAGATGTTATCTTACCTTGGTACTGCTTAATAATGAGTTACATATATCTTACAGTGCTTGCTAAGTATCCCCGACAACCTATTATACATTAAACATGCATTATATGTGTTAAACAGAGCGAAAATGGTGAACAGCAGTTAGTGGGGCGCACTAACAAGTCAGTGGGTCGCACTGAAAACTTTCTAACCCAGAACTGACCCTTAGTGGGTCGCACCACATTCCAGTGGGCCTCACTGGCTTCAGATTTATCAAAAACGGGATTTTCGTGTTTCATTCGTTTCGAACTCATCTCAAACCCTCACGACCTGAAACTTTCTAGATCACTTCAAGGCATCTTTTAAGGCTTAATTAACACCATGAAACCATCAATTGATCCTTGGATTACTTACATACATTAACCACTCGATTAATCACGCGAAAGACTCGAAATCGATAATCGGATTGCAATTAAACCAACCCAAACCCTAAGACCAGAAACACGATCCATATGATCGACTCACATCATAAAAAATCAAAGGGAAATCATCTATATTACCTGTAGGTGATCAAGAGGATACGAAATCTTCACAAAACCTAATCGAAACACCAAGAAACGAAGGAATTCAGAAGAGATTTGCTTTGAAGGAGGGAAGGGGTGGCTTGGGATTTTTCTCACGCACAAGAAACCTGGAGAATGATAATTAGGGATGCCTAATTATCACTTAACCCCTGGCCATCACTTTTCCTTTAACATCTTTAGTCCCTCAACTTCTTAAATGTCGCATTCTAAGCTTAACTTACTAACCGGGACACTTAACAACCTAGCAAGCACTTGACTTTCATACTTTACTTTTAATTACTTTCATTTAACTCATATTAGTCATTTAATATTAAACACATAAGCATTTAATCACATAATCCAATTAAGGCACATAAACTTAACGAACCTAACGTGAACTAACGGATTAGTCAAATAGTCAAACTTGAAAAGTTTGAGATGTTACAATATCCATGTAGGTTAAAGATTTGTCGACTTTTAAACTTCTTAATATTTAGGAAAATGCTAGGAGAAGTTCTTTGAGACGCTTCTCTTAGCAAATCTTTCATTAATCATCAATGGTGCCGGCACAGTCTAAGAAGTAGTCTTTTTTCTTATAAGTTGTAGTGAATGTGTATAAAAGAGTTAGACTTTTTATATTAAAAGTCCACCGTATGAATTTTTATTGTAAGTATATAACTATTTTATGCACCTTTGTTGAGTCAAGGATTCGCCGACCGGACTTGGTCTATGACGTATGTCGTCAGCGAGTCATCAACGAGTCAGTGACTCTTGTCAGCGGGTGGTTTACTTTCCAAATTGTGTGTCAAGGCGGGAAGAATTCGAATCAAAAGAGGACAAGAAGTCACATGGTGGTTCATCCAGCTGCAATTTACTTAGTATGGCAAAGATGCAGTTGGACCAAAAGAAGGGTTTTCTCTTTTATACCCGTTTTGGTAAAGAAGACAAAGGCTCCTGGATTCATGTACTACGAGCCAATGAGATTTAGACAACCAACATTCTATCACAATCGATGTAAGGCTGTATTGCCCTAATTCCTCCCCTATATAAAGCAACACAGTCGTCTCAATAACACTTTGTGTTTGTCACCACAAGTGTGTGTCACTTATTTCTCTCTTAATTGTTTAAGTTATTAGTTTGTCTAGACTTAGCAATTATTAGTTCATTTGTATTCTTGTAAGACAAGTTGTAATATCGACCATGTATTCATCGTTTAAATCAATGATACATATGATTAGACTTGCTTAGATCTTTGCACTTGAACTCTATTAATATTCTTGTTCTTTACTTTCAGTCTTTACTTTCTTGTCTTGATTAATCAAATATAAGTGTTCAAATCGTGGACTGTCAAGTGGTATCAGAGCCACTGTTTCTAAATTATTGAAACAAGATCTATTTGCATACTTATTTTCTTCTTAAAATTCTATACTTTCTTGTCTTGATTAATCAAATATAAGTGTTCAAATCGTGGACTGTCAAGTGGTATCAGAGCCACTGTTTCTAAATTATTGAAACAAGATCTATTTGCATACTTATTTTCTTCTTAAAATTCTATACTTTCTCTTCTTTCTAAATCTTCTAATCTTTTATTTAGACAAGAACATGACTGCTGTACTAACTCTTGTGAATACACGTGACTTTGGTTACGTGTTTGTTCCTCCAAGATTCGAGCCTGAGGACTTTGGATCTTGGAAGGAAAGAATGCTTCTTCACATTGTTGGTGTAGAACCCTATCTCATGACCATTATGACTGTTGGTCCATATGTACCCACTCTGGTACAAAGAATACCAGGAGCAACTGCTGATGCTACTGAGATTGTGATTGACATAGTCAAACCAGAGGTACAATGGACTGATGACGAGAGGAGGCTAGTAAATCTTGATGCTAGACTCAAAAACATGATTATCAGCACCTTCCCTCTGATATCATGAAACTCGTCATCAAATATCCCTCTTCTAAACAAGTCTAGGATAGACTATGTAGCATGTATGAAGGTTTTATCGATACAATTGCTACCAAAAAGATTGACCTTAAGAGGGCTTATGAAAAATTCCTCTATCTTCCAAATGAACGTCTTGATAGCACTTATACCCGATTTAAAGGGTTGCTGAATGATATGACGAATGTTGGTATCACTCATGATGACTTTGAAGTGTGCCACAAATTCATTGACAGTCTTCCCATGAAGTGGCAAGGATTTAGACAAATCCTTAGAACCACAAAGCAGCTACAAGGTCTTGACCTTGAATCTCTCTTCGGTATGCTTCAATTTGAAGAGAGAGCTCTTGCTCAAAACCTAAGAGCTGCTGCTAAAGCACAACGAAGTGCTGGTCCCTCCTTGTCTACTTCTTCTTCTGCTTATTCTGTCACTGGTCCCCTAGCCCTTGTCTCAGCTGAGCCCATTAATCTTAATATCAGTGCCAGCTCCTCTAATCTTCCATCTCCTATTAAATCTCTTGTTAATGATCTCGATGCTGATGAGAAACAAGAGATGTTCAGTGACTTCATGGACTTTGCCCTGGTCGCTGGAAAAAAGTACTCTAGAAAATGGAACAACCGTAAGTCGGTTGCTCCATATAAGCCTCCCGTTGATAAATCTCAAGAGGAGTGCTGGAGATGTGGTAGGAAAGGTCACTACCAGAGGGAGTGCAGAGTTGCTATTCCAACTCCTGCTGCTCCCAAAACTAACTCCTCTAAACCTGCTGATGAGTACAGGAACAAATACTATCAGCTCAAAGCAAAGGTGGCTGAAATGGAGGAGGCCAAGACACCAGTAAAAGGGCTGGTGGCTGAAGAGCATGACTGGGCTGAATCAGATGATTCAGACAGTGAAGAATATGTAGATGCCATGTGCCTTATGGCACTTGCTGATGGCGATGCACTGACGAAAGACCAAGTTTCTTCCAGTCAGTGGGTGAACGTCACCATCAAAAAGGTATGTGCACATTCTACTGCTTCTGATGAAGATAAATCTAAAATCTTCGAATCTTTGCTTTGTGACATCCAGTTCGTTGAGTCTATACGAGCTGAGATCCAGTCCAAACTTGACTCTGTCTGCTCAGAGTTAAGTGAGAAATCTGAAAGACTCAAGGAGCTAAGGAATGTTCATGTTGAACTTCAATCTCATGAGTTGCTGGCACAAAAGGTTCAGCTTGAAAATGAAAAACTCAAGCTTGAAGTTGCCAATCTTAGGAAGATTGTTACCTCATGGTCAAAAGCTTCCAGGTTTCACCATAAGTGGTTGAATGAACAAGTCCCTGCCCAGGTTCAGGCAGTGATAGGCAGCGATTTTGAAGCTGCTGCCACCCTTTCTGACCTGTTCAATGATGATGTGAAACCTGAAATCTCCATTCCTCCTTCTGCTGTTATCTCTCCTGAAGAGATGAAGAAATGGTACTTCATTAGAGGTCTTAATGATTACCATACTGAAATGGAAGCTGGTTCTACCTATTCTATCACCAGCGACCCATCTCCTTCCACTGAGGGTAATGGTGCAAGCTCCTCAGCAAGCTCTAGCAACCTCTTCCCTCATCTTCCTATTATTGGCATGATGCCAAATGAAGGAAGAGTTCAATACTCTTCTGGGAAATCCTTTGAAGGTGATATTGGCAGTGATGGTTTCAAACCCGTCGCTCCTCAGCAGCTTACTATCAAAGCTACTGAACCCTTCAAAAGAAGTAAGGTTGTTGTCCCTTATGACTATAGCACGCCTCAGCGAGCTGATCCTGTCAATCAGCAACCTCAACAGTTGCTTCCTCCTCCACTATGGTCAGCGAAAGCTCTTCTTCTGCTGAACATGAAAACAGTGTAGGAGACACAACTGTTCTCACTGAGGAAAACATTGCTGACTTCATTGCAGCCCAGCATGTATCCGTCCCTCACTCTCAAAGGGTTATTACCAATGAATTTGGTGAACCAGCTATGATAGTTGAGTTCAGTGATACTGATGTGGTCAGCAATGTGGTCTTCTTTCAAACTAATGATACCACAACTCCATTTGATGGTGATGAATCATCTTATGGCACCTTTCCTCTAGATTCTCTTCCTCCTCATCCTTCTACACAAGCTGAAGAGGAAACCTCTGAAGCTGCTACTATTAATCCTGCTGATCTTGCTGTCAGCGAATTTAATAGTGAACCCAGCTAATTCCTTCTGTCGTATCCATGCAGGGCTCGCTGGGAAAAGGTGTGTGGTACTTGGACAATGGCTGTTCAAAACACATGACTTGCACTAAGACCCTACTGGATAATTACGTAGAGGCTGCTGGCCCTACTGTAGTATTTGGAGATAACTCCACTGGACAAACTGAAGGTTATGGTCATCTCTCTAATGGCCTCATTAACTTCACCAAGGTCGCTTATGTAAATAGTTTGAAACATAATCTTATCAGCATAAGTCAACTTTGTGATGCTGACTACAAAGTGATTCTTGATAAGCATCAAGGCACTGTTGTAAATATAAACAAGGAAGTCGTCTTGGTTGCTCCAAGAAAACGAGATGTCTATCTTGTTAACTTCACTCCTATCAAAACTGATAGTGAGACTTGTTTTTTTGCTAAGTCAGCAGTTGAACTAAATTGGTTATGGCACAAGCGTATGTCGCATGTGAATTTCAAAACCATCAACTCTCTGGCCAAAAAGAACCTTGTTCGTGGCCTTCCACATCTCTCTTTTGAAAAGGATAGACTCTGTGGTGCTTGTGAAAAAGGTAAAAGCCATAGAGCTACCTTAAAAACAAAGCAGGCCAATTCTATCACTGGCTGCTTCCATCTTCTTCACATGGACCTCTTTGGTCCAGTGAATGTCCAAAGCCTAAAGGGTAGCAGATACACTTTAGTAATTGTGGATGAATATTCACGATACACTTGGACTATCTTTCTTCGTTCAAAGAGTGATGCTGCTGAAGAGATTATAAATTTCATCAAGAAAATGGAAAATCTAAACAGCATAAGGGTTAAAGAACTCAGGAGCGATCATGGTACTGAGTTCAGAAATCAAACTCTTGAATCCTTTTGTGCTGATCAAGGGATCACAAAATCCCTCTACTTCTCAATCAGAGGATCCAAAAAGAAAGTCCATTTTGGGTCTTGCTCCTAAGATGCCTCAGTCACCAAAATAGGTCACCACTCCTCAGAGAGGAAGAATGCCTCACTCCCAAAATAGGTCCACCACTCCTCAAGAGGAAGAATGCCTCACTCCCAAAATAGGTCCACCACTCCTCAGAAGAAGAATGACCTCATTCTCAAAATAGGTCCACCACTCCTCAGAGAGGAAGAATGCCTCACTCCCAAAATAGGTCCACCACTCCTCAAAGAAGAAGACCTCATTCTCAAAATAGGTCCACCACTCCTCAAAGAAGAAGACCTCATTCACAAAATAGGTCCACCACTCCTCAGAGAGGAAGAATGCCTCACTCCCAAAATAGGTCCACCACTCCTCAGAGAGGAAGAATGCCTCACTCCCAAAATAGGTCCACCACTCCTCAAAGAAGAAGACCTCATTCTCAAAATAGGTCCACCACTCCTCAAAGAAGAAGACCTCATTCACAAAATAGGTCCACCACTCCTCAGAGAGGAAGAATGCCTCACTCCCAAAATAGGTCCACCACTCCTCAGAGAGGAAGAATGCCTCACTCCCAAAATAGGTCCACCACTCCTCAAAGAAGAAGACCTCATTCTCAAAATAGGTCCACCACTCCTCAACAATTGCTTCCTCCTCCACTATGGTCAGCGAAAGCTCTTCTTCTGCTGAACATGAAAACAGTGTAGGAGACACAACTGTTCTCACTGAGGAAAACATTGCTGACTTCATTGCAGCCCAGCATGTATCCGTCCCTCACTCTCAAAGGGTTATTACCAATGAATTTGGTGAACCAGCTATGATAGTTGAGTTCAGTGATACTGATGTGGTCAGCAATGTGGTCTTCTTTCAAACTAATGATACCACAACTCCATTTGATGGTGATGAATCATCTTATGGCACCTTTCCTCTAGATTCTCTTCCTCCTCATCCTTCTACACAAGCTGAAGAGGAAACCTCTGAAGCTGCTACTATTAATCCTGCTGATCTTGCTGTCAGCGAATTTAATAGTGAACCCATCTAATTCCTTCTGTCGTATCCATGCAGGGCTCGCTGGGAAAAGGTGTGTGGTACTTGGACAATGGCTGTTCAAAACACATGACTTGCACTAAGACCCTACTGGATAATTACGTAGAGGCTGCTGGCCCTACTGTAGTATTTGGAGATAACTCCACTGGACAAACTGAAGGTTATGGTCATCTCTCTAATGGCCTCATTAACTTCACCAAGGTCGCTTATGTAAATAGTTTGAAACATAATCTTATCAGCATAAGTCAACTTTGTGATGCTGACTACAAAGTGATTCTTGATAAGCATCAAGGCACTGTTGTAAATATAAACAAGGAAGTCGTCTTGGTTGCTCCAAGAAAACGAGATGTCTATCTTGTTAACTTCACTCCTATCAAAACTGATAGTGAGACTTGTTTTTTTGCTAAGTCAGCAGTTGAACTAAATTGGTTATGGCACAAGCGTATGTCGCATGTGAATTTCAAAACCATCAACTCTCTGGCCAAAAAGAACCTTGTTCGTGGCCTTCCACATCTCTCTTTTGAAAAGGATAGACTCTGTGGTGCTTGTGAAAAAGGTAAAAGCCATAGAGCTACCTTCAAAACAAAGCAGGCCAATTCTATCACTGGCTGCTTCCATCTTCTTCACATGGACCTCTTTGGTCCAGTGAATGTCCAAAGCCTAAAGGGTAGCAGATACACTTTAGTAATTGTGGATGAATATTCACGATACATTTGGACTATCTTTCTTCGTTCAAAGAGTGATGCTGCTGAAGAGATTATAAATTTCATCAAGAAAATGGAAAATCTAAACAACATAAGGGTTAAAGAACTCAGGAGCGATCATGGTACTGAGTTCAGAAATCAAACTCTTGAATCCTTTTGTGCTGATCAAGGGATCTCACAAAACTTCTCTTCCACTAGAACTCCTGAGCAAAATGGATGTCCTGTTTTCATCCTAAACAATAAAGATCACTTAGGTAAATTTGATCCTAAAGCTGATGATGGATACTTTCTTGGATATTCCTCCATCAGCAAGGCATTCAGAGTATTTAACACTCGACTTCAAAAGGTGGATGAATCCATTCATTTACCTTTAATGAGAGTTCATCTGCTCTCAAGGACATCCAAACTACTTCATCTGAAGTCATTTTCAATGAGCTCACTGACCCTCTTTCTGAGGAAGTTGACTCATTTGTTGATGCATCTTGCTCACTACCTGATAATAATCAGCCCACCACACAGGATAGTTCAGCTGATGCTGAACTAGGGCAAGTTGCTGCTCATATCTACTCGATTGAGCCAGTTGAGCCTATCTTAAGATCAATCCATGCTGCATCAGCCAAACCTAGATCACTGGCTGATGACGTGCATGCTGATGACTCTGCTGAGGAAGAGTTTCATGATGCATCAGCTAATGCTGATGATATGGAGTCAGCTGATGCTGAACTAGAGCAAGTTGCTGCTCATATCTACTCGATTGAGCCAGTTGAGCCTATCTTAAGATCAATCCATGCTGCATCAGCCAAACCTAGATCACTGGCTGATGACGTGCATGCTGATGACTCTGCTGAGGAAGAGTTTCATGATGCATCAGCTAATGCTGATGATATGGAGTCAGCTGATGACCCCAACATCAATGATAACTCAATTCAGTCGAATGGCTCATCTGATCATACCCCTTCTGATCCCATTCTTACCATTGACCCCATCTCTCAGTCTTCCGCTGACACTCAACTAGGTTCCTCAAGTGTTCCAGCACTTCGATGGACATCTAGTCATCCAGCTCACCAAATCATTGGTGATCCTTCTCAAGGGATCATTACTCGATCAGCGACTAGAAACACATGTCTCTATGTAAATTTCTTGTCAATGATCACTCCTAAGAATATAGGAGAAGCAATGATTGATCCTTCATGGGTAGAGGGTATGCAAGAGGAACTTACTCAGTTCCAGATACAACATGTCTGGTTTCTTGTTCCTCTACCTGCTAAAAAAGAACCCATTGGGACAAAATGGGTTTATAGGAACAAAATGGACGAAGATGGTGTAGTTACTCGTAACAAGGCTAGGCTGGTTGCACAAGGATACCTTCAGGAAGAAGGTGTTGATTATGATGAAACATTTGCACCAGTGGCCCGTTTGGAAGCTATTCGCTTATTCCTGGCACATGCTGCTTACAGAAACTTCACAGTATATCAGATGGATGTCAAGACTGCCTTCCTAAATGGAAAACTCGACGAGGAAGTTTATGTTAAGCAGCCACCTGGTTTTGAAGATCCAGCTAAGCCACACCATGTCTATCGTCTTTATAAGGCACTTTATGGTCTTAAACAGGCTCCTAGAGCCTGGTATGACACTCTTTCTGAATTTCTTCTCTCTAACAAGTTTCAACGAGGGTCTATTGACAGCACACTATTCATTTATAGAAAGGGCGCTGATGTCCTTTATGTCCAGATATATGTGGATGACATCATATTTGGATCCTCCAGCAAGAAACTTTGTACCAAGTTCAGCTCACTAATGTCCTCTCATTTTGAGATGAGCATGATGGGTGAGCTGACCTTCTTTCTTGGTCTTCAAATTCGCCAACTCCCAAATGGCATTTTTATCAATCAGGAGAAGTACATTCGATACATGCTGGCCAAATTTGACATGTACAATGTCACTACTAAGGCCACTCCTATGTCTCCTCCAAACAATCTCCATGCTGATCCTGAAGATAAGCATGTAAACCCCACTCATTATCGGGGAATGATAGGCTCGCTGATGTATCTCACAGCGAGTCGTCCTGACATTATGTTTGCCACTTGCTTATGTGCAAGATATCAAGCATCTCCCAGGGAGTCTCACCTTCTCGCTGTCAAGCGAATCTTTAAGTATCTGAAGGGTACTTCCTCACTGGGTCTTTGGTATCCCAAAGACTCCTCTTTTGACTTAGTTGCATATTCTGACTCTGACTATGCTGGATGCATGTTAGACAGAAAGAGCACCAGTGGGGGATGTCAACTGTTGGGGGGGAAGCTGACTAGTTGGTCTTGTAAGAAACAGCGTACAGTGTCCATCTCTACTGCTGAAGCAGAATACGTGTCAGCAGCGAGTTGTTGTGCACAAGTCCTCTGGATGAAAAATCAACTCGCTAACGATGACTTAGAATTTTCTAAGATTCCCATAATGTGTGACAATACAAGTGCAATTGCCATCACACATAATCCTGTTCAGCATTCAAAGACCAAACACATAGACATTAGGTACCACTTCATTCGTGACCATGTCATGAAAGGGGATGTTGAAATTTACTTCATCCCCACTGATGACCAACTTGCTGACATATTCACTAAACCTTTAGATGAGACCAGATTCAAGTATCTGGTCAGCAAGTTGGGAATGCTGAATGGTGAATCAGCGACATGACTTGTCATGTTTAAATTCAACTTATTTCTCTTTATAAGTTGAAAATTGACTCTTGTAGTCAAAACCCTCATCAGCAAGCTTAAGGATATCTTACTCGCTGAACTTAAAAGCAATGAAGAGCTTAAAAGTCTTCATCTAGTCCAGCAGCAAACGGCTCTGGTAAAGACTTACCAAATCCGTTAGTCCCTGTTGCTTTGGGAAAAAGCAAAATAAAAGCAATAGAGAGCTGAAAGTCTCTATCTAGTCCAGCAGCAAACGGCTCTGGTAAAGACTAACTAAATTCGTTGATAGGTGACAGTTTGCTAAAAATTGTATTCTTTATTCATTAGCGACCGATGTGTATCGTGAAGTCGCTGACTAAAAATTGTTTTCTAAATGAGGCAACCAGATTTTCTAACTTTGTCAGTGGATATGTTTTCATTCTAACTAAACTTAGGTGGAAGCATATACGCCAAGTATTAATTAGAATATTTTATTGGAATTTCAAAAGGTTACCTCGATTTCCTCCCTAATGGGCAACTTGTACACTGTTTCCGCCGTAACCACTCGAGTATTCTTGAAATTATGGTACAAGTTGTCACATCAAACCACTTTTATACGCTACTCACATGCGTATATTAAACGTTTTTTTTACAAAACCATTTTTTTTAAAATATGTATATGTATATATTACGTATGAAAGAGAGTATAAGTGACGATTCACTTTTGCAGTTATAGGGCCCATATCCATACCATATATATAGCCAAATCCCTTTCATCTCCGTCTTTTATACTCTCAAATCTTTTCTTTTCATATTATACTTCCTATTTTCTTATTCTCCAAATCTCTCAAAACTCTCTCAAACTTCTCAAAATCTTTTCTATCTCCTTTCACTGTTCATCTTCTTCTTCATATTCCTAAATACTTAATCTAAGATGGCTTCTTCATCTGAACAAAATCAACCAGAAACTCAAACTCAAAATCCTCCATCGGAAAATCAACCTGAATCACCAACTCATGTTGAGTTGTCTGCACAAGATCTAGCCACCCAGAAAGCTTTTAAACAAGTTCCTCTTTATATGCATTCTAAAACATATGATCCAGAAACCATTCCCCCTTCTTCAAAAGTCATGTTTTAAGCCCAAAGAATCTCCATTTAATCTAACAATTATTTGTGTTCTTTTGAAGTTCCTTCTGGCACTACAGGGTACCAGCATATGCTAGACTTTATAAAAGCATGCCCTGCAAGCAATGCTATCTATGCTGATCCTGAAGAAATGTATGTTTATCTCATTCGAGAATTTTGGTGGACATGTGACTATCATGTAAGTATCGGTGCCATTACTGGCACCGTGAAAAAGAAGCAGGTACGCATAACAATCACTCCCAAAATCATTCAAACAGCACTTGGTCTTCCAGATCAAACAAAAGAAAAGCCGTTTGTGGATCCAGCAACTGTTGAACAATGGAAAGAGTGGTTGCCCACTATTGGATATGGAACAGATGTTGATCCACCTGAAGCTGTACCCAGCAATCCCACAAAAAAGCATATCCCTGGTGTGTGGAGGTTACTGTTTACACATATTATTCAATGCATGGGTGGCAACTCTGGATCTCATGATCAAGCAACAGCAGCAAATATGCAAATCATTCATGCTCTTGCAAATGGATGATTCATTGACTTTGCTTCGGTTATTTTTGAAGATATGAAAGCAAAGGTCCAAGCCAGCAACCGCTCTTATACGATTCCATTTACAAGATTCTTCTCTCTGATCTTCAAACAAGAGCTGAAGGAAAAGTACAACCAGTTTGGTACTACTGTATGCAAACCACCAAGAATTGGTCATTCAGTATACAAGCAGCCTGCTTGTGATCTTGCACTCTTTGACAGTAAGTTTGCTGATCTCACTCCTAAAATGAAAGAGGTACTTTTCTCATCCTATCCTAACATCTACATAAAGAAACCATCTGGAGTGGTTGCTGAGGGTCTCGCTGAGAAAGCACCAACCAAAGCTTTCAAGCCATCAAAGAAAACAAGATCAAAGTCTTCCAAGACTTCTACTCCATCATCGCCTACTGCTGCTGCCCCTAAAAGACAGAAGAAAGCGGCAAAGGGCTTCACAATTAAGGGATTGGAATCCTCTCAGCTTTCCCTCATTGATGAACCAGAAGCCTCTACTGCTGAGGAAAACATTGAACAATCACTTCCTGAAACAGAGGCACGTCTTTCTCCTAATCCTATAAATTTCTCTATTGATGAAAGAGAAGCAGCCACTGCTGGTGATCCTGAACTGCAAGCTGCTGGAGATGATGGTGTTATTGAAGGTGCTGGTGATGGTGATAATGTTGTTGAAAATATTGAAGGAAGAAATGTGGAAGAAGGTACAGTAACTGTAGATGTGGTTAATAAAGGAGCTGAGGCTAATGTTGGAACAAATGAAAGTGCTGGTGGTGAAGAAACTGTTGTGGAAAATGTGGAAAGAAGTGTGACAGATGAAGGGGTGATTATTTGTGAAAATGAAGAATCGGTTGTTTTTGAAATGGAAGAAAATGAAAGTGACTTGGAGTTAGGAGATTTGTTGCTGATGAGTTCCAGCTGGACTCATACAATCATGCTGATGAAAAGGAGGCCAGTGACATGGAAATGGAAGAAGATGATGAGGAAGTTGAACCAGTTGGTGAAAATGTCTCACAGGAAATTCCAGTCACTGAAAACACAAATGGTGACGCCAATGTTGAGCCAGCTGTTCTCACTGCAAGGCCTAAGACTCCACCAGTTCAACCAGTGAACACCATGCTCTCTCTTGGCATGCCCTCTACTTTCCAAGCTGTTCCTGGTTGTTTGTCTAAATTGCAATAAGAAGTTGAGCCCCTTGTTGCTAAAGAATTGGGCATTTCCTTCTCTATTTACTCTTCAAACCGATTAGAAAGGGTTGAGCATCAATTAAACGATCTCACCAAGGCAGCCACCTTTGCTGTTGAGTGGAAGGAAAAGGAGTCTGGCAGGCTGGTTTCCACATTGACCAGCTGGTACAATAAGCAAAATGAAAACAACACAGATATAAAGACGCTGAAAGAAAAATCTATCTCTATAGCTGCTGCTCAAGACAAAATCAACACCACCACAAACATCATCAAACGTGATCAACAGATAATAAAGTCAGGTGTCTTGTCGTTGTTCAAATGTGCCAATTCCACCAGCTACTCAGCTAAGAAGGCAACATCTACCAGCAAATCTGCTGCTGCTGATGTAAAGAAGCTGAGTGATCTCATCTCCCCTCTGACAACTCAAGTTGACAACAACACCAAGGCTATCCATGCCTTAGAAAAACAAGTGGCTGATCTTCCCATACCTCAAGCATCTTTCACTGAGGAAGATCGCCAAAGGCAAGTTAAGTTGGAGAAGGAAGTAGGGGAGCTTAAGAATCTGCTGGTCCAGCTGGTAAACCAACAATCTAAACAGGCGCCAAGTGTGGAAGTTGCTACTACTGATGCAACTTCCAAGGGGGAGAAAATTGATGAAGCCGTTATAAAATTAGTTGGTGAAGCGGTGAACAAAGCTGTTGATCAAATATATGAGGAAGCTGCTGAAGAAGCTTTAGGTACCACTGATGCTGTCACTGATGGTATGGCAACTGTGATGTCTAATGATGAAAAAGAAGACCTTGTTCCTCCTGCTGGTGTTGAAGGGGAGGTTGAAAAAGAAGTTAATGTTGAAGTTCCCCCAGCTGGTGTTGAGGGGGAGCAACAAATGATCAATGTTGATGCTCCCCAGATTGAAGTTTTTGAAGATGTAGGGGAGCAGTTTGACCCCAAAGCACTCAAAGCAGCATGGGAGGCCAGATTCGCCGATGAGATGGCCACAGACAGATCGAAGGAAGTCCTCCCAATCTTTCACAAACCCTTCCTTGGGAATGCTGTCATTGCTCCAATGACTGAATCTCAGAAACAACACCTAACCAAGATTCAACACAAGAAATCTCCATCCTCTCTTCCCGCTGCTCAACTATCTATCCAATCCCCAGCAGGTCACAAGCATCAAATGATAGATATACTGGCCTTGACTGCTGAGGGAAAGACTCAAGAAGAAGCTATCAAGGAGCTGGAAAGGATTAAAGAAAATCAAGAAAACGAAAGGAAAAATCTTGAGTATATCAAGCAGCTGCCTCTCCTTGAAAAAGATCAATTGGATGGAGAACAGAGAATGCTTTTCAAAACTGGTGGTGCTGAAGTTGTATACAAACAAAAGCATGCCGAGGTTGAGAAACAACTTAGTGAGAAAAGAGCTAAGTTTGAAGAAGAAAAGGCTAAGTGGCTGAAGAATATGGAGACAAGAAAAAGGACATAAAAGATAGTCGCTGCTCAAGCCTTTAAAGCTGATATGGGGCTGAAAACAAATCTGAAAATCTTAAGAGAGGGGCAGCCAAACCAATTTCCCTTGAAGGGGTCGAACCAACAAGTCTAAGTGCCTCTGAATGGTTTGAGGTCTATATGTTGATCAAAGATAAGAAGACTGTCAGCTATGCTCACCTTCAAAAGATGCTGAAGGAATATTTTGAAAAGGCGCTGGAGTATGAGACCAAATTCAAGGCTGACTTGCCAATGCTGAGGAAAGTCTTTGGTACCCCTGCTGCCATCTCCTCATCAGCAGGCAAGAAAATTCAAAGGAAAAGAAAAGAAGAATATCGAACTTTGACTGTTGATCTTCCTCCTATATTTGGTGATGCCTATCTGAACCCCAAACTTCCTCCCAGAAGCTTTTTCGAAGAAGGGAGAGTGCTGGAGAGTCCTGCTGGCATATTCTTTACAAATTTTCAAAACGATCAACTGTTCTTTCGATTGACAGAGATTGAAAAAGCTTCCACTGGGTTCATCATCAGCATAAGGAAAAGATGTGCTAAGACAACAAACACTAGTTGCTTCATCAACAAGTTGGATGAAGAGTTGTTGAAACCTCATAGAAGGGATGATCCAGTGCGAAGAATAGCCAAACAAGAAGATGCTTGGGAGATTGAGGATGTTAATCTTTGAAATGTCTTATATTGTAATGAAAATGCTTGATGTGTCAGCATGTAATGATTAATGATGAAATATAAGACATCTTTCTATCATTCCTTTATTTTCTCAAGGTCTTGTTTACTCAGCAAGTCTTCTCAGCGAATAGGGGGAGATTGTTGAGTCAAGGATTCACTGACCAGACTTGGTCGATGACGTATGTCGTCAGCGAGTCATCAACGAGTCAGTGACTCTTGTCAGCGGGTGGTTTACTTTCCAAATTATGTGTCAAGGCGGGAAGAATTCGAATCAAAAGAAGACAAGAAGTCACATGGTGGTTCATCCAACTGCAATTTACTTTGTATGGCAAAGTTGCAGTTGGACCAAAAGAAGGGTTTTCTCTTTCATACCCGTTTTGGTAAAGAAGACAAAGGCTCCTGGATTCAAGTACTACGAGCCAATGAGATGTCGACAACCACCATTCTATCACAATCAATGTAAGGCTATGTTGCCCTAATTCCTCCCCTATATAAAGCAACACAGCAGTCTCAATAACACTTTGTGTTTGTCACCACAAGTGTGTGTCACTTATTTCTCTCTTAATTGTTTAAGTTATTAGTTTGTCTAGACTTAGCAATTATTTGTTCATTTGTATTCTTATAAGACAAGTTGTAATATCGACCATGTATTCATCGTTTAAATCAATGATACATATATATGATTAGACTTGCTTAGATCTTTGCACTTGAACTCTATTATTATTCTTGTTCTTTACTTTCAGTCTTTACTTTCTTGTCTTGATTAATCAAATATAAGTGTGCAAATCGTGGACAGTCAACCTTAACTACAACGCGGACATTAGAGGTGTGTTTAACAAGACCCATTTAATATTTATGGAACTTGGAAATAAAACTGTTACTTTATATAATCACTTATATAATCAATATCTAAGTATATTTCGATATCCAAGTATATTTCGAAACACTTATATAATCACTTCCAACAAAACCTTTTTCACTTTGTTCATTTAGTTTCGACATCTAACTAACGCATTTTTAAACTGACAATTTTAGTCCACAATACCTTTTCACTTATTTTGTTACTTTAGTTTACACACATATATGCCTCTGAGGACCCCGCCCTCTTCTAGGAAAAACTTGTTTGAATCGAAAAGAAAGACAAAACAAAGCAATTGCACTTCGAATCCAACCAAATCTACCAAAACCGATCCCGATCCATGTAATTCCGAATCCAAAAACCCTTGTTTCCAATCTTAGATGTGTGTGTTTTTAGTGTGTTTCTGAGTGTGTGTGTGTGTGTATGCTCGGTGTGTGTTTTTCAGTTGACATTTCGTTTTCCGGCCGCCGTGATTTTCAAAATCTGGGTTTGTGTTTGAGTTTGGGAAAAGAAGAAGAAGGGATCATGGTGAAATGACGAATCTGCCTCTCACTTAACGGACCTAATAGACGGCTGTTAGTCGAGTGAAAAGTGAAAAAATTGACCAACTTCAGGGTTTTTTCTGTAATTAATTCACTTAAGGGCAATAACTGAAAATCCTGCCAACTTGAGAGACCAAAAATGTAATTTTCTCTAAAAGTCTATTAACACGTACCTCTTTTGGGATATGAAGATAATAAAAAATTATTTGGAAGTGAAGGAAGTAATCAAAGACTCCCTTGTTTAGGCCAAGAAAGATGGAAAGTGCAATAAGTGAGTGACATTGGCTATTTACAACAACTTGTCTACTTTCGTCGGTTGTTGATTCCTGATCACTCAGCTTGTAATTGAGCTAACATGCCCTTTGTTTAATAATAAGTATAATACTTATTTGCTCCCACAGGACTTTCACATGCATACGATTAGTACTAAATAAAGATGAAAAGTACACGTAAAAGAAGGCCAAAAAGGTAAAAGGGATTTGAGCCTAACATCAGATGTCCTAAAATAAAATACATTAGTCAACAGAAAGTTGGAATGTGGAATGCTATTCCTGTTAAGTTTATGGACCTGATTCACATGTATTGTTAATCTAGAATTTGTAACTGTGAATTACAACCCGCATCTATTGATAGTCCACAAGCTTGCTTATCTTATATTGTTAAACTAATAAACAAAGAATTAAGGACAGAAAGTAAGAACAATAAAGAAAGCAGTAGGAACAAGAGTAACGAACAAGTACACAATCTATGCAAGTATAATCATATGTATCATTGATTAAACAGTGAATACATGGTCAATAATTACAACTTGACTTACAAGAATAAATGAACATACAATTGTTATGTTTAGACTAACTACAAACTGTAACAAATGCATTACAATCTGTTGAGATTAGACACACTACAATCTTAACAGAATATTACAACTAATGTAATTGAAAGACTAACTTTCTGTGACTAACACTTCATGGACACACACTGTAACACCCCAACTAAGGCGGAACAATGAGATGTACAGAAAGTCGAGTATTCAAAACAAAGGATTATAAATAACATTCACCATAGCTTTATTTGATAAAAGGATTTTACAAATGCACAAGCATGTGAACCGATCTCCAAGTACAATGCGTCCACCGTACTTGGATATCAAGTCCACGAAACAAATAACAAATACATGAGATGATATACTACAATGATCAAGGCGGATTCCATTGCCCATCACAAGGTTTGATCTTTGACTCCAATGTGCAATGCAAACAATCATGATTCATATAATTCCTCAAAGCTTACGCTAATTCCTGAAAAGCATGAAGAAAAAGTGTCAACTACGAAAACGTAGTTGGTGAGTGCATAGGTTTTTAATAAATCTCGTTATTAACCATTTTAAACACTTAGAAAACATGTTATTAGATATCAACATACCCAAACCACATGATCAGCAAAAATTCCCATATCAAACCATCAAGTTTTCAAAATACCATAACGTAATTTCAAAGAGTTGAGAATCCATGGTAAATTATAAAGTTCTCATTTGTCAAATTATTCGTGAGAGAAAAAGTATATAAATCGATTAATCATACATCATACCAAAACCATTCGGTCATCAATATTTCAATATCGCCAATTTCAACAACTTTCAAAGATTCCATATAAGGTCCAATACCCAAACCGTATGTTCAATCCATAATATCCAACCATAAATAATATCAATAATATTTAGCCAAAGGCATAATTTGATGAGTTTGTGCTTGAGCCACTACTAAGACCCTTCACGTCAAAATAATAAAAATGATAATATGTCCCGAAGATGTGATAATAGAAGCACATGCTGTCAATCACGTGCAATAATGATAATAAAGGGGTCGTGCCATGGAGACGACCAATAAAATATAAAGTAGATTAGAGCACCCCTAGGCAGACCGGAGATGAGGGCGGCAACTCAGGCGGCCAGTCAACCCGCTGCCATCTTGGTGAGTGAGGGGACGAATCCTAGTTGCGCAACCCTCTAACTACAGGCCTCAATGAGTTAATAGTAGTGTACAGGGGACCACCGTTTGACAGTACTCAAGCTCATCATATATCATATAACACGTTGAACATACAATATAATTCCCATATCATAATCATTCTTCAAAGTGTCATTTCATATAAAGAAAGCAATTTTAATTATTCATGCTTTTCACCCCGTAAGTAAACATATAAAAGAGTTTGAAAGGGGGCTATGACTCACCTTGATATGCCGAGCATTATATATACTTATCCAAAATGGGTACTTCCCATCTATAGCTTCCTTGATCTTATATTCCTTACGCTCCTCATTCGCATTTCAAAGCCAAGACCATTCCTACGCGAAACTAAGGCGAATAAGGTCCTATCTTGGGTTATCATATAGAAATGCCATATTAAGTTATGTTATTCTTATTCATCATTGGATGTGTAACCGATTTTAATACGAATTAGCATTTGTGATGTCAATTTATAGTTTGGTTAACGTAATTACTTATGTTTATTCCACCTAGTTATCTTTTGTGTCACTTTGATTACGCTTATCCTTTAACTCACATATTTCTCGATATGTCTTATGATTATTCGGGTTTATGAAATTCGTTTATGTGTTATGGGTCATCGCCAATTGAGCCTAAGTGTCATGGGCATTTAGTTATTGGGCTTAACCTTATTTGGGTCATGTGCTTAATGGGTTATATTGGTTATTGGGCTACATGGTTTATTGGGCCAAGTGGGCCTACTGATTTATGGTTCAAATGGGTTTATTATTTGGGCCGGGTTAGCCCATTATGGTCCTTAGTGTATCTTTTAGCCCATTACACAAATTATTGGTTTACTTCAGAATTTTCTGTTTTTACTTCACATTTTTATGAAATGTTGGCTACTGTTTTGGGGTTAAACCGAATTATTTGGACCCTCCTGATTTTTATACATACAACCTATATGTGTCCACTTATTTTTTGAATTTTGGCTTAATTTATAAAGAATGTTTACTACCTCTAAATATTTTTATAAATGGAAGTGGTCAAAACAGTCACTGTTTTGCATACTCGAAAGTTTTATAAAAGTTCTTTGGGTTTTGCTCTTAATAAAAATTCCATGATTTTATTTTAAGTTTAGGACACATTGAACTTACTTTCCACCAAGTATGGCCTCCTGGAACCTTATGGATTAGGATATAAAAATTGTTAAAGTTGGTAAAATATTCAGACAAAAATACAGTTTTGACCCGTTTTAGTATAAAAATCATATCTTTTGTTTTGTTCAGTAGTTTTGGGTGATTCCAGTTGGTGGTTAATTTAACTCGTTTATCTACAACTTTTATTTTGACAACACTTTATTTGGCCTATTTCAGTGTGTTTTACTCATTTGAAATACGAAGTTAGGTTCTGTTCAGCCTTTCTTGAAAACACCAAAGCATGCCTTTACTTTGTTACTTCCCCCAACACCAAATTTGATATTTTCAATGTATTTACTTTAATTTGAACAATATCCTATCATGTTAATAGTGTTTCTACAGATTTTTATAGTTAGTATTTTTGTACAAATTTATTGGATTCAAAGGTTGATTTCTTAGTTTGTGAAATTAAGCTTTTTGGTGAAAACTCAGCTCGACCACTGGGTACTAAAAGATTCATATCTCGAGTTCTGTTCATCCTTTTCACTTGATTCTAGTTGGTGGTGAAACTAGACTCATATATCTACAACTTTTATTTTGGACACTTTCCCTGAATCGGTCCCCAAATGCCCGGTTTACCCGTCCCAAGTTCTGTTACAGATTCTGTGACTTTATTTTCGATCCAAACCACCCACCAATGGTCTCTCTTGCTTATTTTCTCTTTAACACCACTCACTAGATTTTTATTCACTTTTAGATTATGTTAACATCAAATATACAGATTATAAGCCATTTCAAAATCATCCATTATCCATCTCAAATCCCATATTCAAAACTATAACAAAACTACTTAAATCTATACATGCATGTCAAGATCTAACCTTTTTGGACATATCTAAGCTATAAACTTTAATATTCTTTTTGAAAACACCATTTTTATGAAAAATCCAGAATATATTGGTGTTTATTTCATATAAAATCAGTTTTAATCAAAGCCTTAAACCCATTTAGCAACAATCTTACAACTACTAACTCTTGGGTCTTGTTCTTGTTGAATCCTTGAATCCTTTCTCTTGATTTCAACATGCATGAACATGTGAGATAAGGATCTATCAACCTTGCCCTCATTGAGTTTAAATCAAGAATAAAATGAAAGAAAATATAGTAGAAGTCTTGTAGAATCTTTTGAAGAAAACAAGTTTAACAAGGAGTTTATTATCAACCTTTAGAGATCCGAAATATGTGTGCATGGGGGCTGATTTTCGAGTCTTGTGACCACCAAATCGGCTTCAAGCTTGACCTTGGATGATAGATTAGCAAGAAAGATTATTATTACAATAGTTTAGATAAGATTTAAGCTCCATTTTGTCTTGTTAAACCCGAAAATGAAGAAGAAAAGGAGAAGAAAGTTGAAAGAAATATTAGAGAGAGTTGAGAGCATGTGTGTGTTCTAGTGTGTGAGAAATGGCTGGAAAATTGGTATTCCCTAGCCTTAATCACGTGAAGGAGGGCAGGGAAATGGGTTGGGAGAGTGTTTATTGGTCAAGAGAAGTGGTGTGGTGATCCTCATTGGCTAGCTCAAGTGGTGGAGTTGTGGTGTAGGTGTATTTGGTCCAAAATGATGTCTAAGTTCAAAATGTGGGTGTGTTTTGGATAAGTTGATACATTATTGGTTAATTCATGTAAAATATAAGAGTGTAAGGATAAATGAATTAGTTGTAAGAGTTTTATGCATGTAAGCTAGCTAGTTATAAATCATTGTTACACTTTTATTAGTTGTATGTGCTATACATGCATATATATGTATGTCGTGTATATATATATGTATTGGCACTAAACTTTATACAATTTTCTTGATGTACCTTCTATATTTGAGTTGTTGATTATATTTTGGATGCATAGAGACTTGTTTGTTGGATTGAATACTTATAAACTTGTTGTTACTTTACATATTCTTGAAGTTGATTTGATTGATTATGGTTACATTCTTATAAGATTGTCATTATTTCTTTACTTTGAGATTGTCTCATGTTTGGCATTTCTAAGATAACTAGCTATCTTTGGGCATTCCATTGAACTAGAGAGAAAGTATCACTATGCCTTAATGTCTAGAAGGCAAATCCTCTCAATAAACCTCTAGGGATAAGTACCTAGGTGAATATAAGTAAGTTGTCCTAGTCGGAAATTGAGGGTTGTTACACACACCGATTGTGAGAAGTTGTGTTGCCTTTTATAGGCAAGGAGATAAGGCAATACAACCGAGAATAGATGTTGACGTGATGGTGGTTGTCGAAGTCCCATTGGTCCAGAAGTACTTGTAACAGACGACTTTGTCTTCTTTACCATTTCGGATATGATAGAGAAACCCACTCTTTCATTCTTCCAACTAGCTTCATTCCTTACAACGATAAAACCAGTTGTAACCACCATGTGACTCTTGTCTTCTTCTTGTTTGAATTTTTCCCGCCTTGACTAACAATTTGGATAAGAATGCATTGTTGGCAAAGAGTCATCGGTCTCACTGATGGTTTTCTGATGACTTGAACAACATGCTGATGGTTCGTTGATGACTTACTTTAGCGACCAAGTCTTGTCAGTGAATCCTTGACTCAACAATCTCCCCCTATTCGCTGAGGAGACTTGCTGAGTTCCTTTACTTAGAACTATTTTAATACAAGTATGAGAGAAGGATGATTTTATATACATTCAAAGAAAATGTTACAAGCTGACATACAGACATAAAATATGACAACAACTACTGATGGGCTTCTTCTTCCCAAATATCTTCCTGTTTTGCAATCCTTAGCACTGGGTCATTTCTTCTATGTGGCTTGATCAATTCTTCATCAATGAGGCTGATGAAACCTCGATTATTTCTTGTGGAAGCACACTTTTTCCTTATTCTTATTAGGAACCCAGTGGAGGCCTTCTGTATGTCAGCAGTTCGGAAGAACTTCTTGTCTTCATGAACATTGGTATAGAATATACCAGCAGACTCTTTCAGTACTACCCCTTCTTGAAAGAGAGCCCTTGGGGGCAGCCTGGTGTTTAAAGCCGCATCTCCAAAAATTGGAGGGAGATCTGCTGAAGCAACCTGATATTCTATCTTTCTCTTCAGCGATGGTCTAAGGGTTGCTTGTACAGATGATGATGAGGGAGCAGTTGCTGATGACTCTCCAAAATAGCCCTTGATCACTGGAAGATCAGTAACTTTTCTTGAAATTTTTTGGCCTTTTCAAAGTATCCATGGATGAGTTCCTTGAGATGAGAGTAGCTGGGAGCAGTCTTATTCTTCACTAGCTCATGTACTCAAACATGTTTCTATGAATGGATATACACAAAATTTCTATATATTAAAAAAATCAGTGTGCAAATAGATATTTTTATAGAAATTAGTTTATTTTATATGTATTGATTAAATTTCCAAGGCGTAATCACTATCTAATTATAAATATAAGCGATATATATTTTATTACAATTTGTATATTGTTTTTATTTAATATTTAATTTAATAAATTCAAATAAATAAGGTTGGTTTGGAGAGTAAATAAAGGTTTGGGGAGGATCGAGAGTAAATTCGGGAGGATTTTAAAAAGGTTCGGTTATATAATTATTATATATATACTGAAAAGTTATAATAAGAACCTTTAAAAAAGTGAGAACCCTTGAGAACCTTTCAAATTTAATCTTAACCATCCAATCATTTGATCAATGACTAATAATAATAATGGCATTTTTGTAATTAACAAGAAAAAAATTTAACATTTACTATAATACCTAATGAAAGTTATATCAATGAAAAATAAATTTAAAACTCAATCTATCTATATACTTTACGTCAAGTATTGTAACACAAAATAAAATATTTACGGTCAAAGTTGCGAAAAAAAGACTTAAAAAGTCAAAATAAGACATTTAAATTGGGACAGATGGAATAATAAAATACAAAAGGTTATTTGAGTCATTCTACTCCATCTCCCTTTACTCTGTCATCTATATCT
The DNA here is from genome assembly GCA_034093135.1 of Erigeron breviscapus. Classification (NCBI taxonomy): domain Eukaryota; kingdom Viridiplantae; phylum Streptophyta; class Magnoliopsida; order Asterales; family Asteraceae; genus Erigeron; species Erigeron breviscapus. The sequence continues at coordinate 106,437,405 of CM067168.1, forward strand.
ATACAATATTATAAAACAAATCTCATTTTCAGTTTCAACATTCAACTTAAATTTTAATACTGATTTTAAGTTTCAACAATTTATCAAAACTAAATTACATCAATAACCTAAACTACTCGCCACCACCGCCACCGCCGCCCGTCCTCACCACCGCCGCCGTCACCGCTACCTCCGCACGCCACACAACCCGTCACCGCCGCCATTACACTGCAACATCGGACAGACATAACTCTAATTCGGTTATAAGTTACAACACGCCATTCAACCTTTTATTTATTTGATATACAATATTTGTTTCTTTAATCCACAAACAATCATATGAATCCATTCTATTCAACCGTCCAACATATGGCTTTATTTGATAAACAATTTGTTTATCCAATCCATATACAAGCATATCTACATACGCGTTACACGGTCTAAGAAACGAAGAAATTGCCGCCACACCAAAACAATTATGAGTCCACCATATAAATAATCATATAGTCCACCGTATTTTTTTAATTTATAACTTTGATAACTTTTGATGAAAAAAATATATATCACATATGATTTAGATCTATGGGTGTTTGATCTATGGCTGGGAGTGGTATTTTATTGATTGAATATTTAAGCTATATATATTTATTTGTTGGCGTGTTAAGTGATATTACCATCAGTCCATCACAATGGTTTTCATATAATTTAATATTTAGGTAGTATTAATGTATAAATGTTTTTTTTAACAAACAGTGAGAATAATTATAAGCCAATCATCTATACTATATTATAAAGCAAATAAGGTTTCAACTTTCAATTTCAACAATGTACACATGATAATGCATGATGTATCATACATCAATGCCCCACAACTTTCAACTTCAACTTTCATTTTCATCTCTCTCCTCAAATCTCAACCACTCATTTTTTCTCTTCTCCTCCATAAATCATTTTATTCCTCTAATTCATTCAAAATCTTTTATCTCAAAAACCGTATATCGATAAATTATAAAAATTATATGGGTGTTCTTAAAATTTCATGCTCTTTCATTAAAGATGTCATTCGATATACTTTCGACGAATTTTTAAATCCGAGGGCGGAACCCGTACGGCTAAGGCATTTGGCTATCACACTCTATGACCTATCACACTTTATGACCTATCACCCCTACCATCTCACCGCCGCAACGCGGGTACTTACTCTCGTTCATAAAAAAATAAAAATAATTTTGTTGAACCCTTAAAAACTTGCATTCATTCCATAACTTCCGTTATTAGTTTGGTTACCCTATTTTTTAAATTAAATATATACATTTTTTTGAATTTTATTTTCAATGTACCAAATCATTGTTGCAATGCGAGTGCAATTCTATATCAAGTTTATATTTTATATATTAATATTAATTTGTTAAATTGTACACGTAAACCATTGATGCATCCTCCAAAACATTATTCAAATCACAATAATAAGAATGCATCATGCTGAATGCAAGATACAACTAGAAATGCAAAAGATACATTTCAAAAGCAACAATTGCAAATATAAAAGGGGTTTTGCTAAACACAGCATTTAGGGCTGCAATTAAGGTGCATTAAATAGTTGTACACTTACTATAAAATTCAGAGGGTAAATTTTTGATATGGAAGGTACAATTTTTTTTTGCACGTTAAGTGCAGCCCTTACGATTGCGGTTTATCATTTTCATATTCAATTAATTATAATCCACTAAGACTAATAAATATCGAACAGTTCTACAAAAATATAAATGCACCCAAAATAATATATAGAAGGTACATAAAGATAGGACTGAAGCTCTGATTTTTTAAACCATTAATGCATTTTAAACTAGCTTCAATGCAAACCTTATAAGTTTATACATTGATGCATCACAAGAAAATAAAATGCAGATATGATATTTGATAACGTAGGAACTCTAATTTAGGATGAAGACTAATAGTTCATTTACAATTATGCCCTTTAATCTTTATTATTTAATTAAAATTTATTAATTTTTAAAAAAGAGTTTAGTTGCTCATATTTATTCTTACGAGTATCTATATATATATATGTTTGGTTTCTTGTGATTTAAATGGATTTGGCAAATGCAATTCATTCGTTTTTATCTTTATTCTGAATAGTTATATAAAAATATTTTTTTTAATCTGTTTTTATTTTTATTTTTATTTATATTTATAAACTTTTACAGGTTCACAAATGATGAAGAGACCCTATCAATTTAACATTACATTTTTAAGGTGAAGATCTGATCGGAGATATGCATGAAGAATTATATGAGCACATGTCAATGACCAATCATATGAGCACATGCGCATGAACAAGCATATGAGCATATTTATCGGTTCATCACATGTATGCAAGTATGAGTATATGTGCATGAACAGTGCTACGAGCATATGTATGCAAATATTTTGTAGATGAATATATTATGGGATTCAGTTGATGATCACATATGGATGAACAGTGTTATGACCAGATGTATGCAAGTAATTTATAAACAAATTCTATGAGATTTGTTGTTAATCAGATGTGCATATATAGTTATGACCAGATGTATGCAAGTAATTTATAAACAAATTATATGAGATTTGTTGTTAATCAGATGTGCATAAATAGTAATGCGTGTATGTAAATGAATTTTTCATGACCATTTATATTGTAATGCGTGTTTGTTACATATATGTATGTAATTATATTGTAAATGAACATTTTTATGAGATTAGTTGATGCATATGTATGCAAAATAGGTATTGTACATATGTGTTTCATGATCAAATTTCTTTGTTTTTGGTTTATGAGCATATGTATGCAAGTATTTTACAAATGAATATTTTATGAGATTAGTTGGTGATCACGTGTGCATGAATCGTGCTATGAGCACATGTATGCTAGTATTTTGTAAACATGTTTCATAAAATTAGTTGATGATCACATATGCATGAAAAGCCATTTAGGTGATCACATGTTCATTAACAGTCATATTGGTGATCACATGTGCATGAACAACCACATTTCTTTATTTTCTATTAATTTAATTAATCAATTATAAATGCACAATAACACCTTTGTAAATATTGATGGAAAAAAGTTCCTAAAGGTTTTGCTTTTAGTTTCTAGAATAACCTTTCCATATATATATATATATATAATATATATATATATTATATATATATATATAGTAAAAAGTTAAAATGAGAACTAAAAATTGTCGAGAACTGCGAGAACTAGTTTTTAAATAAAAGTGTAAGGATAGTATGGTCAATTTATAAATATTTATATTAATAATCAAATGAATAATAAAACCCCCCTAAATCGCTTCCCCCGCCCTGAATCATTGCAATTATCACCAGATAGTTACTAAAAAATTATCCCCTTTCATTTCCATGATGTTGAAGTCAACGATAGAACAAGAAGATTTACTTTCATAATTAATATATTAAATTTAATAATTACTTTTATAAATATTACTTCTAACACTTTTTCTTGATAATTACTAGAAGTTGTATATAAAAATTAATTTACAAATTTCATCTATTTAATCTTTACACAGTGATTTTACATTTCTAAATCTACATATTTATTTTAAAAGGATGGAATTAAACATTAACATGTAGACTAAATATCTATTAATGACTAATATTGAGTGAATAAAAATGTATCATACACCACAATTTTACCTATTAATCAACTAGTTTACAGTTTTTCGACTTTTTGATTTTCTCGGTTGTTTGACTACAATACAAACACATATCGGCATGTATAAAATCCCAATATATGTATAACATACACATTTTTATATCAAAGCTCCTAGAAGAGCTACACGCATCCAACATCACCATGAATTGGAATCAAACAAACTTACCTATTTTTAATCAAACGAAATACTAAATCTGTTACCATCCATTTGGACAGTACACATGGATACTTATAAGTATCCCAAGTCGTTATTCCCTTTATTCTTAGTTGGTCTTATTTATAGTTATATGGTTTTTCAATCGTAGTAATGTACATCAATTTGACACAGAGGTTCCATAATAGTACACGGATACATACACGTGACCATATAAGTATACAAATTAAATCCGCACTTACGTCTAATCCCCATATGTAAAGTCGTAACACTGTTTGTATGTCACGCTCATATGTAAAGTCGTAACACCGTTTGTATGTCACTGAAACACGTGACATTTTTTACAAACATATGTGTACACCGAACCACACATGTGTATATATCCCATTGCCAATTATGATAACTACAAACACATGTGCCCAACACAAATTCCATAATCGTACACCGATACACACACGTGCCCATATAAGTATACCAATTAAATCCGCACTTACGTTTAATCCTCATATGTAAAGTCGTAACACCATTTGTATGTCATTGAAACACGTGACACTTTTTTACAACATATGTGTACACCGAACCACACATGTGTATATATCCCATTACCAATTATGATAACTACAAACACATGTGCCCAACACAAAACATAAACATGTGTCCGGATAGTTTTACTACAAAAAACATGTGTACTCATTGCTATAATCATAATAAAATTAGGAGATGTCCTAATTCGGTTCTTTGCTATTTATGTATTGAGTTAATTCTAATAGATTTATCAAACCAAAAAAAATAAAAATGTATTCAATAGATTTCACAAAACCGAATTAGACATATAAGAAATTTGTATAATTTATTAATTAATTAATTATTAATAAAAAGAAGAAAGTTGGCATGTAATTTTCAAAAAAGAAAAAAAGAAAGTTGCATGCGAACAAAAAGTAACAACTCCATCTTTTTCTCAACCGTTTTACGTATCCTTTTTTTCCATTTTCCTATTATGCCCTTTTGTGAATTTTGATTTATTTTTAGGTTATTTTTCATTCATAATAATTATAAAAATATCATTTGTAATTGTAACCATTGATTCATCTAATCTAGTGGCCTTAAATGGTTCTCATATTTCTCGACAATGACTTGAGTTCTCACAAATCCCAACTCTCTCTCTCTATATATATATATATATAGTCAAAAGATAAAACGAGAACTAAAAATTTGTCGAAAACTGCGAGACTAATATTTAATTGAAAGTTTTAGGGATAGTATGGTAATTTTCTACATACAATTAGATTAATTAGCAAATGAAAATAAAAACCCCCCTGAGTCCTACCATTGTTATCACCAAATAGCAGTTAGAAAACTTATCCCCTTTTAATTTCATGAAGTCGACGACACAACAATAGGATTTACTATCATTGGTTTTGTTTAAAAAGATCAAAATGGATTGTTTTATTGATATCATAATTAATATGGAGGAAGAGAATGGCTTGGATGTAATCTATGAATCAATTGTTAGTATTCAAAATCATGAGATGGTTAAAGGTTCACACACATACATTCATTTCATTATTTTTTCTTTGTTTGTAACCTGATTTAGAATCGCTACTAATTTTTTTGCTTCATCAATCTTGATCATCAAACTCTCTGTTTCACACTTCGACAACTTGTGGGCCTCGACAATAGTCGGGAAGGTGTACTGAGACATAATGTGGAATGTTTGAGCAGCTGTGGTTCGAAAATTGGGAAAATGCATGGCTTCGTATGAAGGAAACCGTAAACTTGCTCAAGGATGAAGACTTGAAGCCCGCGGAATATGTGCCTTGGTTTTATCACGGATTACGAGATGAAGAAAGAGACAGACTATGCTATGAAGCCGCAAGCAATTTATTCTTGAACAAGACAAAATAGGCTTGAGCTTCTCTAAAGAAAGGTGCATCGAGAGGAACACGAGTACAAGGAAAAGCATCATTTTATAAGTGAGCTCAAATCGCAAGGAGTGTTCGAAGGAAGCGCGGAAAGCATCTTGGGAGAGAAACCGGATGAGAAGAAGTATGATTGGAGGTATGCCGAGTAGAGAATGGCCAAGAAAGAACCAAAAAGCGAAGAAGAAGACGAACCGGGAACCATCAGGACACACCAGCGCCGCTGGGGGTACAACTCAGCGCCGTTGGGAGCTCCTCGAAGTTTCGGACAACAGCCTTTCCCGCAGGATTTCAAGAACTCGGACCGGTTTCGCATACCTATCGGATTTAGGAGATGGTTTGATGGAGACTTACAAGTCACACATGAGTATGAAGTGAAATGCATCGAAGTCAAAGAAGAAGAGAAGAGCAACAAAAGTGATTATATGGAAGAAGAATTACACTTTGACTTTGAGACTACCGATCCGGTCTTGGACATGCAAAACTTTAAGCAAGACGAGTATGAAGAAGTAGACGAGGCATGGAGACGTATGAAACAGATCCTGAGAAGAGTAAGGATGAAAGCATATTGTCACGATTTGGAGTTCACGTATTTCTTCTATTATGGAATGGAAGACTATGCCTGACGAGCCATCGATAAGGCCGTTTATGGATGTTTCCATACCCAACCAGCTGAGTTCAGAATGAAGATCTTAGATGATGGGTTCTATGAAGCCGAGTTTGAAGAATCAGAGGAAGAAAAGGAATATGGAAACTAAGAATGGGAGAAGACACAAATTTTGGCCAAAGAATTCAAAAGAGGAGAAGAGGTACCCTATTTTGTGAGGATGCATCATCAATTTGATTTAAAGGAAATGCTAAGAAAGTTCAAGCATGGGAATGGAGAGTCGGTAAAGGTAGCATGGAAGAGAATAAAGGCCCTCCATGAACATTGTGTAATCTACGAAATTGACCGCACTACCTTATTAAAGAAGTTCGTCGACGGATTGAGAAGTAAAAGCGCGGATATGATCAGAAGGATCTTAGGAAAGGGACTTATGGAATCTGGAGTTTACATCGCTTATGAATTCCTTGAAACTAAGTATATGCACGAGTAGAGAGCAAGATGGAGGCGGAAAGAAGAGACAAAGAAAGTACGGAGGAAGGAATTCTTGGAAGAACTGAAAAAATTCCATATCAATCAAAGACGCGGAGAAAAAGCTGCCCGAGAGAAGAAAGAAGCCGAATCATGCAAAATTGGAAAATCGGATACTGCCACGGAGCCACCAGCGCCGCTGGGCAAGCCCAGCGCCGCTGGATGTCCATGGTGTACAT
>CM067168.1:106445485-106482369 GCA_034093135.1 Erigeron breviscapus
GTTATGTGGTTGGTAATTTGGTTGGGCTACACGATGGTTAAAGCGAGGTGGTGGACCTTGAGGAGGAACTCTTGGTCCGTGGTTTATGTATTGAGGTTGGTTATATTGGGGTTGGTTGTATTGAGGTTGAGGATATCGAAGGTTTTGTGGTTGCTCATAATCTCCCCCATGGTTCCAATCATACCCATCCGAATTATTATCAAACCTCCCGTCATCCCAATGATTTACCCTATCATGGAGCCTATCATAAAGCGACCCATCCGCATCCCGTGATGCATCTCCAATATGAGTTGGTGTTCTAGGTCGGCTTGGAGTTGTGTAAGCACTCCTTATTGATGGGTGTGAGTTTCGTGGTGGAGTTCGATTTTGGTTATTTGGTTCAGGGTTGGTTTCTGGTGGAGTTATGGTGGGTTGGATGGTTGGTTGTGGATCTGGTTGATCACCCATGTTTACACGATGAAGTATCCGATTCCTTCTAGCTGCTTTCTCAATTTCCGGATCAAACAACAAAGGTGATGTATTCTTGGAATACCTCGTATGCATGCAATACTTGAAATCTGCACAATCAACACACCTCGTGTAATACTGAACTACAAGAATGAAAAATGAAACAAACAAGAACTAAAACAAACAAAACTAAACTAAATATTTTTGGATTTTTCTGAAAATTTTAAGTAAACTAATTGAAAACAAAATTTCAACACTTGCACACCGATTCCCCGGCAGCGGCGCCAAAATTTGATCGTTGTCGTTGAGCCGATCAAAAATAAAACTAATTACCACTAATTAGCTAGGGTAAGTAGAGTATCGTATCCACAAGGAATCATGGGAAAGTGTTGAACAAGTCACAAAAGTTGTTTAAACTAGACAAACTTAAAATCGAGTTTTGGATTGATTTGATTAAACTAAAAATGATTGTAAACTTAACAATAGAATTTAATAATAAAAAGGTAAGACCATTCTTATGATCCCAATTATGCTTTCAAAAGTATAACCTAACTTATATCCGTTGGAAATCACATAGACATGATTCGTTATAATGCTTGGAATGAATGAATTTCAAGAACCGATTGATTGAGTTGTGATGATTCACGATAATTAAACCAAGGAATTGACACAACTAGAATATCTATTCAAAAATCAGATTACAAGTGATAAGAGATTCTTCCAATAATTAATGATTAACAATAAATTGAAACCAAAAGATAGATGGAAATCATTCAAGGTTAAAAACATGTAATCATTCATTCAAATCCAAACAACATTAGATGCAAAACACAATTAAGAATTAAACATCTAATCCAACATAAATATAAGAAAGGTTGAATACAATTGTCTTATATAATTGTTCACATAAGAATGATCTAAAGAGAGATTAGCCTTCCATGTTCATCAATGAATCTTCAATTTGGATTGTCATCTCCATGATCTTGTGATTGAATGATGATTTGATGATGATTTTGGGGCTTGGGAGAAGTGGGTTATGGCTCTAGATCTCAGAAATTAGGTCTTGTGTATCTGTTAATTCGTATGTGATTAGTATTTCTCAAGTTTACAATTACAACCCTTAAAAATCGACTTCTGATCAGTGGCTGGCGTAACCTACGCCCCATCTGGGCGTAAGGTCCGCTCCTTGTAATCTTTGATCTTCACCTGGCGTAAGCTACGCTTAATTCCAGCGTAAGCTACGCCTACTTAAGTTTTGCCTGGCGTAAGGTACGCCTATCCTGGGCGTAAGTTACGCTTCATGAACTTTTGCCTGGCGTAAGGTACGCCTATCCTGGGCGTAAGTTACGCCCTTTGTAACTTCGAATTTCCAGATTTCCAGATTTTGGTTCTTGAATCACTTGACTTGTTTCTTGACTTTGCTTGACCCGTTTATGTTCCATTTAACGTCAAGTTATCACTAAACACCTGAAATACTTAAACAAACATAAAAACGCCCTACTCGTCTATTAACAAGCACAAAGTGGTCCAATTTTATCATTAAGATCATGTCTTTTAGGCGTTTATCACATACAAGTTTCACAATTTATTGGTTTATTTGAGGGAAATAGATCAGGAAATAAAAGGTGTAAATACCCGATGGACGGATGTCCGAGGAACCTATGCCACAACCAAGCATTCCGGCTAGTAGTTCCATGAGCAAGCATCACAGTACCTTGTTGAGTCACCTCGTCCACATAATATAATCCTTGGTGCTCAGTGCCACGCCCAATGATCACTCCCGTCCTGATATCCTCTAAGATAGTGGGATGCATTATACTACCTATAATTGATTTTTTTTGTCACATGGCTTATTGATAACAACTTGTGTGACAACGAGGGGACATAAAGACAATTAAATAATTTTAGAGTTGGTGAAATCTCAATGGTTCCTCCATTTTTTACATCCATTATTCCCTTATTTGCCGCATTGATGTGGTTTTTTCTTGGTTTAGAAAATGTTGATGCCCGACAACTCGTATGTCATTGTGTCGGTTGCCCCGTTCTTAAATATCCATGAGTTGTCTTGTTTTTCATTCGACATTTGAGCTATATTGGCCCTTCCAACATATTTCGGGGCTATTACGCACTTTTTAAAACTTTTAGGAAAGAATTAAATGTGGCTGTTTCTGTGACTGTTTCTGACATTCCAAATTTCTTAGGGACTAAATCTGGATTTTTGTAAGGATGACTTTTCTTCACATTCAACCTAGTATATGATGTTTATACATACACAAAGCCAATCTTCTGCCACTTCCTTCCTCTCGACTTTCTCTAGAAAAAAAACAAAAGATATTATAGCTTTAGAAAAAAACAAAAAGGAATTCAAGCTTTTATTGTAATTCCCCCACTTTCTTTTCAATTATTTATTTTGTTTCCTTTGGCAATAATCTATGACAATGATTTAGTAAATCAATAGCGGCGACTTGACTTTGGGTTTTTAGGTGAGGGTGGCTGCGACATGGGTTAGGTATTTAGTTGGCGGCGACTGGACTTTCCCGGTGTAGGGTTTTCACTGTGTCGGCAACGAAGGTGATTCGCGTTTCGTTTTCGTGGCTTTCTGAAATCGTGGATATGTTGGTTAGTTTCAATCGTTCCTTTTGAAAGTCAAAGAGTTGGAGTATGTTTTTTTTTTCTCTTATAGTTTTCAACTTTAATTTATATATATATATATATATATATATATATATATATATATATATATATATAATATATATATATTATATTTAATGTTTTTGTTTTTGTTTTTATGTTTGATGATTTTCGTTTGAATCGAGTTTTTGTGATTTTTGGGAACAAAAATTTTGGGTTTGAGTTTGGAATTTTTTATTTTTTTTACGAGCAAATTATTCCAAGGATCAAAAACACTGCTCTGATACCATACTGCTTTGATACCATGTTAACAATTGGTAATTAGATAAACAAGAGCAACAAAGATGATCATATTTTGTTTCTTCTTCTTTTTGTGATGATATTACAGGAAAACATAAAACCCAATTTATAGGTTTTTACAATAATATTCATAAGGAAATAACAATAATGATGAGTTGGCAATAACAAGGCTGAAATCACGGATGGATTTAGGAAGAAAAACCGCGTGTTGACTAATGAATATGAGAGATAATGGAATGCTGACTCACATCCAACAAAGAAAAAACGGGATGTTTTGAGGAACAATCATATATTTTCGTATATGAGTGTAAGGTTTGTAATGTTTTCGGGATTGAATGTCGTTATTCTTGTATATATTGAAGGTTGTAAGGTTGAATGTTTCGGAAGAAGTCAAGAAATAGAGATGGAAAAGTGCATATTAAGATTGAAACGAAGGTAGTTAATGTTCACATATTGAGATCTACACCATAAATCAACGGCTGACATTTTGATATCCAAAACTGCATTACAGCTAGAATATTGTATCAGAAACGGACAAACCTATATATGTCGCTCAATCCCCTTGCATTAATAGATATTCTACCTAACAAAAATCAAAAATCTTAATTTTTTTATTAAAGGTCGAGATTTAAAGATTATCTTTAAATTTTAACTTTTAACTTTAATCTAAAGGTTAAGATTTTTTTCAACTTGACCCATTAAACTAAAAACAATTTGAGGGAATACTTTCCCTATCACACAAAATCTCGTACATATTAGATAGTATTGGAATGGAAGTTTTACTAACTCGATACGATCAGTAAAACCGATTCTACCGGTAATAAATATAATGTGGACAAATCCGGTTTGTATATGTCGAGGGGAGTCGGGGGATTCAGGTACAGGTGAAGTAATCTCTTCCTCATTAAATCCGGACATTATTCTTGAAGGTATATGTAAAGTATTTGAAACGTACCCGAATACTAGTAGCAGAAACGAAAGAGATTGATATGATGTTTAAATCACCGGTCGAGAAAGCGATCACAATATAAGGAAAAACTTTTGAGTTTCTCAGCCTAAAAATTCTTCAACAGGTTTGCTTCGAATTAACCGAACAAGACTATTTTTGTTTTCTCTTAGTTGTGTGTGTAAGTATGTGTTACTCTTTTCTTGTTATATTCAACGAAGAGATATGACTCTCTATTTATAGAATCATATTAGTTCAGACGTTGTGATCTCAAAGGGCATCTTTGAATAGTAGACATGGTCCACTAGATTTAGGAGTGCAAGCATATATTACCAATCAACTTTAAAATAAATGTGATGTTAGCACTTATAGACATCAAAGTCTTTGTGGGGCAACATTTATGTTGTCATATATAAAGATATACATTTATATGCACATATTACATGTTAAACTTTGATATATCTATTCAATCTATAATTAACCAAAATAATGCGTACCTACACTTAAGAGGATTTTTACTTTACCAAACTTTATTCTTTGTCGGTCATAAAAATGACATCATTGCTTACGTTCTAAGCAAATAGCATATTGTAGAAATTTCTATTTACCATCAAAATATCAAAACTCATTAATTTTAGACATTTTCTACATTCACATATGAGAATATATGTATCAATTAAATCCATGTATCCAAGCAATGTATACATATACATATTTTTAGCACGTATAATCAAATATAAATTCTAAGTCTTTATACCAGCATACTTCCATATTTAACGTATTTAAGATATTCTAATATACGATCATAATAATGCTGCAGTCATTATTAGGATTTTATATTACAACATTTTGAGTTAAATTCGTTAAACATTTTCATATGTTACTATAAAGCATTCTATATCAAGTAGTTCAAGTAGAATCATAACCAGTAAAAATACGCATGTATATAGTAATTGTTCTGTGCGGGGTTCTAGTCTAGGTTCATCAATATGCAACCCAGTTGACTATAATTTATAATTCCCAGGGGTGTGGACCCCTCCGAAACACCTTTGATGATATAAGTACGACCATGGATCAAACACCATGTCGGATAGCCATGGATCAAACACCATGCTATAAAATATAGATTCAGCAAATCTATGTAAAGTACGGATTCAGCAAATCCATGTCATAATATCAGTATGGATACAACAACTCTATATCATTTCTCAATATTATATATCCGTTATCACATTATCAGTATCACTTATAATATAGCATCTATCCATTAATTTTAAGCAAATCTTAAATTTACTATTCTCCCTTTGATAAAATCTAGGTAGTATCTACCCGTTAAATTTAAGTAACCTTAAATTTAAACACTTATTCTACGTAAGGCATGTCTAAGCATGAAAGTGAGTAAAGTATGTGCAAGAAAACAATTAGCCAGGAAAACAGTTATAGTCTAAGTTCACTAATGCAACCTAATAGTTCATTTATCGGGCTCACTAATGCAACCTAGTTCACTATAACTTGTGGCTCTGATACCAATCTGTCACACCCCCAAAATATTTAATTTGCGGAAAACAGGGGTGAACAATCATGGAAATCACAAACACATATTATAATAAACGACCTCTATAATGAGACGTTTTGATAAACTTTTATACATAATACTTGTTGAGATATTTACAAAAGATAGAATGACTACAAATATCAACAAGCTAAGACACCTCCAAATGTTTGTGACTCCAAATAGTATGCATCACGTATATGCATCAAATAGCTCAAGTACCTGAGAAATACATTTTTAAAGAGACGTCAACATAAAGTTGGTGAGATCATAAAATATAGTATGATGAATAATAAGCTTTTAGTGATACCCTCACCTGTAGAATCCCAGTGATCTCTTCGATCATCAATCCGAAATACTTTTGGAAATACAATTCCAAAATAGATAGTCATAATATAAAGCTAGATAGGTCTTCTATCGTAATGAAAAACTTAATTGATATTTATACCATAAATATCCCTAATTAAACTATTAACACATAAACTTAACAGATAATTCACACAATCAAATATATACTTAACTATATGTACCAGAGATATAGCTCATGGTATGTACTTTACCGAGTCATAGCTCGCGTAAATATGTATCAGAGACGCCGCTCATAATATGTAACTTTACTCTGATATATTATTTGCTTAAAAGCTCAATACATATATCAAGTAATTATACTTGCTTAAAAGCTCAGTATCTGTAACTTTACTCTGATATATTATTTGCTTAAAAGCTCAATACATATATCAAGTAATTATACTTGCTTAAAAGCTCAGTATTTGTAACTTTACCGAGTCGTCACTCGTGTAAATAAGTACCTCCCTGATATTATATCTGCTATAAAGCTCAAATATAGGGTAGCCATTGATCAAACACAATGCTAGATATAGGTACGTCCCCGATATTATATCTGCTATAAAGCTCAAATATCGGGTAGCTATTGATCACACACAATGCTAAATGTCGAGAAAGTAATATAGAGAAAGTATGTTTACACATGCAATTGAGTCATAGCTCATATGATTATGCAAATGATTATCTTGCTGATTCACAGCTCTTTGATTATGCCAAAAATACGTAAAAGAGTTAAAAGAAGATCATGTAATCACATAAGTATTCATATCAAACTTATCAACCTCTAGTACACTAATACGTCATAACGTCTTAATCTTGCTGTTTACACACAGCTTGGGTTATCATGGATTAAACTAAGATTCACATAGGTTACCAGCTAGGCCAACCTAGTTTCTCAACTTTCTCTATCAATTTGGTCGATCATATTTCTCTATCAGCATAGTTTCACAGGTTTCTCTATCAGCTTAGTTTCATAATAATATTTAGAAATCCATGAAATTCACAATATCACCATCATATATCATTTTATCGAATCCGCTCATATTATAATAGCACATACCAGGTCTTTGAATCCAAATAAGTCTAACATATTCATTCTTTCGATTTAACCCGTGTATTCATATATAAGTTAATTTTTATGAAATATTCCCATAATATATAAATAAAATGATATTCAATTTGTATATAACGTTTCCTCAAAATAATTGCATTTCAGTATAAAACAATTTAGACAATGTATTCTCAGCCCATATTTTAAAACAGTTAATAATGGGGCTATGAGTCTCACCTGAAACGCCTGTCAATAGTACGAGGTATGTAACGGTCTGAAATGAACCCGAATAGTCCAAACGTATTAGTCTCCGATAAGCGAAACTGTATAGAATAACCCATTTTTATAGAGTTATCAGTTTAGTTAGAAACTGACGGATGAAGGACTAAAACTGTAAACAGTTTAACGGTTTAGGACTGAAACTGTCAGAAAATCTAACGGTTTAGGACTGAAACTGTCAGAAAATCTAACGGTTTAGGACTGAAACTGTCAGAAATTCTAACGGAGTTAACGATCAGATTACACTTTTGTATTTCTTTGTTTTATATATATGTCGGCTGGATATATAGCTGGATAGGACCCAATGACTTTTATATTTTACTCGTTTTATGAAGATCAACATAAAGTGTGACATATATATTATTCACACACATACGTATGTATTTATATCTATATATACATTCCATATCTATATCATATATATCTACATACCGCATAGCCATACACGGCCAGAAGGAGAGAGATGTAAGAGTGGTGCTCGATCGGTGGTGTCTGCAGAAAGACGGCAGCAGCAGTAGGACGGTGGCAACAGCAGCCACAGATCGAAGGTAACGTTAAAGGATGGTGGTTTGGAGATGATGATGTTCGAAGTAGCAGCAGTAGCACTTCATGGTGTTTTTGGTGATGTTGTTTTGATCATGGTATGTATAAATATATATATATATATATATATTATATATATATATATATATATATATATAATATATATATATATATATATATATATATATATATTCGTTATCTATATGTATATATATATATATCTATATGTATATATATAAGATGGTGGTGTTTGAAGGTTATATCGTGAGGTGGTGATGTTGGCCGTGGAGTTTGTGTTACCTGCCCATATGTATATATATGAGAAAAGGTGGTCGTGGAAGGTGATAGCCGAGAGAAGGTGGTGATCATGTGGTGTTGGAGGATGGTAGTCGTGAAGGTGTTGCTTGGGTGTGGCTCGTGGTGCATGGAGCCGAGAGAAAAGAGAAAGGAGAAGAATGTGTGAGTTTGTATGTATCATAACTACATTTATATCGGCTATATATAGTATGAATATGTTGACATAATGTCGACATGCATTTGCATGAACTAGAAGAAAAACAGGGGATGAGGGGGCGCAGCTAGGAATCAAGAACAAAAGAAGGCAAATGTCGACATCTATCTATATCTATGTTTTTATTGTATGTAGTTTAATAGAATTTCTTATATCTATAAGAAATGTAGTATAAAATAAAGGGAGGGGGGCCGGCGGCTAAGAATAAAAAGAAAGAATATAACTTTTAATATATTAATAAATTAAATAGATATTTATAGAAATAAACCATCGTTCGTCAGATGTTTAGTCCGTGATTTAGTCTAAATAGTTGTCGTTAAATCGCCAAAATTTAAATGAAATCTTATTAAGGCTTTAGACATAATACCTTAAGATTTGGTATTCCTTTAGTCGTCTTTTATTTAAATTAAATATCTTTATTATTCTAACTATTTTAGTTGTTTATAAAGTAGTATATTAAATAGACAAATTTCTATTTAATATAAAGCTAAATACTTAATATTTCTTAATATTTTTAGATTAAATCAAATTTAAGAAAAGATTTAATATTTTTGTTTATCCGAAAATTGACGATTGTCACAGTATCTATAATGTGTAGAAGTATAGGGTTCATTTATGATAATATTAGATTTACATGGTTCCTTTATGTAAATAGTTTGTTAGGCGGTTTAAATAGATTTTGAATATATATGTATAGATCGAGTAGCAGATAGATAGATACAATTCATTTTTCCTATAATTTTGTAATTCTCTTGAATAATGAAATATCATTTTCTCTCTCAAATCCTTTATTCTTCATGGTATCAGAGCACAAGGATAATCTGAAACCCTAATTTCCGATCAATTTCCGATCATATTTTCTGATCAATTTTCCGATTCATATTTTTGATCAATTTTTGATCAGATATCTTGTTTCTTCTAAAATCCGGTCAATTTTTTGACCAAATTACTCTTCGATTAGAAGTTTATTCCGTAAAATTAGGGTTTCAAGTTCCGTATCGTATCCATGACGGTTACTAATTCAAATTCCGCTCAAACTCCGATTGGATCTAATCAGGTCAATGATCCATTGAGTTTAACTAACTCGGATCATCCTGGAATGGTTCTTACTAATACTCCTTTTAATGGAGGAAATTTTCTTGGATGGAGCCGTAACATAAAAATGGCTTTAGGTGCTAAACTCAAATTAGGGTTCATTGATGGTACGTATGTGAAACCTATTGATAATGTTGTTGATTCACAACGCTGGATTCGGTGTGATTATATGGTTATTTGTTAGATATTGAATTCTATGATTCCTGAATTATCTGATGCATTCATGTACACTGAGTCTGCTAAAGAACTTTGGAAAGAATTGAATGAAAGGTATGGACAGAGTAATGGACCTCTTATCTTTCAATTGGAAAGAGAATTGAGCAAAGTTTCACAAGGTAACCTCTCTGTTGCTTCCTATTTCAATAAATTGAAAAGATGTTGGGATGAACTAAGCAATCTGAATGGCATACCTTCTTGTACTTGTGGTAAAATGGCTGAATGTACTTGTGATTTGATTAAGAAATTTCTTGCCATGGATAGTAGATCTAAGCTGATGTAATTCTTGATGAAACTCAATGATGATTATGAGTCTGTTAGGAGTCAGATTCTATCCACAGATCCCTTACCTTCTGTTAACAAAGCCTATTATATTGTTCAACAAGTGGAAAAACAAAGACAAGTGACTCATCATGTTGTTGAACCTAGTGCCTTTTTTGTTAATAACAATCCTAAAGGACATTTTGGAGGAAAGAAGGATTTTAAGTTTGGAAAATTTGAGCAGAAAGGGGATAATAAACGTGTTTGCACTTATTGTAAACAAGAAGGTCATTTGTATGAGCAATGTTTTGAAAGACTGGGCTATCCAGATTGGTATAAGGGTAGAAAACCACTGAAAAAGGGTTCTAGAATTGCTGCTCAAGTTGGTTCTGAGGAAATGAATGAAGAGACTCCTTTTGGGGTTATGAATGACCAAGAACAAATGGTACATCTAAACAAGGTCTTGATCAACGTTGTTGCTGCTGTTTGTCAAGAGGTTATGAAGATGTTTAATGGCAAGAATCCTGTGGTTGACAATAGTTCTTCTTATCATGTCTATTCTAATCAAGCTAGTACCTCCAATGCAGGTATATTCTCTTTTTTTGGTGCCTGTCATGCATTATCCCATGATCCTATTGCATTTGCAATGTTGTGTCATCCATCAATAGATATTAAAAATGATTGGATATCAGATTCAGGAGCAACTGATCATATGTCACCAAATCTGTCTCTGTTTCACTCTATTCAAGTTTTAACTAAGCCTATCTTAGTTAAATTACCCGATGGTTCATATAAGAAGGTGACTATTATTGGTCAAGTTACCTTAACTCCTTTCATTACTCTCACCAATGTTTTCTATATTCCTGAATTTCAAGTTAATCTGCTATCTGTTGGTACTTTAGTCCATACAAATAAGTTGGTTGCACAATTTTATCCTGATGATTGTGTATTCCAGGACCCTATTACTAAGCAAATTGTGGCACTTGGAAAAGGGTCCAACCGTCTGTATATCTGCAAACCTACACCAAGTATGGATGCTTTCACTGCTTCAGTTTCAGCTTTTCAAGAGGCCGGCTTACTCTAATTATGTTATTGTTCCTTTTGTTCCTTTGAATAAAGAAGCTTGTAGTAATTTTGTTATGCCTAAAGCTTCTGTTACACTGGACATCATTCATGCCAGACTTGGACACTTCTTTGTCCAAAATGGCAC
Source organism: Erigeron breviscapus (assembly GCA_034093135.1). NCBI lineage: Eukaryota > Viridiplantae > Streptophyta > Magnoliopsida > Asterales > Asteraceae > Erigeron > Erigeron breviscapus. The sequence continues at coordinate 106,456,873 of CM067168.1, forward strand.
ATGTTCCAGATTGTAAAAACTTGGATGCTTCACATTTTCATTGTGATAGTTGTATGGTTTCTAAAGCTCATAGATTGCCTTTTCATTCTAGTAATTCTGTTGCTTTAGAATGTTTTGATCTTCTTCATATGGATCTATGGGGACCATATAAAACTCTTACTTTACAAGGGGCTCATTATTTCTTTACCATTGTGGATGATAAAAGCAGAGCCACTTGGACTTATTTGGTACATACCAAAGATCAAATTTTGTCCATTGTTTCAACTTTTATTTCTCATGTTGAAAATCATTTCAAGAAAAAGGTTAAGACAATTAGATCTAATAATGGAACAGAACTTGTGAATAAAAATTGTCTTAACTATTTTCTTCAAAAGGAATTTCTCATCAAAAATCCATTCCTTATACTCATCAATAAAATGGTATTGTTGAGAGGAAGCATAGACACTTGTTGGATACTGCTAGATCCATTAGATGTCATGCAAATCTTCCTTTAAAATTCTTGGGAGAAAGTATTCTTGCTGCAACCTATCTTATTAATAAAATGCTTTACAATCTTTGAAATGGAAAACACCTTATGAAATTTTACATGGCAGACCTCATGTTTATGATCTTATCAGAGTTATTGGTTGTTTGTGTTATGCAAATATACCTAAACTTCTTAGAGATAAGTTTGCTAATAGGGCTTGGAGATGTATTTTAATTGGATATCCTTCTTCCAATAAAGGATATAAGTTGTATAATTTGGAATCTCATGAAGTCCTTTTAAGCAGAGATGTTCTTTTCAAGGAAGATATTTTTCCTTATAAAGATCCTTCATATTTTTCTCATATTGTGCCAAAATATTATGAATTTCCTTCTTTTGATACTAATGATGATCCTTGTAATAGTGCTTTCCCTATCTCAACTCCTGTTTTCCAATCTCAGTCTAATCATGAATCCAATTCAAATAATATCTCTCTAAATTCTGATTCTATTCCTATTGTTGATCCTGCTTCCCATTCTTCTAATCCTGCTCATAATCTAAGAAGATCTTCTAGAAATACTACTCAACCTATTTGGCTTAAAGATTTTGTTACTAGTACTTCTAAGGCTGCAAGCAATTTTGCTTCTTCATCTAAAGTTGCATATCCTTTGTTTACACCTAAGAATGTCAATTCTATTCCTAAGACATATTTGTCTTTCTTGGCAAACAGTTTTTGCCATCCCTGAGCATCGTCATATTCGGAAGCCTCTAAGCATCCTCAATGGGTTGCAGCCATGGATGCTGAACTCAATGCTCTTGAACAAAATCAAACTTGGGATCTTACACCATTACCACCTGGACATAAAGCAATTACTTCCAAATGGGTATATAAGGTAAAATATGAAGACAATGGAGAGATCGAGCGTTTTAAAGCTAGATTGGTAGTCAAAGGATTTGTTCAGCAAGCAGGGATTGATTATAAACACACTTTTTCTCCTATGGCTAAATTAGGCACTGTTAGAGTCATTATTGCTTTAGCCACTGCAAAGAAATGGCCTTTACATCAATTGGATATCAATAATGCTTTTTTACATGGGTATATTGATGAAGACATTTATATGTCACCTCCTGAGGGTTATACTAAGGCAAAACAGGGAGAGGTTTGCAAGCTTAAAAGATCCTTGTATGGAATTAAACAAGCTTCAAGACAATGGAATCAAGAATTTACAAATTTTGTTGTCTTTGGGTTTTACACAATCCAAACATGATTATTTTCTGTTTGTCAAATCTGATAATGGAAAATTCTTGGTTGCCTTGGTGTATGTTGATGATGTGCTGTTAACTGGCACTTGTGAAGAAGACATTGTTTCCATCAAAGGTGCATTAGATGCAAAGTTTACCATTAAGGATTTAGGCCCTGCAACATACTTTCTTGGTATTGAGATCTGCAGAACTAACAACGGGACCTATTTGAATCAAAGAAAATACATTCTGGATTTACTTAAAGAATTTTGCCTCACTGCAGCTAAGCCAGCTGATACACCATTTCCTTTTCATACCAAATTGAGTTTGACATCAGGAACACTTTTACCTTTTGCAGAAAGCTATAGAAGGCTTGTAGGACGACTTCTTTACTTAACCATGACACGTCTAGATATATCTTATCATGTTCAACATCTCAGTCAATTTGTGTCTGCTCCAACTAATGAACATATGCAAGCAACAAGGCATCTTCTTCGATATTTGAAAGGAACAATTTGTGAAGGTTTATTTTACCCTGTTCAACCAAATTTACAATTAACACGATTTTCAAATGCTGACTGGGCATCTTGTGTTATGACTCAACGATCTCTTACTGGTTATTGTATATTTTTGGGTCATTCTCTTATATCTTGGAAAACAAAGAAACAACCAACAGTTTTGAGATCATCTACTGAGGCTGAGTATAGAAGTATGGCTGCAACCACATGTGAATTACTCTGGTTGAGCTACCTTATGAAAGATTTACACATTCCAGTTAAGCTTCCAATCACTCTTTTTTGTGACAACAAATCTGCACAATTGATAGCTGCTAATCCCTGTTTTCATGAACGTACCAAGCACCTAGCCCTATTGATGTCCATTTTACAAGAGACAAGGTAGAAGAAGGATTCCTGCAGACTGCACACATTCCTTCCAAACTTCAATTAGCTGATCTCATGACAAAGCCTCTAACTCATGAACAACACTCTATTTTAAGTTCCAAACTGGGTCTTTCTACGCCTGCATTTTGAGGGGGGGTGTAGAAATATAGGGTTCATTTATGATAATATTAGATTTACAGGGTCTTTTATGTAAATAAGTTTGTTAGGCGGTTAAAATAGATTTTGAATATATATGTATAGATCGAGTAGCAGATAGATAGATAGATAGATAGATAGATAGATAGATAGACAGATAGATAGATAGATAGATAGATAGATACAATTCATTTTTTCTATAATTTTGTAATTCTGTTGAATAATGAAATATCATTTTCTATCTCAAATCCTTTATTTTTCAAATGCGATGTCTCCAATATTTGTGTTGGTGGCTATGTATGGCTGTATGCCCATAACGTGTAAAATTTTGTGTTTGGGATATTTGATAAAACTATAATCACAACTTATATTTCACTTATTGAATCTCAATTCAATAATCAACCACAAAATACTTCAGATCTTAATCAACAAACAACCAAATCACCACAGCTACTCTGTTGTGATTCTATTATCTAAATGATAATAGTTCTATTACATAATCAAATACCTAGAGATTATTACAGAACCGAATGATGATAGAATACATGAAGAGTAAATCGAAATATGAATATATGTGTGTGTGTGTTGAAAGGGTTTTCGTCGTTAACCCTAATCTGCCATAATCTTCTTTATATACCGAGCATCTTCTCTCATATAACATAAACAGCTTCATCTTTCTCCTCTTGACACTTTCAGTCCAAAATTTCTATCCTGCAAGACAACTTCTCAAATACACAGAATAAGTCCCTGAACTTATAATATTTACAGGTTTAGACTATTATTTCAACACCCCCCTTTAGTCTTAACCTGGAAAAGATTTACCAGGTTCATTTTTGAACACAAAAAATTGTGTTGTTTTGTATCCAGTGCTTTAGTTAGGATATCTGCAATTTGATTTGCAGACCCTATCTTTTGAGTGCATATCACTCCCTTTAAAATTTTCTCTCTAACAAAATGCAAATCAATTTCCAAATGTTTTGTTCTTTCATGAAACACTGGATTAGCTGCAATTTTAAGTGCAGCATCACTATCACAAAAAACCTTTACTGGACCAGGTATATGACAACCTAAATCCTTTAAAACCTTTTGAATCCAAATGACCTCAGAAGTAGCAGAAGCAAGAGCCCTATACTCTGCTTCTGCAGAAGATTTAGAAATTGTATTTTGTTTCTTGCTTTTCCAAGAAACCAAGGATCCACAAAAGAATACACAATAACCAGAAACACACTTTCTACTTACAACACATCTTGCCCAATCTGCATCAGTATAAGCTTCCATATTAAAAGAGGAGGACTTTGAAATCAAAACACCTTTACCTGGAGAGCTTTTAAGATACCTTAAAAGCTTCAAAGCAGTCTGCAGATGTGATCTAAGAGGAGAGTGCATAAATTGACTCAAACAATGCACAGTATATGATATATCTGGTCTTGTTGTAGTCAAGTAAATCAGTTTACCAACAAGTTTCTGATACTCAGTGATATTAGTTAACAAAGGATCATTTTCAGAAGGTGAACCAGTTAAAGCAACATTAGGTTGCATAGGAGTACTGACTGGTTTACTAGCAAGAAGACCAAAATCAGATATAAGATCCATACAGTATTTCCTTTGAGTAAGAACAACACCATTTGAAGTTTCAAGAATCTCAATTCCTAAAAAATACTTCAAATTTCCTAAGTCTTTGATTAAAAACTTAGTTTTTAAGAAATCTTTAAACTTCTTAATTTCTTCTAAATTATTTCCAGTGATGATAATATCATCCACATAAACCAAAATGGCAATAAAAATACCATCAACAGACTTAGTATAAAGAGAGTAGTCACTAATACTTTGAACAAAGTTATTTTCTAACAAAGCACTAGTTAACTTGGCATTCCATTGCCTAGGAGCCTGTTTTAAACCATAAAGAGATTTGTTGAGCTTACAAACTCTTTTGTCAGAAGGAGAGAAATAACCAGGTGGAAGAGACATATAAACATCCTCAATGAGATCACCATATAGAAAGGCATTATTAATGTCTAACTGAAAAAGAGGCCAATTGTTTTGAACTGCAAGTGTAATTAAACACCTAACAGTAACAATTTTAACAACAGGAGAGAAAGTCTCCTCATAATCTACACCAGCCTTTTGATTATAACCTTTAGCCACCAACCTAGCTTTGTATCTTTCTATTTCACCACTTGACTTATACTTAATTTTATACACCCATTTACAACCTATAGGTTTTCTATTTGGTGGTAAGTCAACTAAAGTCCAAGTGTCATTTCTATACAAAGCTTGCATTTCAGAATTCATAGCATCATTCCAACACTGTTGTTTGGATGCTTCATAAAAAGACTTAGGTTCCACATTTTTACTTAATTGAGCAGCAAAACATTTGTAATCATGAGACAACTTTGAATAACTCATATAATTCTCAATACCATACTTCACATTTTTATTTGAAACAGTGTTTCCAACAATATAATCATGATACTTTTTAGGAAAAACAGAGGTTCTTTCTGACCTTCTAAGATTAAAATCATTGTTAAGACCTATAGTATGATTATCCTCATTAAATTGAGGTATATCATCACCCTCAGACATGTTTTCATTCTCCTCAAAGGCTGCAATGTTCTCTTCAACATTAGCAGATTCATTAGAAGCTTCAGAATGGTCATTAACTCCATTCTGTGTTTCTAAAGTACCACCAGAATGTGAAGAGAGGCTGCCATGCCTAATTGGACTTTCAATCCTCCTCTCTTCATCATTGGGTAGGTCAATTGGTAAATCAAGTTCACTACTATTAAAGAAATTTTCATGATTAAGACCAGAATTTGAATCAGTTTCACCAATGTTAAAATCTTTATTCTCTTTAAAAGGAAACACATTTTCAAAGAACTTGACATCCCTAGAATAAATGACTTGTTTACTATCTAGACTAAACAACTTATAACCTTTTTTTATATTAGAATAACCAATTAAAACACACTTTTCAGATCTCTTATTAAACTTATCTAAATTGTTCAAAATAGTAGCATAGGCAAGACAACCAAAAGACCTTAAGTGTTCAAGAGAAGGACTTTTATTATAAACTAAATCATAAGGAGACATTCCATTTAGCACAGAGGATGGTAATCTGTTAATCAAATAAGTAGCAGTTAGAACACAATCAGTCCACATATTTAAAGGAATCCCCCCTTGAAAAAGAAGGGATCTAGCAACATTAAGTAAATGCCTATGTTTTCTTTCAACTATACCATTCTGTTGAGGTGTATAATACATAGAAGTTTGATGTAAGATTCCTTGTTTTTCACAAAATTCATTAAACTTTTGATTAACAAATTCTTTACCATTGTCACTTCTAAAAACTTTCACACTCTTTTGAAACTGATTACTTAACAGATTATAGAAAACAAACATAGAATCAAACACTTCAGACTTATGTTTAAGCAAATATACCCAAGTTGCTCTTGTAAAATCATCAACAATAGTTAGAAAAAATCTAAACCCTTCTCTACTAGTGACCTTATATGGACCCCATACATCTAAATGAACAAGATCACCAAGTTCTTTACTTTTATGATCACTTAATGGAAAAGGTTCTCTAATTTGTTTAGCTCTTTGACAAACATCACAAACAGTAAAATCATTTGATTTATCAAAATTTAGTTTATCTTTTAAAACATGCAAAACTTGTTCAGCAGGATGTCCTAACCTACAATGCCAAGTAAATTTTGACAAACAACAAGAAGCAACAGACATACAGTTATTAAGACAATTACCTTCTTTCTCATTAAAGTAGTACAAACCACCAGATTGTCTACCAATCCCCAGAATTTTCCCTGCCCTCAAAGCCTGGTTAAGGATATAACAATTCATCTCATCAAAAGCAATCATTAGCTTACTATCCCTAGCAACTTTATGCACAGAAATTAAAGTTACACAATATTCTGGCACAACAAACACATCAAACAAGGTTAAGTAACTGGTTAAAATCATATTCCCAATTTTAGTAATATATGTTTCTGTACCATTAGGATGTGAAACTTTGATTCTTAAATGTGAAATATCAATCACATTGGTTAAAAGTTTTTCAGAATATGTCATATGTTGATTAGCCCCTGAATCAACAATTTTTCCTTTAGTAACCAATTTTTTGTGCATAAAACTGTTGGAACAAAAAAATCTTTCAAAATTCTCATTAAAGACTTTACTGTTATTTAAAATTGTACCTGCCATATTGGCATGTACTCCTTTATCAGAAACAGTGTTACTTTTGATGAGAGAAACCAAAGTGGCAATCTGTTCTTCAGAAAACAGAGTAGAAGGAGATACAGAAGCAGTAGAGGCAGTAGTAGAAGAAGAAGGATCTTTCCTCACAGAATTATTAGACACATTTTTTCCTTTAAAATTTTGATTAAATCTCTTTTTTCCAAAATCAGCAGGATAACCAATGATTTTAAAGCACTTATCAATAGTATGTCCATTAAAACCACAATGATCACACACAACAGTAGAATTTCCAGGTTTCCTATTATTATCATTTGATCTTGGTATATTAGCAGGTCTAGCAACATTACCAAATTTCTGAAAGTTATTCTTAGCAGGCACATTAGAAGCAAACACAGAATTCTGACTTTTTTGAGAAGAACTAGCAACATTATTAAAAGCAACAATCCTATGTGACTCTTCACTAGAAATAATAGCATAAGCACTCCTAACATCAGGCAGAGGTTCTTTTGTCAGAATATTACTTCTAATTTGCATATAAGAATCATCTAATCCCATCAAAAACTGCATTAATTTTATAAGTTGATTATGTTTTTTAAAATCCTCAGCAGCATGACAAGTACACCTTGGCAGTTTAACAAGAGCATCAAATTGTTTCCACAGAGCATTCAATTTATGATAATATTCAGCAAGAGTAGCACCATTTTGAGACAAAGAATTAATCCTATGATGCAAATTAAATGTCACAGACCCATCAACTTTATCATAAGTTTCTTTTAACTCTTTCCAAACATGTGAAGCCCTTTTTGAAAAAATTTGACCAAGAAACAACTCTTCAGAAATAGAATTAAGAATCCATCCCAATACAACTGCATTTACCCTGTCCCATTGTCTACCTAAGACATCATCAGTATTTGATCTTCTACAAGTTCCATCAATAAACTCAGTCTTATTTTTACCTTCAAGAGCAAGTAACATAGCACAAGACCACACAGAATAATTTTCAGTACCTTTAAGCTTAATAGAAACAACAGTCAAGGAAGCAGAATCATTAGGATGTAAATGCAAAGGATGACTCACATCAAGCTTACTTATCCTAGTCACATTATTACTTAAAACAGTATCATCAGATTCATAACCAGAATTATAACCTCTAAGATTATCATCATCCATTTTAGCAAACAATTTAACAATTTATCTCAATTAATCAATATCCACAAGAACAATAAACAAACAAGTTAATCTCAATTAACACCTTCACAGAAGTAATTAACCTCAATTAACCACAACAATAAAAGTATATATATATATATTTGAAAATAAATCTTATCTCCCAAAAGACAAAAAAAATAATATATATAAACTTTGTTGAAAATACTCTTAATCCTCACAAAAGTGCCAGGGACAGGATTCCTAACCTCTCACAGAGGCAGGTCAAGTTTAACACAATGTTTGACCGCGCCCCACGATCCACCACGATTTTAAACAACACGCATCACGAGACAAGAAGAACGATGCCAAACAGTGCTATAGGATGAGCAGAGATGAAACCCTACTAAATTATTGATTCACTTAGTCAATAATTAGCAGGATTAGAACAACACTGAAGATCTGCAACGGAAAAACCAGGAGATTAGGTTTATTCTCAAATAAACCTAAAATAATCTTCACAAGAAAGAAACTCGATCTGAAACCCTAACCCTAATTTTTCTCAAAAAAATTAGGGTTTTCTTAAACAATTAGATCCAATGAATCAAACGGTGATCATATGATCATACGCCGTTCTCAAAACACAGATCTAAACAAAAAATCCCCAAATTCGAAGAAACCCTAAATCGGAGAAAATTATTATTGAATCAATTTTAATTTGATTAAGTAAGATTACGTTTCGTAACCTGTCTCTGATACCATGATAAAACTATAATCACAACTTATATTTCACTTATTGAATCTCAATTCAATAATCAACCACAAATACTTCAGAACTTAATCAACAAAACACCCAAATCACCACAGCTACTCTGTTGTGATTCTATTATCTAAATGATAATAGTTCTATTACATAATCAAATACCTAGAGATTATTACAGAACCGAATGATGATAGAATCCATGAAGAGTAAATCGAAATATGAATATATGTGTGTGTGTGTTGAAAGGGTTTTCGTCGTTAACCCTAATCTGCCATAATCTTCTTTATATACCGAGCATCTTCTCTCATATAACATAAACAGCTTCATCTTTCTCCTCTTGACACTTTCAGTCCAAAATTTCTATCCTGCAAGACAACTTCTCAAATACACAGAATAAGTCCCTGAACTTATAATATTTACAGGTTTAGATATTGGATATTTTTGAACTACATTTTGTGTTTAGATAATGCAATAAGCAATAAACACACAGAATCACAATCCCAAATGCTTTAAATCAAAGCGATCACTTGAATATAGATATAAGAATCATATATGAAATACTGATTTATATGATATATAACCTGTTTATGTAGTCAAGATGACATATACTGAATAAACATGGATCAGTTGAATAAGTATTTCAACTTTGTTATTGTAAGAAAAGGACTAAAATGAATACTTCAAAAGACAATTAAAAAAATAAAAGGTAGAAAGAATTTCTATATACATGCAATTTATGTAAAAAGTACATCACCAACAGCTATAACAGCTTAAGTTCAACAGCCATCCCATCCCCTAACTGCATAACATTACAAACATAATTTATGAAAAAAAGGAAGAGTGCCTTAATACAAGAAAAGGTACAACCGACAATCCATATTAAAAATACAACTGCCTGCATTGACCCACTTCTACCTCTGTAGGGCAGTATGGACACTTAAAAGGCCTTGTGCTGTTGTTTTTCGACAACTTGGTTATTGACTGTTTGCAAAGCACATGACCGCATGACATCAGCATCGGAGGGTTATTTGTGTTTTTTTCCTATCATCATATTCATCAGTTTCAGTAGAGTTGGTAACTCCTGAGCTCCAGCTGCCACTGTCACGCTCAATGGGCTTTGATACGACTCACCCAAGAGATTGCAGAACTGTTGGGCCAACACGTAGGCAGCTTGGGCCAATGGGTCGGTAATAGAAGCTCGGGGTATGGGGATGACTAAAGCTTTCCGGCAGACATCCCATTAGTTTCTGGATTTCAGGCAGATGTTGGTTAGCAAAACGGGAAAAATATTTTCTGGCATATTGGGGAGTTCATCTTTGCGTCCATATAGAAGAATCTCCATAAACTGCAGATGGTAAAGTTTCATTTGAATGTTGGAGCTTCTCGTGGTTAGTGGTGGCCCAATTCAAAGCGGGACCCAAGTCTCGAGACTTCATGGATTCAAGTATTTGATACATTTCTAAAAAGTGAGTTTTCCTGTCAATGATGGTTTCTTCATGGGATTCATTTGCAAAGCAATCCCCAATATCAAACAGGCCTTCGCGGTAGAAGTGGCTGGCAATAATATGGTTGACTAAGTGAAAGTCAAAGTCAACGTTCCTATAAGACTTTGATATATCAGGATTGAATTGTTTCTCGAGAAGCTTTGTGTACTTGCTCAAAGCAAGATTTAGTTCCTTTTGGGTGCCTTCCATCTGACCAAGTGGAGCTATCTCCTTCAACTTTGCTTTCAGTTCACTAAGGATCGAGTTGTGGTCAGAAGTACCATTCGTTGCTGATTGTAATCCTGATAACGGATGCTTGATTTTCTGGTTGATCTGTTCGATAGCCTCCTGGGATTTAGAGGATGATATCTTTTGCTTCTTTGTAACACGATCAAATGCATCTTTGATGGAATTCTTGCAAATCCTTAATATGCCTTGGTTACAAACTAATCACCTACAACAGAACAATACTTTAAATTGGCTTACAGTCTAAAGGCACGTATCAAACATATGAATTGTTAACAAGTGTTTAAATGTTTTATCTTGGTACACCGTACTTGTGAGGTGTGTGTATGTGTGCATATTATTGTGGTTCCCCTGTACTAGGGCTGTCAATTTCGACCCAACCCGAACCCAACCCGAAAAAAATCAGGTTAGGGTTGAGTATTTTCGACCCACCAACCCACTTTTTTTTGGGTTGGGTCCGGGTTGGGTTGTTGGGTTGTCAGGTCGACCCGCCAACCCGATAACTTTAAAATAATTTAATTATGTATAATAGCTCATACTCTACATTACACTAATTCATACGCCCCATTCTCATTTTCTATATTTCTAACCTAAAGTAACTTCAAATCTGAAATAGGAAGAGGATTCAAAATTCTGTGAGATGATAAGTGATGTAATATGAGACGGTAAGTGTATTAACTTTGTGCCAAGTACCAACAATACCCTCGCATTTCTTTCTTTTTTATACCCTTCGTTTTTAGCTTACACCATCAATGATAAAACTTTATATTGGTTGACTTATTCCATTTTATATTTATATATATTTGCTTATCAGGTCACATGGGTTGGGTCATGGGTTGGCGGGTTGTGGGTCAGGGTTGAAATTTCTGACCTGAAACTTTTAGTGGGTTGGGTTAGGGTCGGAGTTTTTCAACCCGCCAACCCGCCAACACGAACCTGCCAACCCAAACCCGAACCCATTTACAGCCCTACCCTGTACTATGCAAGAGAAGAAATTTACATGTGGCTGACAAAAATGAGATTGAAGGAATTGCATACATCAATGGAATATAAGATTTCTAGCATGTTAAGCAACAAATGGCAATTGTAAGCCCCACATTGTTCAATTTAAATACATAAGACTTCCCCAGCAATCGAAGAAAGCAAGATTGGCATAGACATTATAATATGATTTGCTATCGGGATCATTAGAGGTGACAAGATTGGTGAATTGCGAAATTGAGTTAAAACAAGTAAGTATTAGTATGGGGTCGAAATGAGATGTCAGATTTGGTTGATTGACAAAAACTTGTGCTATCATTTGACCTAATCCTTAACGTCATGTTAACAACACTAGCACCTCTGAAGGTCGCAAAGAACCAACAAATTAAGAGTATGATCATTTTATTATAAATCGCATGTCCGGGAATAGTTTAAGCCTACGGGGTCACACAAAAAGACACGGTAACTCGATAATATTAATTGATATATTAAAGTAATATATTAATTAGTTTGATCACGAAAACTAACGGTCGTCTGTTAAATGTTAATAGTTAACGGTACTTAACTGACGGACTTAACGGAAAAGTAAAACCTCTAGATTGTTCCTAGAGGGGGGGCCGGCCATTTAAGAGGGAATTGGAAGAGTTTTCCTAACTCCTAAACTTGGTCCCAAAGGCTTCTAAATCCTATATAATGAGATGAAACTTATGGTTTAAAGATAACACATTTTCACATAATTATAAGGATACTAAAAGGTCTCAACTTTCCTTCCTCCCTCCTTCTTGGCTTCGGCCGGTTCTACCAAGAACAAAGTGTTTCGGGTTTTTGGTTAGTTCGAATAAAAGGAGAGAAAGGCAATCGTTGCATGTTCGTGATCAAGTACTAGCATACATTATTCGGGGTGTCTAGTGTGCGATCGTAGAGGGGTTTTGCTTTAAACCCTACTTGATAATAATCTTATTATTACTATATTTTATTGGAGCTTTGCAAAAGGTACACAACTCAATTCTATTCTTTGTTAATTAATTTGATTGCATATATGTTTGATCTTTCTTCCGTTGCGCTTACTCGTGATTATATGTTTATATATATGATATATTCTAACAGTGGTATCACGAGCCACATATGTGATCTATTAATTACAAAGATCAAAACTTGAAGGGGGGTTTAAGGGTTGGTTGATTTTAATTAATCGTTAAATAATTAAAGGTTGTTTTCTTATTTTTCATTAATTAAAATCGGTTTTTTTTTTTAAATAATATAAGGGTTTTTTTTTTGTTTAAATAAAATTTTAACCTTATTCAATGGAGATTGAAACCCTCAAGCAAGTTTTGTATTGATTTTATGTGATGAATTGCATGATTATGTGTATCTTGATTATTTAAATTTGTTAAATAATAGTAAAATCACAAGAAATTCATGCAAAATTAATTATGATTTTACTGAATATATAGAGATATATTGTGCAAAGAATAATGATCCAATAAGTAGGATTAATTATTAGATAATTGTGTGACAATGTGAATTTTTCGTGTAAATTTTCTGGTTTGCGACAGTTTACTAAAAAATTCATATCTTTTAATCGGTAATGAGTTGGAAGTCGAAATTTAAACTGTAGATTGTCGACTCATAGGGCTACAACTTTGTAGTTCTGGTCGAAAGCTGAATCGGACCCGAAACAGGCTTAAACTGGTCGTGCAGCTACTGGAAAATTCCAGACAGCAAGTTTATGTGTTTATGTGATTAATTGTTTATTAATTGTTTAATGGCTTACGCAATCAAGGAAACTTGATGTGTGTGGTCCTCTTTTTTGGAAGGGGGAGCCGGGATTAAACATATGCATGAACCATAGTGACCATGTTTAGGTGACCTACCTTAACTTGTTACTTGATTAAGTAGTTCGGAATTAGCATGTTTATTAATTTTTGTATTATTTATAAGTTGTATAAAGGTGATGCAAAAATTGGTTTTGGAAATAAACTTGACTAAGAACTATCGAAATAGAGATTTCATTAATAAAATTGGAGTCTTGCAACCTTGAGATACACCGGCTCACCCATTTGAACAAACTCTAAGAGAGGTATAAGCCGGAGTGCGCTAGCCTTCTAAAAGGGCGGGTTTTTAAATCGCGTTTATCGCATACCTTTGCCCTTGCGCTTCTTTGTGCGTTCAAATGGAGCTACCGAGCTCTCTTGTGTTGTAAGACTATACAAATGATTTTATTAAATATTATGTTTCGAAGATTATGCATGAGTCTTCAAACATAAATTTTTGATTCACATCAAATGCATTACCCATTTAAAGTTAAGTCAATGCCACCCACTTTGCTAAGAACACTTGCCAGTGCTTTTTGCTCTACGTGAGACGTAGGTGAATTGTATCTCTTCAAGGTGGATTACCACTCGTTGTGAGACAGCGGTGGACTATCCACATGTTCTTAATTGGGCGACTTAAAACGAGTTAAGAGGTGAGACCTTAACCCGTGGCATAAGATGGGACAAAACATGTTTACAAAACACTTAATACCCCTTTACAGTGTTGTTGTAAGTCCCATAAATCTAGGAGTTGCATGAATGCAATTATCGATCCTCGATTACCTTTTGAATACCGTCATTTCTAGCAGATCAACTGATGAAATGATTGTATGTCAAGTTGGATCCTAGCCTTAGTGAAAAGTAATTGTTAAATGAATTTAACAAGGGTAAATTACATTTCTTAAGGATTAATTGTCGAAAATACCGATAATTGAACTTTTGTCTGTTTTGAAAATGGCAACAACAAATCCTTCTAAAAACATACACCAATCGGCTTTCAGGTCGATGCTAGAAAGAGAAAGACTTTCTGGAACCAACTTCAATGACTGGTTTCATCAGCTGAGAGTTGTTCTAAGAGCTGAAAAGAAACATGATGTCATTGATGAGCAGACACCGTTGTTCCGGGAGCGAATGCTTCAACTTGAAAGTTGGCTGCATACAATGCTCAGTATGATAGACACAATGAGGTTGCTTGTTTGATGTTGGGAAGCATGAATGCTGACCTTCAAAAGCAATTTGAGCATTCATTTCCAAGTGATATGCTTACAGAACTCAAGTCTTTGTACGAAAAGCAAGCCGGAGTGGAGTTGTTCGACCTAGTTGATCAACTTCATGACTTGCGACACAAGCATGGAACATCGGTTAGTCCTCAAGTACTCTAGTTGAAGAGGTACTTTGGGAAATTGGAAAGGTTATACTATGCTTATCATCTGCCTATTACTATTGGCATGAACCTAAAAAGGGGATTTTTGGGAGTTCATGCGCAATTATAATATGCATAGCATGAGTAAAACCACAGCTAAACTTCATGTCATGTTAATTGAGTATGAGAAAGAGCTACCAAAGAAATCTGCTACACCCCAAGTTCTAATGATCAAGGGGGGAAAGGTTCAGAAAGCAAAACAACCGTAAGCTAAAGGGCAAGAACTTAGGTAAGAGAAAACAAGGTAGTGTTAAGTCTCAAAACCTTAAAAGACCCTTTCGGCAAAAGGAGCATACGGCTAACGTATATAGCTGAGTTGAATGTGAAGAAGAAGCAAGCTGGTTCGGCAAGTGCTTCAAATATATTCACAAATTGAATTATATGTGTTATTATACAAATAATAATTCAATAGCAAAAGAGTCAAGTTTAACTTGGACTCTAACTATCTTTGACATTGTCATCTTGTTTAAATTTTGTCAAGAAACGCATTTAAAGTCTTCAATGAGAAGAGATCGTACAATCAAATGATGAATCATTTGATAAATGCGTGTCCTTGACATTATTATGAGCAAGAAACGCATTTAAAATCTTCAATGCGAAGAGATCTTACAATCAAATGATGAATCATTTGATAAATGCGTATCTTTGACATTATCGTTAGAAAGAAACACATTGAAAGACTTCAAAATGAAGAGGTCTTACAATCAAATGATGAATCATTTGACAAATACGTGTTTTTGGAATTGTCATTAGAAAGAAAAACATTAAAATACTTCAATATGAAGGGATTTTACAAATGATGAATCATTTGGCAAATGCATTTCTTGAAGTTTCGGAAAGATGACAAGAATACCTTTTCCGCATAAAACCGGAGAGGGCTAAGGAACTACTTGGACTAATACATTCGGATGTATGTAGCCCATTTAGACATGTGTCAAGGAAAGTTACTAGCTACTTCATCATTTTTATGAATGATTTCAGTCATTATGGTTATGTTTATTTGCTTAAACATAAACATGAAGTCTTTGAAATATTCAAGGAGTTTAAAAATGAAGTAGGAAATCAACTCGGTAAAACCATCAAGATTCTTCGTTAGGATCGAGGTGGAAAATACTTAAGCAAAAAGTTTAAGGATCATCTAAAAGCTTGTGGATTTATCCAAGAGCTTACTCCTATATAAGGGTATATGTGAAAGGAGAAATCGAACCTTGTTGAACATGGTGAGATAAACGATGAACCTTAAGACTCTCCCATTTCATTTTGGGATTATGCTCTTGAGATTGCTGCATGCATTCTCAATATGGTTCCAACTAAGAAAGTTGACAAAACACCGCATGAATGAGGTGTTAAAGTACATCTTTGTAGGATACCCAAAGGAAACAATGGGTTACTACTTCTACTTTCCTACGGAAAACACTGAAAATCAAGAGTTTTGGTTTTGCTTAAAATCCTTATGAGCCATGTGTATATCGCAAAGCTAGTGGGAGTAATGTCACTTTCCTTGTCTTGTATGTCGATGACATATTGATAATAGGAAATCACATTCCAATGTTGAAAGACGTTAAATCTTATCTTGGAAAGTGTTTCGCTATGAAAGACTTGGGTGAAGCAGCATTCATACTTGGAATCAAAATCTATAGAGATAGAAGTAAGACGGTTGATCGGATTAAGTCAAAGTGCGTATATAGATAAGATCTTGAAAAGATTCAAGATGGAAAATTCTAAGCGCGGGAACTTGCCTATGCAAGAAGGACTTAGTTTATCCAACAAGAATGGTGCTTCTACACCTGAAGAGGTGGAGCGTATGAAGAGAATCCCTTATGCTTCTGCTGTGGGATCTATCATGTATGCGGTAAGATGCACTAGACCTGATGTTGCGTTCGCGCAAAATATAGTAAGCCGATATCAGCAAAATCCCGGAGAGGATCATTGGACTGCTGTGAAAAACATTCTTAAGTACATGCGTGCTACTAAAGAATTGTTTTTGGTGTATGGAGGAAATCCGGATCAAGAGCTTAAAGTCACTGGATACTGTGATGCTGGATTTCAGACTGATAAGGATGATACCAAGTCTCAGTCAGGTTATGTCTTCATTTTGAATGGAGGAGCAGTAGATTGGAAAAGCAAGAAGCAATCTACCGTTGCTATGTCTGCTACAGAGTCTGAGTATATAGCTGCTTCGGATGCAGCAATGGAAGCTGTCTGGATCAGAAAGTTTATTTCTGGACTTGATGTGATGCCATCAAATAACACACCTATGGATCTGTACTGTGACAATTCTGGAGCAATTGTCATTGCCAATGAACCTGGGGTTCAAAAAGGTGCCAGACATTACCAAAGGAGATATCACTATGTTCGAGAGCAATCGAATCACGTGAAATCAATTTACTCAAAGTTCACACAGATAATAACTTGGCGGATCCTTTTACAAAGGCATTGTCGAAGGGAAAGCTCAATAAGCATGCAGAAGGCTTAGGTCTTAAATATTGCTAAGTTATATCATGTAAATCTGTGATTAGTATTTGGATAAAGGGATGTTAAACAATTGTTATTTTTAATAAATGAATTTTTATACGCGGTATAAGTGGTTTCATTTCTATAATAATTGTGTCCTATATTTGCATGTTTAATCCATGAATATTAGTTGAATATTCTAAATGTCTATTGTCGATTAATTATATGGGAATATAATTAAAGTAAGACAATTGTGAGAGATTGGTGAAAATATTTAAGGGAATATTTTGAAGATGGTGGATCGTACCAAACTCACATGATATTCAAAAGGTGAATATTGGACTTACCCCACAGAACGAATTATCATCTTATGGATCGGCGTCATTAAATGAAATTCGTGAAATGGTTACTTTATTTATCCTTTGACTTGAGATACAAGTGAGTTATGCTTGTGTGGATTGCATTTCTTGATTATAGTTCTAACTATCCTGAACAAGGTAGTAATAAAGGGCTATTTTTAGAAATGTTAAGAAACGACATGGCCAGACACTTGTAGTCAAAACAGGATTTGTTCCTTCAATTTGCAACTGAAGTATGATACCATTTGGCGCCCTCATTAATTAATTGAAGATGTTTGTGTGGCCACACCCAAATGAACTCAAGAAGTTGTCTTGACTAATTTGGTAATCTTAATTAATTGTAGAAATGAGAAACATAATCGTTAAGTTATGAAATGACATTGATCCATATTCATAATTAACAAGGGTATCTGAACAAAGGGATATTAAAGATTAAATCATTTCAACTTGGCAATTTAAGAATCTATTCTTAAAAATTTCCGGGAGCATTGGAGTGTTGCTAGACGCCAACCAATGTTATTGCCTTTATAATAACATGCTCAAGTGGGAGCTGTTGGAGTATGATCATTTTATTATAAATCGCATGTCCGGAAATAGTTTAAGCCTACGGGGTCACACAAAAAGACACGGTAACTCGATAATATTAATTGATATATTAAAGTAATATATTAATTAGTTTGATCACGAAAAACTAACGGTCGTCTGTTAAATGTTAATAGTTAACGGTACTTAACTGACGGACTTAACGGAAAAGTAAAACCTCTAGATTGTTCCTAGAGGGGGGGCCGGCCATTTAAGAGGGAATTGGAAGAGTTTTCCTAACTCCTAAACTTGGTCCCAAAGGCTTCTAAATCCTATATAATGAGATGAAACTTATGGTTTAAAGATAACACATTTTCACATAATTATAAGGATACTAAAAGGTCTCAACTTTCCTTCCTCCCTCCTTCTTGGCTTCGGCCGGTTCTACCAAGAACAAAGTGTTTCGGGTTTTTGGTTAGTTCGAATAAAAGGAGAGAAAGGCAATCGTTGCATGTTCGTGATCAAGTACTAGCATACATTATTCGGGGTGTCTAGTGTGCGATCGTAGAGGGGTTTTGCTTTAAACCCTACTTGATAATAATCTTATTATTACTATATTTTATTGGAGCTTTGCAAAAGGTACACAACTCAATTCTATTCTTTGTTAATTAATTTGATTGCATATATGTTTGATCTTTCTTCCGTTGCGCTTACTCGTGATTATATGTTTATATATATGATATATTCTAACACAAATTAAGACTTCCAAAAATGTCCAAGCTATACGATTTCAGTTATGCGGAAAAATATACAAGTAGAATCACGCAAAAATCCAATATACAGAGCTCTGCTAGAGAACCATATGTAGTTTCATTCGCATTCGCCAAGTTGTACCAAACTAGGTGTTGTTTCCCTTATGCTTCAATCACTTATCTACGAATTCGATACATTTCCTAATGAGATTTGTGATTGAGGAAGCTTTGGTCCGTAGGAATTCGATACATCTGTTAATGAGATTTGTGGTTGTTAGATCTGTGATTGAACTTGCTGTTGGATAATCAGGCCCAATATTCATTCACACACTCACTGGTTTTATGTAAATATAACTTGCAGAAAAGGAAAATGAAAGAAAGATTCTTTTACTTGCAATATTCTTTCAAAAGGTTACAATATAAACTAAACATTACACCTATTTATAATAAAATAAAACACCACACATGCTAAACTAAAAGTCACGATCTCCTCCTACTAATTAGGAAATGCTCCACGTTCTGATTTACCACATTCACATCCTTAACACCTGGTCAATTATAGACCATTTCTATACCCATGATGAGTACATACCTGACCCGGTTCAACTTTGACCCGACTTGACCCGTTATTGTACCCGACCCATCAAGATTAACCCAACATTCACCCCATTAATCTTGATGTCGGTTCTTGCTACTTGCTCGATTCTTGCTTGCATTCGCTCTTGCTGTTCATGCTAAAACCATAATCAGTTTTTCTTGCTAACTTGTTGATTCGAATCCATTCTTGCTTGTTTGTCTTTCTTCCGTTGCGCTTACTCGTGATTATATGTTTATATATATGATATATTCTAACATATACATATGTATATATATGTCTGTGTATGTGTATATATATATAATATATATATATATATATATATATATATATATATATATGATATATGTATATATTAGATGAAGTTTTAAATGCATTAATTTATATATATATATATATATATATATATATATATATATATATATATATATATATATATATATATATATATATATATATATATATATATATATATATATATATATATATATATATATATATATATATATATATATATATATATATATATATATATATATATATATATATATATATATATATATATATATATATATATATATATATATATATATATATATATATATATATATATATATATATATATATATATATATATATATATATATATATATATATATATATATATATATATATATATATATATATATATATATATATATATATATATATATATATATATATATATATATATATATATATATATATATATATATATATATATATATATATATATATATATATATATATATATATATATATATATATATATATATATATATATATATATATATATATATATATATATATATATATATATATATATATATATATATATATATATATATATATATATATATATATATATATATATATATATATATATATATATATATATATATATATATATATATATATATATATATATATATATATATATATATATATATATATATATATATATATATATATATATATATATATATATATATATATATATATATATATATATATATATATATATATATATATATATATATATATATATATATATATATATATATATATATATATATATATATATATATATATATATATATATATATATATATATATATATATATATATATATATATATATATATATATATATATATATATATATATATATATATATATATATATATATATATATATATATATATATATATATATATATATATATATATATATATATATATATATATATATATATATATATATATATATATATATATATATATATATATATATATATATATATATATATATATATATATATATATATATATATATATATATATATATATATATATATATATATATATATATATATATATATATATATATATATATATATATATATATATATATATATATATATATATATATATATATATATATATATATATATATATATATATATATATATATATATATATATATATATATATATATATATATATATATATATATATATATATATATATATATATATATATATATATATATATATATATATATATATATATATATATATATATATATATATATATATATATATATATATATATATATATATATATATATATATATATATATATATATATATATATATATATATATATATATATATATATATATATATATATATATATATATATATATATATATATATATATATATATATATATATATATATATATATATATATATATATATATATATATATATATATATATATATATATATATATATATATATATATATATATATATATATATATATATATATATATATATATATATATATATATATATATATATATATATATATATATATATATATATATATATATATATATATATATATATATATATATATATATATATATATATATATATATATATATATATATATATATATATATATATATATATATATATATATATATATATATATATATATATATATATATATATATATAATCCATTCTTGATTGCTTTCTTCGAATATGCTTGCTATAAACTTAACAGGCTACTTGCTACCCGTTTCATGCTTGCTATAAACTTGCTATTCGAACCTTCATTCTTGCTATCTTGCTTGGTTCGGTTTCTTGCTAACTTTCATTCTTGCTAACCCGTATAGGTTTTCTTGCTCTTGCTTCTGATCAAAGGATCAGATTACTCTTGCTTTTCATGCAGAAACTTTCTTCTACACGCTTACTGAATCAACTTACTATTCGAACCACACGGGTCCGGTTCATTTCTTTCTTTCGGATTAATGCATGCTCTTTCTCTCATGCTGCACCAGTTTCGTTCTTTCTATAGATTCTGCTCTATCTTCTTTCTTCATGTTAATCACAAAGTCATGGTTAACACATGTATGCTGCTGCTTTCTCTTTCACTCCTTTCATCACGAAACTTGCTGCCATTCTTCTTTCATGCTGATCTAACAGATTAGTCTCTTTCTTGTTTCTTTCTTGCTAGTTTCGTTCAACCAGCATCTTTCTCAGCTTTATGTCTTCTTTTCTGGTCAGCAACTCTTTTTTTTTGTCTTTCTTCGCCGCTGCCTGTCTTTCTTGTATGTTGGTCTTAGGTATATATAACTATATAAAGACAAAAATCATTCTAAATGCACATTCAGAAAACTTAATGTCAAAGCAAAAGTCCTTTTACAGTGCTACTCAAAGATTTATAAGGATACCCAATTTGATAATCATCGTGGAGACGACAAAATCTCTATGACCAATATCACAACTTAATCAATACGAAAACTAACAGAGAATTAAATCAAAGTAGTAAAAGTAGTACTTATATCTAAATCAATCCCAAAGTTCAATGCCAATTTTTCAAAAAACCTAACAGATAATTAAATCAAATTTATGCTAAAACTGAATTTGAAAAGAAACACTCATGAAAATTGGATGAAAATTGTGTGTAATGCATCAAGAATAAATAAAAACTTACAGATTAAAGAAGGAAATATATGAAGATGAACTCCATATAAATATTGATTCCAGTTAACCTTTTTTTTTCAACTTTAGTTAAATAAAAAATTTGCAGTTTGAAGATTGAAAGAAGGAAAGGATTCGTGATTTAGAGTTAAGCTCAACAAAAAGAAAAACAAAAAGTGTACCGTATATAATTTCATCTATGTTAACTAAAACCTAGTACACAAAGCATACATCATTTGTATTGTTAACTCGTACACCACCTCACGAGAATTAATATTATACGAATTATACAAACAATTAATTACAGGCTAATATTACCTCAAGGTGTTTATGAAGGCCGGAGTTCAAAATCCCTAAACCAATAGACCAAAACTAATAAAAAAGAGGTGGTCACAAATTCTTTTGTATTGTTTTCGTTCGAACTAACAGGAAAAAGCAATAACTCTTTTTTGATTTGTTTTGTTTCTTCTAACAACAAAGCCAAGCTTTTGGTGATTTAGCTTAGTTTAACTATCGTTGTTTAGATTTAAATAAACAAATTTTATAACAAATAAATAAATATATAAATTATGTATATATATATTCAATCTGTGCGAATATAGTAGAGAAAGTTTTTAAAAATTATAAAAATACATACCAATTTAACAAAGACCATCTCGAATGTTTTGATTTTTTTCGGGTTGTTCCATTCCGAAACAGTCCAAACATGCACAACACGGAGTCGTATATGATGGTTAACATGTGTTGGCTTAAGATCTTTAAGATGAACTAACGTGGTCTTATTTTTTGTAGTTGAAGAAGAAGTCATAATGGACAACAAATTACATTAAAAGAGATGAATAATAATAATAACATAAGAATTCAATGTTTTTTTTTTTGTTGAGAATAGTCGTAGTTTTTTTTTTTAGAATATGTGAGGGTTTTTTTTAGGTTGTATATATATAATACTTTTTGGGAGAATTTTAAGGATAAAAAGATTTGTTTTTTATTAATTATATTATAGGTCGGCCCCTAGCAAATTTTAATTAAAAAAATATAGAAAAATAAAGGATTAATTAGGAGGGATAATTAGGTTCAAGGAGGGGGAGTCGTAGTTTTTTATTTTTTGAGAATATGTGAGGATTTTTTCTTAGGTTGTATATATATAACTAGGTTTTTTACCCGCATGATGTGCGGTAGTTGAATTGATTTTTCAAAGCTTTTAAGATTGACATTGATAATCAATAAACTTTATATAATAAACATTTAAATGCAAAAGAAAAATATATGTAAAAATAGTTGAACGTACTAAAAAACCTATAATCAAATCTTTCTTGGTAGTCGGATCCATAAAAAAATATGCATTGACAAATAAAATATTAGATTAGATACAAAACGAATAATCAAAACAAATAAAAATATCTGCAAAATAATTAGTATAAGCAATGACCTCAAGAACAAAGGAAACATCCAATTCCGTTTCGATCTATTGATACAATCTGTAGAGACCCAAAATATATGACTACTATTATATTTTTATATAGTTATTAGAGTTTCCCTTTTTTTTGTCCGAGATTTTGTTTGAAATATATATGCATAATATTTGATATTTTATTTTTTTATTTTATTATTTTGTCTATATTGTATAGTTAAAACTAAAATATTGTAAAAAATTGTATGAGAATGCCACATAGGTCACAATCCTATGTGACAATATTATAAAATAGGTTTGAGATTTTAGAAGCTCTAGAATCGTTCGGATTCCTACTGTTTTAATAGATATATAGATACTTTTTGGGGGAGTTTTAAGGATAAAGAGATTTGTTTTTTTATTTTATTAATTATATTATAGGTCGGCCCCTAGCAAAATTTTAAATAAAAAAATATAAAAAATAGAGAATTAATTAGGAGGGAGAATTAGACTCAAGGAGGGGGATTAGGGGTGTCAAGTGTACCCCCAACTTCTTCTTTTAGTTATAATATATAGATCGATAGATAGATTGTTGTTTGTCGTGTTGGAGAGGAGAAAAGCGACAATTATTAAAAGGGAGAAAAACATTAAAAGTAGCAAAATACAAGGACTGTTAGCGTAATCTAATATACATCCTTGTGTATATACTAGTCATAAAACCCGCACGTTGTCGCAATAGTTTTGATAATAGAGGATAAGTGTTAACGATGGAGACCTATATTAATTTTTTTTTAAAAATAATGATAAATCAACGTAAATCATGTGCCTAAAAATCAACCTAATATATATAATTATGACACTTGGATAAATTAAGGGATAAGACTATGAAAGATGATTAGTGGAATCTACGTGTCAAATTTTTAAGATTTTAGGTTGATTTTTAGACACATTATTTAAGTTGATTTATCATTTAAAAAAAACATGTAGTCATGTATTAACAAAGAAAAAGAAGACCTATATCCATCCATAAATTGGTAAGTTAAATTTGGATAATTTAATGTGATAAAGTTGTACAACATGCAACAAAATGTGTATAGTTGAATAGATATTTCATGTTGTACCTTACCTTAAGTAGTGGTAAATAGCATATTGGTTTTTAGAATAGATAATAGAGTTAATTGCAAGATTGGTCCCTGTGGTTTGTACCTTTTTGCAATGGGGGTCCTTTTTTGACTATCATTGCAATGGGGGTCCCTATTTAAAAACTGAACTCGATAAACCGAAAACACAAGATTTTTTTTTTTTTTTTTTTTTTTATATACCCCACTGCGCCGCAGTGGGTGGAGAACTCTCCCACTGCGCCGCAGTGGGAAATCTCGGACTCAAGTCCAGAAAAGCCCCACTGCGCCGCAGTGGGTTTGACACTCTCCCACTGCGCCGCAGTGGGAGGAAAAACTGTTAAGGCCGTGGGATTCCACTGCGCCGCAGTGGGCGAAACCACCCCCACTGCGCCGCAGTGAGCAGCTGCACAGCAAACCTAAGACCATTTCAACACTTGAACAAACCTGTAACCTTCAAATT
>CM067168.1:106483369-106595889 GCA_034093135.1 Erigeron breviscapus
AGCTAGCTGATCTTATCTCCCAACAAATCAATTCCGTTATGCCAACCATTGCCACTCAAATTGCCGAAAGTGTGACCGCTACACTTAACACGAACCGAAGGCAAGATGGAGGCGGAAATGCCAATGATAGGAATGCTTACAAGACTTTCACTTCTTGCAACCCTAAGGAGTTCTATGGGACGGAGGGTCCCGTTGGGTTGCTCACTTCGTTCCAAAGCATGGAAGCCATCTTGAACATCATTGATTGCGCATCGGGTGATCGTGTCAAATTTGCTACAAGCAAGCTTCAAGGAAGGGCTCTCACTTGGTGGAACCTCCAAGCGACTACTAGGGGTCGCGAAGTGATGAATGCCTTGACTTGGGAGCAGCTCAAGGAAGAGATGAAGAAAGAATACTGCCCTCGAGCAGCGGTGCAAAGGTTGGAAATGGAGTTCTGGGGTCATGCCATGAACGGAATGGAATTGGAGGCATATGTGATTCGCTTCCATGAGTTGTGCGTTCTAGTGCCAGAAATGGTGACCCCTGTGGCTAAAAAGGTTGAAAGGTTTATCTATGGATTGGCGCCCGAAGTGAGATTGATGGTCACGGCCGCGAACCCTGCCACACTTGAGGAAGCTATAAGTTTGGCAACCAAGTTAGTTAACGATTTGGTTAGGACTGGGAAATACTCGCGAGGTGAATCAAGTTCAAGACAAGGAGGAGGAAACCGTTTTGGTGATCGCAAGGGGAACGGGCCTGATAAGAGGCAAAAGATTGTGAGGAACTATGGTGTTGTTGGTGCAAATCCCAACCCGAACCGTGGCGTGCCTCCGAGGTGCAACCGCTGTGGTTATAACCATCTTGGTGAATGTAGACATTGCACAACTTGCAACCGAATGGGGCACCTCCCCACTTATTGCCGAAGTGGAGCAAGGATGGGAGGAAACCAAGGGGGATGCCGCGAGTGTGGAAGCATGGACCATTGGAGGAATACTTGTCCTAGGTTGGGAAGAGCTCAAGGAGGACGTGGAAATGCAAACAATAACCGTGGTAACCATAGGAATGTTGGAAATCGTGGAAACCAAGCTAATCGAGACAACAATGGGAATCAAGCAAATCGAGGAAATGGTGGGAATCAAGTGAACGCGGGAAATCAAGGCAACAACGTTAATCAAGGAAATCGTGGGAATCAAGGAGGTCAAGCTCGAGGAAGAGTGTATGCCATGGGAGTGAATGAGGCACGTGATGACCCTAATGTCATCGTAGGTACGTTTCACTAAATAATGTTTATGCCTCTATGTTGTTTGATTCTGGAGCCGAAAGAAGTTTTATTTCTTTTGAATTTAAAGAATTGATTGATAAGAAACCTAGTGAGCTTGATGAAACTTATTATGTTGAATATGCTAATGGAAATGAGTATAAGACTAGGGAAATTATCTCTGATTGCAAGCTAACTCTAGATGAAAAGGATTATAGTATAGACTTGATTCCCATAAATATAGGAAGCTTTGATATAATAGTAGGCATGGATTGGTTGTCAAAGGTACGTGCTGAAATTATTTGTCATGAAAAGTCATTAAGATTCCTTTAGATAATGATAAAGTGTTGATAATACAAGGCCACAAGGCGGGAGTCCAACCTAAGTTAGTGTCGTCTATGAAAGTAAGGAAGTATTTACGTAAGGAATATCACACATACTTGGCACAAGTAGTTGATAAACGAGTAAAAAGTAACGACCCTCACAAGGTAACGGTGGTTAGGGACTTTCTAGACGTGTTCCCTGACGAACTACCTGGACTTCCACCCACGAGACAAGTGGAGATTACGATTGATTTAGTTCCCGGGGCAGCCCCCGTAGCTAAAGCACCGTATAGACTAGCGCCCTCCGAAATGCAAGAACTCTCTGAGCAATTGCAAGAATTGCTTGATAAAGGTTTGATCCAACCTAGTTCGTCGCCATGGGGTGCGCCAATCCTCTCTGTCAAAAAGAAGGATGGGTCTTTAAGAATGTGCATCAATTATAGGGAGTTGAAAAAGCTAACCATCAAGCACAAATACCCGCTGCCACGAATAGATGATTTGTTCGATCAAATCCAAGGAGCGTCATAATTTTCAAAAATCGACCTTAGATCAGGTTATCATCAATTGAGGGTACGAGAATAAGATGTACCCAAAATGGCTTTCAGGACTCGTTATGGGCATTACGAGTTCCTAGTGATGCCATTTGGTCTTACCAATGCACCAGCCGTATTCATGGACTTGATGAATAGGATTTGTAGGCCATACTTGGACAAATTCGTAATAATATTAATCGATGACATTTTGATCTATTCGAGAAGCAAGGAGGAGCAAGAGAAGCATCTAAGAATGATTTTGTAATTACTCAGAGACGAAAAGCTATATGCTAAGTTCTCTAAGTGTGAGTTTTGGCTCCGCCAAGTCCAATTTCTTATTGTAGATGAAGAAGGAATTCACGTAGATCCATCCAAGATTGAAGCGATCAAGAAGTGGGAGACACCCAAGACGCCAACGGAAGTGCGTAGCTTCCTAGGCCTAGCGGGTTATTATAGAAGGTTTATTCAGGATTCTCAAAGATTGCTGTGCCTTTGACTCAATTGACTCAAAAGTCAAGAGAATTTGTATAGGGTGAAGAACAAGAGCAAGCATTCCAAACGCTAAAGAACATGTTTGTGAAGCGCCGATATTAGCATTGCTGGATGGAATGGAAGGATTCGTAGTGTATTGTGATGCGTCGAATAAAGGGCTAGGGTGCGTACTAATGCAAAGAGACAAGGTCATTGCATACGCATCTAGGCAATTGAAGCCACATGAGAAGAATTATTCGACACACGATTTGGAGCTAGGAGCCGTAGTGTTTGCCTTGAAGATATGGCGACATTATCTTTATGGCACCAAGTGCACCATATTTACTGACCATAAGAGTTTGCAACACATCTTTGATCAAAAGATGTTGAATATGAGGCAAAGGAGATGGGTGGAGCTACTAAATGATTATGAGTGCGAAATTAAGTACCACCACGGAAAAGCAAATGTTGTTGCTGATGCACTTGGTAGGAAGGTGAGCACTAGGGTGCCAAGGGCAAGAATTAATCACCTACGAGTGAGAATGTCTCTAAGAGATCGATTCTTAGAAGATCAAGCAAAGGCCTTTGAAGGTAAGAATATTGAAAATGAAGCCTTGAGTGGAATGGAAGCAAGGTTTGATAAGGATGATGAAGGCATTTTGTATTTTAAAGGAAGGGCTTGGGTACCGAAAGGGAACGGATTAAGAGATGTGCTTATGAATGAAGCCCATAATTCAAAGTACTCAATTTATCCGGGCGCGGATAAGATGTATCAAGGATTAAAAAGGGACTTTTGGTGGCCTGGGATGAAAGGTGATGTAGCCCGATATGTGAGCCTATGCATGACTTGTGTAATGGTCAAAGCGGAGCATCAAAAGCCGTTTGGTTTGTTGAAACAACCAGAAATTCCCGAGTGGAAATGGGAACAAATAGCAATGGACCTAGTGACGAAGTTGCCCCGAACGAAGAAAGGTCATGATGCTATATGCGTAATTGTTGATCGTCTTACAAAATCAGCCCATTTCATTCCAATAAAAGAAGGTTGGAATACTAAGCGTTTAGCTCGCATATATGTCCAAAAGATTGTGACATTACATGGTGTGCCCTTGTCCATAATATCCGATAGGGATGGTAGATTTACCTCACGCTTTTGGGGCCTTGTGCAAGAAGCAATGGGAACTACGCTAGCCTTAAGCACGACTTACCACCCTCAAACGGATGGACAAAGTGAGCGAACGATACAAACTTTGGAGGACATGTTGAGGACATGTGCATTAGAATTTAGTGGAAGTTGGGATGAACACTTACCGTATGCGGAATTTACTTACAATAATAGTTACCACTCTAGCATACAATGTGCACCATTCGAAGCATTATACGGACGTAAGTGTAGATCACCCATGTGTTGGTTAGAGACGGGTGAGAGAAGCCTAGCTACCGTTGATTTTGTCCAAGAGACAACGGACAAAGTGGCGATCATTAAAGAAAAGCTTAAAGCCGCGAGAGATCGGCAAAAGAGTTATGCGGATAAAAGGAGGAAGCCCCTAGAATTCGAAGTTGGCGACAAAGTGCTATTAAAGGTGTCGCCATGGAAGGGAACTGTAAGGTTTGGCAAAAAGGGAAAGTTGAGCCCACGATACATAGGGCCATTCAAAATTATTGCTAGGATAGGCCCAGTAGCCTATAAGTTGAAATTACCCCAAGAATTGGGAGATGTTCATGACACATTTCACGTGTCAAATCTGAAGAAATGTGTAGCGGATGACTCGAAAGTGGTCCCACTCGAAGAATTGCGAATGGAAGATAAGCTCCAACTTCGTGAGGAGCCAATAGAAGTTCTAGAGCGAAAAGCGCCTTAAGAGAAGCAAGATCCCTATCGTTAAAGTTAGATGGGATTCGAAACGCGGACCCGAATTCACATGGGAGCGCGAGGACTTTATACGCGAGAAATATCCGCACTTACTCCCTAAGCAAATTCAAATTCCGAGACGGAATTCTTCTAAGGGGGTAAGAATGTAACAACCCTACTTTTTAAATATTATATATGAGCTAGTTATGTTGCCTATGATCTCCAAGCCATAGTTATACTTGAAGCTAGTATATAATGCCCCTAAATTAGCAATCTAAAGCTATTATTTAATTCTAAAATTAATTCGATAAAATGCCATTGAATAAAAATTTTATCGATGATCAATCAAGTTATAAATAATAATGTAAGTCCCAGAAGTTGAGCTAACGATCAAGAATTCTTATGAATGTCCAACAAATTCAACGATCAAGCAAATTAAAGTGTATGTGAACACAAAAATATATAATGACCATCTTAAGAATATAATTATGAATTCTTATGTACCAAAAATGCTTGAATAATAATAAGTGTACATATACATGCCTAGGGGACCCTTATTTTGAGAACCCATTTTTTTGTAAAAACCTTAAGAACTCTAAAATTATTTATTGGATCACATGTTTTTTTTGTTCATTCACATGTGAAACGTTATAAAAATATATGTTGCAGAAGAAAGTTTTTTTCAAAACCTTATATATACCCATTTGTTTACATGTGAACGAAAACGTGAACATATTCATTCACAAGTTCACAAAAGGCTATTTTGAAGGTTTTTAAAAAAGTTTCTTCTACAACATACTTTTTATATCATTTCACATGTGAATGAACAAAAAAAACATGTGATCCAATACATAATTTGAGAGTTCTCATGGTTCTTACAAAAAAAATGGTTCTCAGAATAAGGAAAGTCTACATGCCTAATATAAATACAAATATATAGTTAATGGGATTATGTGACAATTTTAAAAAACAAATGTATGTATCTATACTATATTAATAAACAAACTACCATCCTCCCTTTTCAACTCTCTACCTTTAAAATACCCAAAATACCCTTAATTTTCAACACATTCCTAACTCTCACACTAAATCTACCCAATATATCCCTAAAATATTTTACACCCATATTTATCCAAACTATCTATCTCCTTTATTAATTAATTTAAATATTTCCACCTAATATCTCTATAATATTCTTAATAAAGTTATTTACAAAAGATACATCTCTTAACCATAAAATAACTACACTACCATTTACGTCAATTACTTTTAGATTAATAACCACATCGTTACCACCACCGCCACTAGCACCACCCGTTGCCGCCACCGCCGCCGCATTGCGCGGGTACCCATCTCGTTATACATACATACACGGCACACATATAGATATATGTACACATTTTTTTTCCTTCACTTTTAAGCTAGTAAACATTGTTGGATGCATGCATATATACACTTAACCTATACATATACATAATATATACTTACAACTTTTTAAAATTTAAACTAAAAATCCCTCCTTATTCCTCTCCCAAGGCCGCCTCCCCACTCCCCCATATACTCCCCCGTATACTTCCCACACACATATCACTCAAAATCCTTACACTCCCAATACACTCATATACGCACACAACCTGATTTCTCTCTCTCAAAACTCTTCTCCCTTCATCATTTTCGGCCAACAAAACAAAGGGGAAAAACAAGATCATACCAATCTAAACTAGTAATAATAATAAGGGGTTTTAGGCTAGATTAAGGGTTTTATCATGTAACACCCCAACTAAGGCGGAACAATGAGATGTACAGAAAGTCGAGTATTCAAAACAAAGGATAATAGATAACATTCACCATAGCTTTATTTGATAAAAATAATTTTATAATGTACAAGCATGTGAACCAATTCCCAAGTACAATACGTCTACCATACTTGGATATTGAGTCCACGAAACAAATAACAAATACATGAGATGATACTACAATGATCAAGGCGGATTCCATTGCCCGTCACAAGGTTTGATCTTTGACTCCAAAGTGCAATGCAAACAATCATGATGCATATAATTCCTCAAAGCTTACGCTAATTCCTGAAAAGCATGAAGAAAAGTGTCAACTACGAAAACGTAGTTGGTGAGTGCATAGGTTTCTAAGTAAATCCCGTGTATAACCATTTCGATACTTAGAAAACAAATTATTGTCACATTTCGAAATACCCAAACCATATGACCGACAAAATTCTCATATCCAAATATCAAGTTTTCCAAATACCATAATGTCATTTCAAAGCGTGAAAATCCATGGTAAATTATAAAGTTCTCATTTGTCAAATTTATCGTGAGAGAAAAATATATCAATCGATTAATCATTCATCATACCAAAACCATTCGGTCATCAATTTCAATATCGTCAATTTCAACAACTTTCAAGATTCCATGTAAGGTTCAATACCCAAACCGTAGGTTTATTCCATAAAATCCATCCATAAACAATATCAATATGATTTAGCCAAAGGCATAATAAGATGAGTTTGTGCTTGAGCCACTACTAATACCGGTTATGTCCAAGATAATAAGAAGCACATGCCGTCAATCATGTGCAATAATAATAATAAAGGGGTCGTGCCATGGAGACGACCAATAATAGAAGGGGGCGTGGCATGACCACTGATATAGTAGTTAGAGCACCGCGTGGTCGGACTGGCAATGAAGGTCGCCACAAAGGCAAACCAAACATCCACCGTTACTCGTTGGGTGAGGGGACAAGTCCTAGTTGCGCAACTCTCATACTACAGGCCTCTCAAGGAGTTAATAGTAGTGAACCAAGGTGAAACAGTTTTGACAGAACTCAAGCTCATCATATAATATATAACACGTTGAACATACAATAATTCCCATATCATAATCATTCTTTCAAAGGATCAATTCATAAATTATCATGCTTTTCACCCCGAAAGTAAAACACATAAAAGAGTTTGAAAGGGGGCTATGACTCACCTTGATATGCCGCATATTATATTCACTTATCCAAAATGGGTACTTCCCATCTATCGCTTCCTTGATCATATATCCATCATATTCCTCAATCACATTCAAGCCAAGACTATCCCTACGATAGGACTAATATACGTAAGTTCCTATCTTAAGCCATCACTAAGAAATGCCACTTTCATTATGTTGTCATCAATTTTGGGATCCAAGTGTATTGCTAATATTCGCATCTTTTTTGTTGTAGAGATTGATGGTGAAAAAGGTCACTTTCATTGTACATGTAGTTATAAGTTGTTAGAATTTCGGTAACTTGCCTTCATTTGTGGTTTCGTTTGGCATCTTAGGTTATCATATGGGAATGCCATATTAAGTTATGTTCTCTTAAACATTATTGGATGTGTAACCAATCTTAGCACGAATTAGCATTGGTGATATCAATTTATAGTTTGGTTAACGAAATTACTTATGTCCATTCCGCTTAGTTATCTTTTGTGTTACTTTGATTACGCTTATCTTTTACTCACATATTCCTCAATGTCTTATGATTATTCGGGTTTATGAAATTCGTTTAAGTGTTATGGGTCATCATCCTTTGGTCCTAAATGTTTTGGGCTTACATTAGTTGTTGGGCTTAATCGGGTTAGAGGCTTGATGGGTTATATTGGTTATTGGGCTATATGGTTTATTGGGCCAAGTGGGCCCACTGATTTATGTTCTTATGGGTTCACTAACTGGGCCGGGTTAGCCCATTATGGTCTTTAGTGCATCTTTTAGCCCATTATACAAATGGTTAGTTTCCTTTCAAATTTTCTGTTTTTATACATCAGATTTATGAAATGTTGGCCACTAATTCGGGGTTAAATCTAATTATTTGGACCCTCCTGATTTTTATACAATAACCTATATGTGTATCCTATTTTTTTGAATTTTTGATGAATTTTTGGACAGTGTTTGATATCCTTAAAATTTATCCAAACACAAACTGTCCCGAATGGGCACTATTTGCGACATCAGAAATTTTATAAAAGTTCTTGATGTTTAGATTGTTAGAAAAATCCCATGATTTTATTTTAAGCAAAGAACACATTGAACTTAATTTACACCAAGTATGGCCTCCTGGAACCTTATGGATTAGGAGATAAAAATTGTTACAGTTGACAAAGTATTCAGACAAAAATGTAGTTTTGACCAGTTTTAGTAGAAAAATCATATCTTTTGTTTGGTTCAGTATTTTTGAGTGATTCCAGTTGGTGGTTAAACTTAACTCGTTCATCTACAACTTTTGTTTTGAAAGTTTTGCTTGCAACTGCCCTCACATGCCCAGTTTACCCGTTCCAAGGCAGAAAATGGATTCTGTCAGATTTAGACCCACCAAAATTCACCCAATGCTTTAGTTAGCTTATCTCACACACTAACTCACATGCTTTTATGCTTACTTTCTGCACTTTACTTCTTTTAACATAATTTTTATGTGTTTAATTCAGATTTCAAATCAATATACTCAAGATTATATGATCTTCATTATGATATAAAACATGCTCTTCACTTGAATCACCCAAATTTGATCATCACTTCTCAAAAGCCACAAAACTAAATTGAGTAACACCAAAAACGAATTTCAAACATGCATGCACTCTTAATTCTTTGCAAAAATCAGAATTATATCTTTTGTATTATACAAAAATATACTTGATCATCAAAACACTTGCATGCATATACTTGGATTATCATGAATCAAGGAGTTCATTGAAAAAGGTTAAGATTTATACCATTGATGATCAAAACAAGTAGATTAAAGGTTGGAGGAGCTCAAAAAGGGCTGGTCTTGGGGCTGATTTCGTGACCCATCAAGGCTCCAAGGTGACCCCAAGCTAGTTCTTCATGCTCCTTGATGATAGATTAGCAAAACCCTCTTATTATTTCACTAGTTTAGTTAAGATTTTTTGCCATTTTCTTCCTTGCATGGCTCGAAATTTTGAAGAGAAGGAGGAGAGGATGTGCAGAATTTTGAGAGGAATGAGAGAGAAAAAGGAGGTGGAGTGTGTGAGAAGAGAGTTGGTGAAATGATGGGTGAGTGTGTGAGGGTGTTGGAGTATAGGAAAAAGCAAAAGCTTCTTTAGGGAATTGTAAGAGATCATGTAGCTAGTTACAATATCATTGGCCAAAAGGATGGGGTCTTGTGGGTGTGTTGGCCGAATTTTTGGTTTAAAATTTGAAAGGGTATTTTAGTTTTTGTTAGTTGATAATGGTGTATGTATATTATGTATGTATAGGTGCATGTATGGATATTTTTGGTTTTAATTACTTGTCACTAGTTAATATTTATGTATCTATACATATATATAATTCGTATATATATATATATACATATGTGTATATAAGTATGTATATTTTGTGTCTTAAATTTGTTACATGGCTCTTTGGTTATGAATTTGCATTTATATTAGACATATATATATATACTTATTATTTATATTAGACATATATATATATATACTTAATATTATTTAAACTCACTTTTATATATAATCTAGCTTGTAATTATACTTTTGGGATGTTCATCATATTTTATACTCAAATGCACTTTGATTGGATTGGTGTTTGAATTGTAATTATAAGAAATTCTTGGTTGCTAACACAACTTATGAACCTTATAAAATTATATATGTAATCTTAACTTCTCGAATAAAACTTTTTGGTTCATTGACATTTCATCAAGTTCAATTAGAACTAATCTATAGCTTGAGATTGTCTTGAATGATTATAGTTATTGTTTTTGGCATTTCTAAGGCAACTGACTTCCTTTTGGCATTCTATTGAACTAGAGGGCAAATATCACCATGCCCTAATTGTCTAGAAGGTCAAATCTCTTAATAAACCTCTAGGGATAGATACCTAGATAATTATAAGTAAGTTGTCCTAGTCATAAATTGAGGGTTGTTACATCATTACCCCCTTAACAGGAACTTCGTCCTCGAAGTTTGCTCGTTCATACGGTGATAAATGAATAGATTGACGATAAGGATAGCTTCATAGAGACGTATAAAATGTGAGAGTTCAACTAGGTTTCATCCTGACCTTTTTGGCAACTTACAAGCTTTTGATCTCCGTAGTTGAGGGCATCTCTTGCTTGGTGCCCTAACATTTCTCGTGATTAGAAGCTTCAAAAAAGTTACAAATGTCGCTCACTTCATGAGACGACTAGAGATTAATCGTATTTAATCGTTGTGGACTGTCAATTTTGCATATAGCAATATTAATGAATGAAATGATGTTAATGATATCAATACAGAGGGGTAAAATGAACAAACGGTTCGTAATTTGAGTTACAATAAAAATGATAAGACATGTTGGAATACCGATCGTTGGTCGCTACTCATTTCCATTGTCACTTTGTATACTTTCTTTTATCGTCTTCTACCCCAATTAAAGAGTCGTTCCAATATGATGTGAAAATCACGCGAATCCAAGCACAACGGAATTAAACAACGAAACTAGCACAGCGGAAATAAATATTTTTGGTATTTTCTGGGTTTTAATGAAACAAAACAACAAAAATGAAGATAGATAAAGAATCTAATACTTGATTCGTAAAGGAAACGAGCCACCGGAATCAAATAATAGAAACACTCCAACCCACCACTATAATCGATAAAGGACGAACCACCACGATTAAAGATAAAGGAATCGAAGATTTAAGATCTCACCACTTTAATTGATAAAGGACGAACCACCACAATTAAAGATAAAGGGATCACTCCAAACACCCAAATAAATAACAATTTATGAAAGGTAATATGAAGATTTGATAAGGAAAAGAAAGTGTTCTTTTCATTCAATTGATAACCAAAAACTAACTCATTAATGAAAAATAAAGTCCCTATTTATAGCCACATGCTCTACCTAGGAATTAACGACATAATAATAAAATATTACAATAAAAGTTGTCATGTGCAAACCACTAATTAATTTGGCCAATAGGAAATGGACAACGTGGCTTTTAGAAACATTCCCCTGCAAGTGGTCCCATAATACCGTTAGAAATGTCCTTGTCACACGCGCACACATCCTTATCCAAGACCTTCTAGAACTGGTGACGTGGCAGCTGAAGTATGCTGACTGGAGTTGCTCGCTGATGACTTTCATTGATCAAGGAGGGACTTGCCACTGGAGTAAAGTAACAATTGGAGGTTGTTTGTCAGCGAAGGCTTGTCCATAATGGGCTATCGCTGGTAAGATGAGCATGGCTTGTTCTAGAGGCATCTTCAGTCCAATGCTCGCTGCTAGTTGATTGCTGCCAGCGACCCCTCCTAGATGACTCTCTTCAGCGACCCTTCCTAGCTGACTCTCTTCAGCGATCCTTCCTAGCTGACTCCCTTCAGCGACCCCTTCTAGCTGACTCCCTTCAGCGACCACTTCTAGCTGACTGGAATTAGTCAGTTCAGCGAGTGGGATCATATTCGCATCATTCTCCCCCTCTAAAATAGGACTTGTCCTCAAGTCCTCGAGATATTCATCTTCAAGGTAAGGCATCAAATCTCCAACATTAAAAGTGCTTGAAACCGACATGCTTCCTGGTAATTCCACCTTGTAAGCGCTGTCACCGAACTTTTCCAGTATTCTGAATGGTCCTTCAGCTCTTGGCATCAGTTTGTTCTTTCTTTTGGAAGGAAATCTTTCTTTTCTGAGATGCACCCAAACAAGATCGCCAGGTGCAAAACTAGGCTGCTGACGATGCTTATTAGCTCTGGCCTTGTATTCTTCATTTGCTTTCTCAATTTTTGCCTTTACTTGCTGGTGTATTTTTTTGATTTCCTTAGCTTTCTCTTCAGCATCAACACTTACCTTGGCTCAATTGAAAAAGGAATTAAATCAATGGGAGTTAAAGGATTGGTACCATAACAAACTTCAAATGG
Organism: Erigeron breviscapus; assembly: GCA_034093135.1. NCBI lineage: Eukaryota > Viridiplantae > Streptophyta > Magnoliopsida > Asterales > Asteraceae > Erigeron > Erigeron breviscapus. Next base: position 106,495,683 of record CM067168.1, read on the forward strand.
AGTCTTGCTGGTTAAGTGGTTGGGGGCTCTATTAAAAGCGAACTCAGCATGAGCGAGCTTTAGATCCCAATCTTTCAGCGTCTTGTTCACCAGCGTCCTTAATAACATCCCAATGGTCCTGTTAGTAACTTCAGTCTGGCCATCAGTTTGGGGGTGATGAGAAGTGCTGAACAGGAGCTTAGTTCCCATCAATCTCCACAAAGTTTTCCAGAAATAACTCAGAAATTTTGTATCCCTATCAGAAACAATGGTTTTGGGAATTCCATGAAGACGGACAATTCTTTGAAGAATAAATTTGCTACTGCTGAGGCATCATTAGTGGTGTTACAAGGAATGAAATGGGCCATTTTTGAGAATCTGTCAACCACCACCATGATAGAATCTTTTCCTCTCTGGGTTTTGGGTAAAGCAACAATGAAATCCATGCTCAGATCTTCCCATGGTTGACTTGGAACTGGAAGAGGAGTGTACAAACCTTTGTGAAAAATTGCTTTGGCCTGATGACAAGTTGAGCATCTGCTGATGATAGTCTGGACGTCTTTCAGCAGACATGGCCAATAGAAATGTTCGCTGAGGATGTCAGCAGTCTTAGTAATACCAAAATGACCAGCGAGTCCTCCGCCATGAGCTTCTCTTATCAGCAAGTCTCGAATTGAGCCCTTAGGGATACACAACCTTCCATTTTTAAACAAAAACCCATCTTGCACTAAGTATGATCCTTTGGAGGGACCATCAGTGAAGTGACCAGCAAAATCTGTATCAGCAGCATACAAATCTTTGATAAAAGAGAACCCAAGAACCCTTGCTTCCAAAATGGAAAGCAATGAATATCTTCTTAAGAGTGCATCAGCAACAACATTCTCTACCCCAGCTTTATGTTTAGACACAAATGAATAAGACTGCAAAAATTCCACCCATTTTGCATGCCTTGAATTTAACTTATGTTGACCATTGATGTACTTCAGAGCTTCATGATCAGAATATAAAACAAACTGCTTGGGCTTCAGATAGTGTGACCAGTGATTGTTAGAAATATAAAATAGTGCTTAGTTGTATTTCTAAATATTGCATTTTGTGTATACATTGTAAGGTTGAGGGGGAGCTTATGTAATATACTTGGAGTATAAATACCCCTCAAGCCTTCAATCTTAAAAAGAACTTTTGCACACTTTTGCTAATCAATCAAATCTGCTTTCCACACACACACCTTTCTCTCTCAAGAACACACACTAACACACACACTTTCCACCATTGTTGAACACCTTACTTCCGCATCATAACACGAATTAAAAGAGTTTTAACAAGTGGTATCAGAGAAAAACAACAATCTGTTGACGATCCAGAACAAATTTCATGCAGATTGGTGCTAATTTTGTTCAAAATTGAAAATTCGTGTTCATATCAATAACCGTTTTAACCGTCACTGTTCGTCACCAATTCACCATCAATTTTCACTCAATTTTCCTGTTTTTGTTCACAGATACATTCTAAATCACCTCTAAAAACATCCTGTCAAGTTTCAGAATCCGATTCATAGTATTGATCAAAATCCAAAATTTTTGGAAAGTTGATGAGATTTTGAATTATCAGTTTGAGTTGATTTAAACTATGAAATTGTTTCTAGGGTTGTGCGCGATCGTATTCTGAGCATTTCTGGGTTTGAATCGAGTTCTAACTCTCAAAATTGAGTGAAATACAAGCAAAATAGTGAAATTCTCGACTATTTTGTCTTTTTCTGGTGTTCTTGCAGATTTCCTCAAGACGATCTTCCTAAGACGATCTTCTTCAAGATCGTCCTAGTGTTTACCTTGTTTTGGTGTTAAGACGATCTTCTCAAGATCGTCCTAACTTTTGGTTCTGTGTGAACTGTGTGTTGTGGATTTAACACTTGAAGTTGTTGTGATTGGGAATCACACACTTCCTTGGGTAACTAATCTCTTTGAGATTGGTTTTGCTCAACAATTCTGAAATCATAACATCATTCTGTCCAAATTTCCAAAATTTTCTATACTTAGAAAATTTTTCACTTAACTAATTCTTAAGACGATCTTCAACCAAGACCGTCTTACCTTTTCTTAACTAATTCTTAAGACGATCTTCAACCAAGACCGTCTTACCTTTTCTTAACTAATTCTTAAGACGATCTTCATCCAAGACCGTCTTACCTTTCTTCATCAAATTTTCTTAAGACGATCTTCTTTCAAGACCGTCCTACCATTTCTTCACTCATACTTAGAAAATTTTCAACTAGTTCCTAAGACGATCTCCTTCAAGATCGTTCTAAGTTCCAAATTTTTTAAGACGATCTCATCAAGATCGTATTATTTTTTTTCAGAAAATCAAAAACAACAAAAACAGTTTACAAATCATTGTTCATTCATTTCAATGACAACAATGATGATTTCAGAACTTGAGATCAGAAAGAATTTCTTAGCCAAACAACAAAAGATGAAACCATGGCTATTCGGAGATATTGATGCTGATTCTGAAGATCTCACATGTTTGATGACATCTGTCACTTCAATAACCAAACATTCACAACCTACTTCACAAACAACAAGTGAGGTACAATTCATTTCCAAAGATGATTACTTGTCTGTCCAAACAACTGTTGATACTTTGACAAAGCAAAATCTTACTTTGAAAAACAATTTGAAAATGGCTAAACAAGAGTTTGATAAAATTAATGAAGATTTTTCAGAACTCTCAATAGCTCATGAAGCTCTCAAAGTGAACTATGATTCTTTAAAAGAAATGCATTTGTCAAGTAACAGTTCTCAAGTTGTTTCACCCAATGCTCAATTAACCAACAAATGTCAAGACCTTGAAAAGATTGTTCATTCACTCAAGCAAACCATTGAGACTTTAAAGCTTGAGAAAACCAATGAATGGATAAGAGCAAATGCAAGACAAGCTGATGTTGAGTTTCTCACAAATAAAATGAAAGATTTTAGACCAACTGTGAAAAACATGAAAGACAGATTTCTGATCTAAACAGTACTTGTTTTCTCAAAGGAGTTGAATTGAGACTCTTCAAAAACAAGTTGAGGATTTGAAAACAAACATTTTGTTTTATCAAGAAAAAATCTATAAAATTGAACAAAATCCTATTCTGAATTTCACTGCTTATTACAATAAGTCAAAGATTGATAGATCAGAACTTCTTCTTGGGTTGGGTTATGAGAATCCAGCACATTTAGAAAAAATCCAAAAAGAAGACCTTGGTCCACTTTATGATGAAAAATGTCTTAGACTTGGCATGATTCAAGAGTTCATCAGACCATCTGAGGATGACTTTGAGTCAGATGATGTTGAAAGACAAAAACCAAACAGGTTTCAGATTGATTATGTTGCTATTAATGACACATACAAGAAAACTCATAAAAGATCCATCTATGAGTTAGAAGAAATAGACAGCATTTCAATTCCTGAAAATGAGTCTCAAAAAGATTGTTCAAAACTAATTTCAGATAGATTTTACATTCCAACTACCATATTGGAAAAAGAAATTGAAGGTTTAAAACAAAAGATTGAGTCTCAACAACAAGTCATTGAACATCTGAAAACTCAAAATCATTCTCCAAAGGTAAGTGAGACCACCCCGACTCAAATGTTGCATGATCTAACTTCTGTTGATTGCTCCACTCCATCCAATGGGAGTGAGAATTTTAACAAAGATATGCAGGGTGATAGCATCTCTCCTCAAGAGATTCATGATATGTCCGCCTCAATGCTATCATCATTTTTCCATATTGAAGAGAAAGTTCAAGCTTTAAAAGCTAAACATCTTGCATCTATCAAGAAGATACTTTCTTTTGATACCCATGTGATCAACCCTGTTGACCAAAATAAATTGAACTTAGAGCAAAAAATTGAGATTCCTACTGATCTTAAGGCTAAAGCAAAAGCATTGATTGAAAAATTGACTAACAAAACTGTTTTCAAACCAGAAGTTCAAACAACAGAATTACAGTTTACTTATCCAGATCTTTCTGTTGAAGAATTTGATAAGTTTTTGGAAACTGATCATGTTTTTGCACCAGAAGTTGAAAAAGAGCTTGAAAAAATCTCACCCAAAAAGTCTAAACCAAAGAAGGAATCTAAATCTAAGTTTGCTCCAACTTCATTTTATTCACCCAAAGGTCAGCATGCACCAGCTGTCAAAGGTAAGAAGACTATCTCTGCTAACTCAAAGCTCAAAGTTGATATTTCATCTGTTTCTAGAACCTCTGCTTCTAAAGCTATCTCTCAATCTAGTTCTTTACCTAAGATGTCTAAAACTAGCCATGATTTGCTAATAAAAGATACATCTAATGGTATAACTAGTTATAGAGATCAGTATGGTTGGTTCACTGTTGCAACTCAAAAGAAACAGAATATCAAATCTTCCACCAAGCAAAGCAAAAATCAGAATGTGTTTTTAACTCCTCGAACTAAATCTAAGAGTTTATCTGGTAAAGGAGAGAAGAGCTTAGCTAGTAACCATAAGTGGATCTCTAAATCATTTTTGATAAAATCTACTAGCTATGCTAAAACACAAGTGTATGATGAATCACCAGTTAGAAGAAGTTGGATAGCTAATGATTACAAGAAGAAAGTTCCTGATAGGAAATTTGATTCAAATTTGAGTAATTTAGCTAAACCATGGCCTGTAAGAAATTCTAAATCTTCTACTGTGATTTCTAAAACTTTGATTGTTGATTCCAATGGGATTGTGATGAATCTTAAGAATAAACTTCTTGTTCGAAAACCTCATTTGTATACTTTGAATGCTTCTACTAACCCAAAAGGACCCATTCAAAGGTGGGTACCTAGAAAACCTTGATTGTGTTTTGCAGGTAATAAAGGTCTGTGTTTAGTATTCCAATCTCGGATACTGTTCAACACATGATACTGGAATGAGTTTCTTTTCAAGAAAAAATCTCAAATAAATGCTCATTACCAATGCACTTACTTGCCTCTGCATGTTTTGTACAAATCCTTCATCTCTTTCTCTTTTCATTCATTATCTGTCAAACATTGATGCTATGCTTATGTGCAATGTGCTTAAATATCATGCAATGTTTGAGGGGGAGAAAAAGGATAATTCATTAATCTAAGGGGAAGTTTGTGTATTTGTATTTGAACTATTTGAAGAGAAACTTATTGATATTTTTAGAAAAACAAATAAAAAATTTTTTTTCCTTTATCTTAATAAATTTTTTAGTTTGTTGTTATTTTAAATACTTGAAAACCATAAAAAACCCAATTTAAAAAAAAATAAGGCCCATGACTGTTTAACCGGGTCAAGACTCACAGTATCCAACCCAAAAGGTTTCTTCACTCATAAGGTGGAGGGAAACAATTTTTTTCCCATTTACAATCATTCAGAAAACACATATACACTCACATATATCCTAATAATCACTTCAAAATTAAAGTTGTGCTGATCATTGAAATAAGATAAGGGTTTTGTTGTTGATTTCATGCTGAGCATTTTATTCCATAATAACATTGTCTTCTGATCACTTATTCAAGTAAGAATCCGAGCTTAAATGTAGAACTTATTTTTACATTTTTTTGAAATTTGAGCTACTGGTAATGATTCTGTATTGTTGGATTGATTTAGAAGCATGTTTAGGTTATATGTGTATGTTTGTTACATGTTTAAATGCTTAATATCATGTCTTCGAAAATTCAAAAACCTGCAACTCATTTTGTTTGTGAAGAAGATGACCTAAGACGATCTTCGATTTGATCTAGGTTATTTCTTTTGGTTTATGAGAGTTGAGTAGTGAAAGTTTGCTAATAATGTTTCATATATATGTTTTGCCATGCCTAGATGTTAAAATGGATCAATTTTTGTTGTAATACCTGATGGAAATAGGACGACTTTGGCTAAAGTCTTCCTGGATTCAAGATTGTTTGGTTCTAAGACGATCTTATCCAAGATCGTTTTGGTTCCAAAACGACTTGGAAATAGGACGATCTTGCCAAGACCGTCCTAGTTCCTCTCAATTGTTTTTACTTATAACCCCTGAGACTGAGACCAAGACGATCTTGTCAAGATCGTTCTAGGGTCTGAACGCTGTGTGGTTGATGATTTGTGTTGAAAATCAAATGAATGGGTAACTGAACTCGTAAGAGATCGGTTTGCTCAAAACTAATACTTATAAATATAAGGGGAAATCATTGAGATGATTTCACTTTATATTTCTAAGTGTTAGAATGTTTCAAAAGGGAAGTGAAGTTTTTTTTAACACTTAATTTCCAAAACGATCTTGCCAAGATCGTCTCATGTTCATTTCCTTCACTTCAAAAACTTTCAAAAGATCAAACATTAAGACGATCTTGACTAAGATCGTCCCATTTTTTTTTCATACTTAAACTTTGTCAACATATTGAATGTTGAGACGATCTTGAACAAGATCGTCCCATGTTCATTTTTTCCATACTTAACATTTTTTTAATAATTAATGTTAAGACGATCTTGAACAAGATCGTTCCTTTTTCTTCCTTAATCGTCTTATTTTTCCAAAACCTGAGTTCAACCTCAGGACGATCTTGTCAAAGATCGTCCTAGTTTCTATACTTAGAAAACTTTTTCTTCAAAATTTTTTTAATTTTTTAAAAATTTTGTGTGGTGTGACAAAGTGCTTTGTATTATCATATAATCACAATATATTTGAAATACGGGGAATCGAACGCCTTTGTGTACTTCCTTACTATTTTCAAATATCTTGTACTTATATGATTATACTTAATTTTCAAGTTATATACATATGAAAATATATAAAAGTACAGAGAATTGATCGCCTTTGTGAACTTCTTTGTAAGTTTATATATGGAAATATGTATTTGACTGTTCTATGTTCATTTTCTCATAACAAGTTATTTATATAAAATACACTGAGTTGGTCGCCTTTGTGAACCTCTTTGTATCTTATATCAATCCCTTGTGTGAACCTTGTTATTTGCTATTCAAACGTTGTTTTATGTGTGCGTTAAACTCTTTTATGTCTTAAATCAGAAAAAAAAAATGGATCATCAAGAGGAAATTGAACATGACGAAGAAATTGCCATAAATGAATCGATTGAAGAAATCCTTGTTGCCGGTAACACAAGTAATATGAGAAACAATAGAGCATTGTTTGATCCTTTCGTTGCTCCCGGGTTTCCAATCGTTTCAAGAATATTTCATAATCATCCTCTCACATATGTACTTACCGTTGAACAAGACTTAGCTGAAGTCTATCTTTTTGATATGTGGAGATCCATTATCTTTGTTCAACCTCAAGATCCAACAAATCCAAGAGCCAAAGCTAAATCCAAATCACCTGAACTTCGTCGTCAAGGTTATTTCCAATATCAGTTGAATTCTGGAGATAGAAGATATGAGTTTGAATTCAATATGGATGACTTCAGAAGGATTCTAAGACTTCCTGAAGCAAACTTCAATGGACATGCTGATTATGATAATTTTGAGTCCAATGAAGAAATGTTTGCTGCATTGATTTCTATTGGTTATGAAGGTCCTTTATCCAAGACAAAAGATTTCAAGTTAAAAAATCTACCAAAGATTTGGTATTATGTGTATTCCATCCTCAGCAACTGCTTAACTCCATACACAAGAGGAATGGACAATCTGACACAGCCAATGCTGCACATTTTCTATGGTGTTGTCTTCAACAAACACTATGACATTGCTCAACTTCTGTGGGACCAATTGATTGTATTGGTTAATGGCAAAGTATCTGCTCCCAAGAAGTATATTCCATTCATCAGATTTCTCACAGCAATTGTCTACAGTGCAGTCAGACATGAAAGAAGCATTCCAAGGCTTCTAGACAGTAGCCAAGTGACCATACATTTTTACAAGTATGTCAGAGATTCAGGAGCTACTAACTATACTTTTCTGATTCCATCTTTCCTGCTAGAAATGGTGTCAGATTCTGATGAAGATAAGATTGCTTATCTGGACTGGATTAGAACAGCTCTGGGACCGGAAAGCCTCCCGGTTCCTACCCAAGCTGTACATAGGATACCTGGTGAGGGGTCAAGTAGAAAAAGAAAAGAGCGTGAGGGTGAATCCAGTTCCAGTAAGTCCAAAAGAAAGAAACAAAAAGGTGAAATGTTTGTGTTAAGATTAAGTAAGAAAGTGCATCAAAAGAAGAAGAAAAGGAGTTCATCAAAGAAACTCAAAAGAAAAGCTCCAGCTGAACCTTCTTCTCTAATATCTTCTGAGGAGACAATATCTGTTTCTGGGTCTCAAAGACCAATCCGATCACCACCCCCCAAAACAACCAATTTAATCCGATCACAATCACCCAGAACACCATCACCTCAAAGACCATCATCTCCTTCTTCACCCAAATTACCTCAATCACCTGTAACACCAATTCATCAATCTTCACCACTTCCTGAGATTACAACACCTGAACAACCAATTATACCTCAATCTGTCTCAACCATACCTTCATCATCCTTTGTTCGATCTCCTCAACCAACATATACTCAAGGCAGAAAGAAATCAATTCCGATTAACATTCGAAAAACTTTTAAAAGATCTCGCTTTGAGTATGACCGTTTTCAAGAACCCGAACCAGAAGATATGATTACTTCCGATAATGATGCATCTGATGATGATGCAAATCAGTTTGCTAATGATGTCATAGACATCCCGGAGGAACAAGGAAGGAATAAGGGAGGGGTTGAAAATACCAGAGAGGTTGAGAGGTCCGGGTTAGGTGAAAGGCAAAAAGAAAACGTTGGCCTCCAATTAGTTACAAACCTATATCAACGTCGGGTTCGCCGTAGGGTAGAAGACGAGAGCTCCCAACTCTCGCATGAACAAACCTCCACAAGCCATTCGGAAGTCTCTCTACAGACTGACGTCTCATTTTCGCACGGGCAAAAACCACGTACTCCATTCCATTCTCCTTCAGAGTCTGTGAATGTTGAAGCAAAAGAGACACCTGCCCCTCTCTTGAATTTCGTTTCTGCACGTGTGTCTAGTACCCTTAGGACACCAATTGTGATACCATTTGCACATCTAAGTGATGCTGCCGGAACAAACATAGAGAGATCGGCTCTTGTGCCCTCTCGAAGATTGTTTGGAAATCCTTCCATTGCTAACATCACGCCAGCTTTGAACGAAGGTGCCCTAGTTGTGCGACAGTCTGAATTCTTACGAGCTCAAACTGTTGCATCAGCTCTTCGTGCTATGGGCTTAACGGTTCGTCTAAGTGACTCCGGTGTTATTTATATCCATTTTTTAAAAGATTCTGGTTGCAAAGCCGAATCATCAACTGTTGCTCATACTCTTGAACCAACAGGAAATCCTGAGACAGTCATGATGTCTTCAGGTCACTCAGTAGAATCACTTGAGACTACTGATGTGCCAACTTCAGATATTCCATTACCACCCGAGGCTCAAAGATTAATTACTCATTTTGTTGAAGGTATTGAAGAGGGACAAAGAAGTGAGCTACTTATCTCGAGAAACACTATCACTGGTAAACTTCCTGCATCTCAAACAACATCTCAAACACCTAGATTGGTTACTGGAGGTGCTTTACGCATTCATTCTCCAGTAGAGACTCCAACACCAACACAAACAACAACAACACCCCCACATATAACAACTACAACAACAACAACAACAACAACAATACCACCAACACCAAGCCCACAATCATTTCCTGATCCAAATTCACCACATCATTCTTCCAGCTCTTCTTCTGAATCATCTGATTCGTCTGAGTACTTAAGTGATTGTTCACCAAACAGAATTGCTACCAGTGGTTTATCTACCGATACTCTAATTGTCGCTCTTATGAATCGGTTGAGATCTGAAGAACCAAATCTTTCTTCACATAAAAGATCTATTTTTCACTCACTTCTTGCATATTTGTCAGCCAAAGGTACTCAACTTGAACAACAGGCTAAAATTGAAGCTCTTCAAAAACGAATCCAAGAGCTTGACCAACAATGTCGACTGGCTAATATCTCAAGGAGTCGGGATGATCAAGATCCTGATGATCAACCCGAGGGGGAGATTAGAGATATTAGAGAGGGTCATGAGACACAAGCTCAAGATGGTCAAGAAAGTGCTCAAGAAGTTGTTACAGAAACCCAAAATCAAGGAGGAACTCAAAATCAAGAAGATTCGGATGATTTACCTCCACTCATCAGACATATTTCTCATTATTATTCTACCACGTCAAGTTCTGATGAGTCAAGAGATCCTGATCCATTTCATCCAGGAAATGGTAATGATGATGAGTCTGATTCTGATAAACCAGATGATGCTCCAACAAGTGTAGCTGCTTCTCAATCTCAGCATCCTACTCAAGAAGAATATGGAGCAGATATCTTTGAAGAGATAGTTTATCATCTCAGAAATGTAGAAAATCTTGAGACTCCTAATGAGCTTGGACAAGGAGTTAGGCACCCAAGGATCTCAAAAGACAAAATCTGGCAGATCAATGAGGGTTACTTTGCTGAGAACTATGAACAGATCTTGGATTTGAGCACAAGACCTGAAGAAATTGTATGCAGAGCTAGATATCTTGAAGAAAGAGCCTTTCAAATCTATTGCTCACCAAATGAAAGACTTAACATGACCTTGAACCGATTAAGAGCATTCTTTCTGTTCAGACATCAAGGTCAAAGAGATGCATACATGGAGCTGATGAATGCTGAAAGTTCTGTAAGAGCTGAATGGTGGTATCAGCAATTTCAAATTCCAATCACTAAAATTCTACAGTTGTTTACTCCTCTCAAAAACCACAATCTCAGACTTGTTCGATTCAGAGTTCGCCGAGCTGATGGCAATATCTATGTTGTTCAAGAAGAATCTTTTCAACATATGACGATCTCAGACACCCTATTTCTCTACAATCAATATGCTTATCTGATAATCAAGAATCCAGATCAACTTCTAGCCTACGAAGCATTGAAAAGTCATATTCAAGCATTAATCAGATTCTATGAGTTCAATGATTTTCAGATTGGCTTAGAAAGAAGAACTAGCAGGATTAATCTTACAAGACCAAATCAAAGAGCCAGAGGTTATGAGCTAGATTCGTTTCAGATTGGAGATCCAATTGAAAACTTGGATGGATTTGTCTTCATTAATCGACTGAAGAAAAAGATCTTCATTCGTGCCTCTGATTTTCCCAAATATTCAGATGGTACCTTGAAATATTGTCAATCAATTCTGAATGCAATAGATGAAGATTCTGACAATGAAGAAGATGAACAAATCAAGTCTCAGAGAGAAGATCATATAAGACGTATCAAAGATACTCTTGATATGCGTCAAAGGATTAGAGATCTCATTGTCACAAGAACTCCCAAGCCTCAAGAAGGAATCATTCACACCAAGACAGGTTCATGGGTTCTTTGGAATCCTAGTCATGAACATGGTCCTCATAACATTCCTCCTGTGAACTTTCAAGATAATATCAAATTGCCAGATGAACGTCCTGAAGGTGATAACTGGCACTTTATCCCTAAGAAGTTTTGGAATGACTCATGGAACAGTTACAAGAAGAGAGCCTTCTGGAGTTCAAAGATTGACAAGCCATCAACTTCATATGCTGCACAAAAATATAAGAAAAGGAAGAACAAGCAAAGACGTGCAAACAAGAGAAGGAGACAACAAAGGAAGTAATGATGGACAACCAAGCACTAAGGGGGAGAATGTTAGAAATATAAAATAGTGCTTAGTTGTATTTCTAAATATTGCATTTTGTGTATACATTGTAAGGTTGAGGGGGAGCTTATGTAATATACTTGGAGTATAAATACCCCTCAAGCCTTCAACTTAAAAAGAACTTTTGCACACTTTTGCTAATCAATCAAATCTGCTTTCCACACACACACCTTTCTCTCTCAAGAACACACACTAACACACACACTTTCCACCACTGTTGAACACCTTACTTCCGCATCATAACACGAATTAAAAGAGTTTTAACAGTGATTGATAGCCCTGATGATAGCATAGAATTCTTTGTCATACGTACTGTACTTCAGCTTCGAACCATTCAACTTTTCACTGAAGTATGCGACTGGTCTCTTTTCTTGAACAAGGACTGCACCAATACCAACTCCACTAGCGTCACACTCCAATTCGAATAATAATTCAAAATTTGGTAAGGACAGGACTGGTGCTGAGCTGAGCTTTTCTTTCAGCAATTCAAAGGCACTCTGAGCTGACTTAGGCCATTCAAACACACCTTTCTTTAGGCAATCAGTAATGGGAGCTACAACAGTTGAGAAATTTCTGATGAATCTTCTATAAAATGATGCCAGACCGTGAAAACTTCTTGCTTCAGTGATCGTTGTAGGAGCTGGCCAGGACTTAATTGCTTCAACCTTCGAAGGATCCATTGAAATTCCATTTTTAGATACAACGTATCCAAGAAATATCACACTTTCCACCAAGAAATCACATTTCTCTAGCTTCCCATACAGCTGGTGTTTCCTCAGCAACATAAATACTTCTCTTAGATGATTAACGTGCTCAGCTTCACTCTTCGAATATACTAGAATATCATCAAAATAGACTACCACAAAATGACCTAATACCGTTAGAAATGTCCTTGTCACACGCGCACACATCCTTATCCAAGACCTTCTAGAACTGGTGACGTGGCAGCTGAAGTATGCTGACTGGAGTTGCTCGCTGATGACTTTCATTGATCAAGGAGGGACTTGCCACTGGAGTAAAGTAACAATTGGAGGTTGTTTGTCAGCGAAGGCTTGTCCATAATGGGCTATCGCTGGTAAGATGAGCATGGCTTGTTCTGGAGGCATCTTCAGTCCAATGCTCGCTGCTAGTTGATTGCTGCCAGCGACCCCTCCTAGATGACTCTCTTCAGCGACCCTTCCTAGCTGACTCTCTTCAGCGATCCTTCCTAGCTGACTCCCTTCAGCGACCCCTTCTAGCTGACTCCCTTCAGCGACCACTTCTAGCTGACTGGAATTAGTCAGTTCAGCGAGTGGGATCATATTCGCATCACAATAGCTTCTCGCCTACTTTCATCCTTCTTTGGTTTGACTTTGGGCACACTTGCCGCTACTTGAAAATATTGGCTTCGTTTGTGACTAATCACTTGTTAAGGGATTACCCCCTTAACAAAAGTGATACTAACTGGGGTGCCGAGTTGCACTAAAATTGCAAAGGTACGTCTTTGTAGTACCTCATTTTAGGGTTTTCAATGTCGTCTTTGTTGTTTTATGTCGTGCGGGGGAATCATGTATCGTTCGTTGATAGTTCAATCTTAACCCTCACACTTGCGTTTGTCCTTCAAATTCGCCCTTATTTTCCAAGGTCACCTTCTTTGTTATTCATTAAGTTACATCATCACCCACTTTCCCCTTGCTCTTGCCGACATTGTCTCGCAAATGGTTTTAAGGTACCTTTAATTACTTCCTTTTTAATGTAAAAGTACTACCATCTATGACATATTGCCGACTAAACTCCTTTCTAACATTGCACTAATAACCTCTTCCATTTCTCTTCTATCCCTACGCATTCCTCGCGATAGAGTTTACACAATCCTTATGCTTACAAATAATCATATCATATCCTCACCGTCTTGGCAAGACTAACACTTCAAGCCCTTATTAGTATGGATCCCTACTCAGGGACAATCCTTCTTAGGTCCTTTCAGACTTCTGCAAAACTTCCAATGACCTTGCTCTCTAAAGCCTCATATCTATTTTTAGTTTTCTAAGCTAAGCTTCTTTTCAAGTACACTAGCCTAATGCTCTTAGGAATTGTGATGTAACGCAATTTAGGTGAAGCTTCACACCTCATCCTTTTCTCAACCATTTAGTTTTCTCCATTTTTCTTTCGTGTTCTTATGGATCACCATACACCTTATTATTTTGCCACTTAGATGCATCCTTCCCTAGAGTGATCGTCATCTTGAATGACACACGCGCAGTTGCTAGTCCTTGAAGTTAATTCAGGGGTACTTGTCAGATCATGGTGATACGGATCCTTTAATCCTAACTCATCACAGATGTATGTTATCGTTATCACGCTTCCGTTCAAACGCTCCATAACTAGCTCTTCCCGGAGTTTGTAGTTTCTTTAAAATCATTCCAACGACCAACTTCCTTGATCGTTGTGGTAGTATGTACCTTGACTTCTAGCGTCGTATTCCTTATTTGCTTTCACTACTAACTTAGTGATTCCATGTTGTTTTCCTTCATCACTTTTCTTGAGCGCACTACTCCGTGGGTCGATGGCCCTTGACTGTTCACCATGTGTTCTAAAATTTTTCTCACCCAAGTTCATCTTATTTTAGCTTACCTCCATTTGACCGTTGACCTTGAGGGGATAACCATCATAGGTCATCGTGCTTCCTCTACTTATCGACCATACTTCTCCTCTTTAGTAAAGCTAGCTTCCATCGGGTGTTGGGCGTATACCGCTTTCTCTTAGCTTAGTTGATATGCTCTACTAATAGCTTGTCTTCGATAGTGGATTTCCAAGTGACATCCAAAGGATAACACGAGGCGTGCCATCAGGATGAATGTCTTCAGGACTACATCTAACATATGCCATCAATGCCTTCACTTTGCCGCTTGGGTTAAATTTGTCCTCCTTTACTCTACCTTCTCCTGATATCTCTTTCAATGACGCTAGTGAATAACTTCTTCTTGAGAGATAAAGTATAATCTTGCATTTCATACTCCTTGTTCGAGTATCTTTCTTGTTGCGATTACCCTTTTAACATTTTTCCTCTAGAAAAATGCGAGGGATCTCCTGCTCTTCACTTCATCTCGCCTTCCTTGACGATCTTCAATTCGCCAAATTCCTTATTCCTTCGTGTAACAAATCTCCATACATGTTTCGAGAAAGAAAAGGATAGCTCGGAATCCTTTTTGCTACTCTTTAATCTTGAGGGTTACTCGACACATCCTAATATCCTATCGTCCTTAATTAGTTTTCTTCTTCCAATTACCTTCATTTTTCCAACATTGCTAGTGATCTCCTCCAAGTTCTAGGGGAGTCCTTATACTTAACCAAAGGTGACCTTCACGTCACACGACCTTCCTTTCGTTGACCACTCAATCTTTCTTTTTGGTCGATCAACTCAGATAGGGAAGACCTTCGATTCTTTCCCCAAGTTTAGGCTTAGTATACTCTTCGATTGTGCTTTCTTGTACTTGACTGACACACAACATATCTTCCACGTTCTATGTTATGTACGTGATCCAATAGCATCTTCAATTCTATATAGTTATCCCAAGTATTTCACTTATGGACAACTAATGTCTCCACGTCTTTCGCATCCCTTGATGTCGCAGCAAGAGTAGGGTACCAGTTACTCGATTTCGCCATTGCGGAATGTTACGAAAGTGATTTGTATGTTGTTAGGTTACTACTTTTGAAGAGAAGCGGTGGTGATCATTACTTGAATAATCAAGAATATCAAGGATATAGAATTTGGTCCGAATGAATGAAATAGGTAATACAAAAACAAGGGAATTATTAAGGCTCGAATCAGACTCCTTGCGCGAGTTAAAGAAATCACTTCTATGTCTTTCGTTGCCCATTGGACTCCAACTTTCAATGACGTCAATATATGTCACACCGACTTAGATAGTATGGATAACTGTTCGTGTATGCGTGTTAGATTAGAGATATCGCACCAAATTTCGGAGCTACAATCCCCAGAATGTGTCGTCTAGAATATATATCGGGATGTGTTCTACCCGTGTCGTCGAATCGTAATTTGGCTTTAATACCACTCGCCCTTCACAAGTCTCCAACTTCATCCGACGTTTCCATATGTTTCGCACCATCTCAGATCGAATACGAAGGTTATGCGTAGTATCTAAGGGGGATAGAGTCGCGTCATATCTTGGGACTATAATTCTTAGAGTATATCGTCCAACGTTCGTGAGAAGATGCTCCACCGATGATATCGCGTTGTCGTATGTCCATAATGAATAGTTGTGTCAAGAAATAGGATGGGGGATAAATTTCAAAAGAGCATGAATGAACGAATATTGGATCGGAGGGCACTTAATGATAACTTTCATACTTAGAAAATTTCTAATTTATAATGTATTTCCTAGGGGCAATCCCTAGTTCTCAAACGGTCAAATCTCAACACGCAATATCTATTTTAATAGTAAGGACTAGCCACATTATCATCATATCATGCAAATACTAGTTCTTAATATCAAATCTTAGAGCACAATAACTATCTCGATACTAAGGCAAGACTATATAATCATTACATCATTCACGCACTAGTCCTCAAATAGCTCAACCTTAGGGCGCAATAACTATCTCAATAAAAAGGCATGACTACTTATTCATCATAACATTCACGCGTTAGTTTTCAAGTAGCTCAATCTTATGGGTAAAGGCTTTCATATCTCTATCGTCCATAAAATTTCCTATCAACTCGTCATACTCATATTTCTCTTTCAAATCAATCATAAGTAATCGACCACATTACCCAATAATTTAAACAAGTCATATCCCAAAACGATTTCATGCCTCATAGTAATCACATTATTTTAAAGTGCATATGCTACTTAAAGTTCATCATGAGTCATAAAGCTTTTACGCATGCATTTCTCTCATAATTGCCACATTGCACATTCCACTTTCACATTGCACATTACAACTTTCACATTGCACATTACAAGCTTTCACATTGCACCTTACAAGCTTTCACATTGCACATTACAACTTTCACGTTGCACATTATAACTTTCACATTGCAATCAAATCATGCCCAAATTCACACGTTATAGCATAGAGTAGCATGTATCAACGAATATCTTTCAATCTTAGGTTCATTCCACTTCTAATGTGCAAAAAGGGAATCCTATTAGACTAGCAAAATCCTTAAATATAGCAAGTCTCGAATCATTATATGTATGCTTAGGTGAATGTCTAAATGCAACAAGTATTCACATAAAATGGATTTATTAAATATCTTCTTTTTTTTTTTTTTTTTGAAAAGGAATCCTTTTGAACATAAGTCCAAGTGGGCGTTTGAGTTTTACATGGTGCTCTCATAATTAAACGTAGTTCGCGACCTACGTTTAATTTGGGTCCTACCATGTAAAGCTCAAACTAACCCGCTTAACCTTATGCTCGACTCGACTATAAAAATCGTTTTGAAAAGCGGCTATAGTTTTGAAATTCCCGGAGGAACCTCAATGTTCTCTATAACCTTAGGCTCTGATACCATTTTCTGTAACACCCCAACTACGGCGGAACAATGAGATGTACAGAAAGTCGAGTATTCAAAACAAAGGATAATAGATAACATTCACCATAGCTTTATTTGATAAAAATAATTTTATAATGTACAAGCATGTGAACCAATTCCCAAGTACAATACGTCTACCATACTTGGATATTGAGTCCACGAAACAAATAACAAATACATGAGATGATATACTACAATGATCAAGGCAGATTCCATTGCCCATCACAAGGTTTGATCTTTGACTCCAAAGTGCAATGCAAACAAACATGAAGCATATAAATCCTCAAAGCTTAAGCTTATTTCCTGAAAAGCATGAAGAAAAAGTGTCAACTACGAAAACGTAGTTGGTGAGTGCATAGGTTTTTAAGTAAATCCCGTGTATAACCATTTCGATACTTAGAAAACATATTATTGTCACATTTCGAAATACCCAAACCATATGACCGACAAAATTCTCATCTCCAAATATCAAGTTTTCCAAATACCATAATGTCATTTCAAGACTTGGAAAAATCCATGGTAACTTATAAAGTTTTCATTTGTCAAAATCATCGTGAGAGAAAAATATATCAATCGATTAATCATATATCACATCAAAACCATTCGGTCATCAAGATTTCAATATCGTCAATTTCAACAACTTTCAAGATTCCATGTAAGGTTCAATACCCAAACCGTAGGTTTATTCCATAAAATCCATCCATAAACAATATCAATATGATTTAGCCAAAGGCATAATAAGATGAGTTTGTGCTTGAGCCACTACTAATACCGGTTATGTCCAAGATAATAAGAAGCACATGCCGTCAATCATGTGCAATAATAATAATAAAGGGGTCGTGCCATGGAGACGACCAATAATAGAAGGGGGCGTGGCATGACCACTGATATAGTAGTTAGAGCACCGCGTGGTCGGACTGGCAATGAAGGTCGCCACAAAGGCAAACCAAGCATCCCACCGTTACGCGTTGGGTGAGGGGACAAGTCCTAGTTGCGCAACTCTCATACTACAGGCCTCTCAAGGAGTTAATAGTAGTGAACCGAGGTGAAACAGTTTTGACAGAACTCAAGCTCATCATATAATATATAGCACGTTGAACATACAATAATTCCCATATCATAATCATTCTTTCAATGGATCAATTCATAAAAGAAAAACAATTTTTATTTATCATGCTTTTCACCCCGAAAGTAAAACACATAAAAGAGTTTGAAAGGGGGCTATGACTCACCTTGATATGTCGCATATTATATTCACTTATCCAAAATGGGTACTTCCCATCTATCGCTTCCTTGATCAGTATTCCTTATAGTCCTCAATCACATTTCAAGCCAAGACTATTCCTACGATAGGACTAATATACGTAAGTTCCTATCTTAAGCCATCACTTAGAAATGCCACTTTCATTATGTTGTCATCAATTTTGGGATCCAAGTGTATTGCTAATATTCGCATCTTTTTGGTTGTAGAGATTGATGGTGAAAAAGGTCACTTTCATTGTACATGTAGTTATAAGTTGTTAGAATTTCGGTAACTTGCCTTCATTTGTGGTTTCGTTTGGCATCTTAGGTTATCATATGGGAATGCTATATTAAGTTATATTATCCTTATTCATCATTTGATGGGTAACCGATTTTAGCACGAATTAGCATTTGTGATATCAATTTATAGTTTGGTTGATGAAATCACTTATGTCCATTCCGCTTAGTTATCTTTTGTGTTACTTTGATTACGCTTATCTTTTACTCACATATTCCTCAATGTCTTATGATTATTCGGGTTTATGAAATTCGTTTAAGTGTTATGGGTCATCATCCTTTGGTCCTAAATGTTTTGGGCTTACATTAGTTGTTGGGCTTAATCGGGTTAGAGGCTTGATGGGTTATATTGGTTATTGGGCTATATGGTTTATTGGGCCAAGTGGGCCCACTGATTTATGTTCCTTATGGGTTCAATAATTGGGCCGGGCTAGCCCATTATGGTCTTTAGTGCATCTTTTAGCCCATTATACAAATGGTTAGTTTCCTTTCAAATTTTCTGTTTTTATAGATCATATTTATGAAATGTTGGCCACTAATTCGGTGTTAAATCTAATTATTTGGACCCTCCTGATTTTTGTACAATAACCTATATGTGTATCCTATTTTTGTGAATTTTTGATGAATTTGTGGACAGTGTTTGATATCCTTAAAAATTATCCAAACACAAACTGTCCCGAATGGGCACTGTTTGCGACATCAGAAATTTTATAAAAGTTATTGATGTTTAGATTGTTAGAAAAATCCCATGATTTTATTTTAAGCATAGAACGCATTGAACTTACTTTACACCAAGTATGGCCTCCTGGAACCTTATGGATTAGAAGATAAAAATTGTTAAAGTTGACAAAATATTCAGACAAAAATGTAGTTTTGACCAGTTTTAGTAGAAAAATCATATCTTTTGTTGGTGGTTAAACTTAACTCGTTCATCTACAACTTTTGTTTTGAAAGTTTTGCTTGAAACTGCCCTCACATGCCCAGTTTACCCGTTCCAAGGCAAAAAATGGATTCTGTCAGATTTAGACCCACCAAAATTCACCCAATGCTTTAGTTAGCTTATCTCACACACTAACTCACATGCTTTTATGCTTACTTTCTGCACTTTACTTCTTTTAACATAATTTTTATGTGTTTAATTCAGATTTCAAATCAATATACTCAAGATTATATGATCTTCATTATGATATAAAACATGCTCTTCACTTGAATCACCCAAATTTGATCATCACTTCTCAAAAGCCACAAAACTAAATTGAGTAACACCAAAAACGAATTTCAAACATGCATGCACTCTTAATTCTTTGCAAAAATCAGAATTATATCTTTTGGATTATACAAAAATACACTTGATCATCAAAACACTTGCATGCATATACTTGGATTATCATGAATCAAGGAGTTTATTGAAAAAGGTTAAGATTTATACCATTGATGATCAAAACAAGTAGATTAAAGGTTGGAGGAGCTCAAAAAGGGCTGGTCTTGGGGCTGATTTCGTGACCCATCAAGGCTCCAAGGTGACCCCAAGCTAGTTCTTCATGCTCCTTGATGATAGATTAGCAAAACCCCCTTATTATTTCACTAGTTTAGTTAAGATTTTTGCCATTTTCTTCCTTGCATGGCTCGAAATTTTGAAGAGAAGGAGGAGAGGATGTGCAGAATTTTGAGAGGAATGAGAGAGAAAAAGGAGGTGGAGTGTGTGAGAAGAGAGTTGGTGAAATGATGGGTGAGTGTGTGAGGGTGTTGGAGTATAGGAAAAAGCAAAAGCTTCTTTAGGGAATTGTAAGAGATCATGTAGCTAGTTACAATATCATTGGCCAAAAGGATGGGGTCTTGTGGGTGTGTTGGCCGAATTTTTGGTTTAAAATTTGAAAGGGTATTTTAGTTTTTGTTAGTTGATAATGGTGTATGTATATTATGTATGTATAGGTGCATGTATGGATATTTTTGGTTTTAATTACTTGTCACTAGTTAATATTTATGTATCTATATATATAATTCGTATATATATGTATATATATAAGTATGTATATTTTGTGTCTTAAATTTGTTACATGGCTCTTTGGTTATGAATTTGCATTTATATTAGACATATATATATATTATTATTATTTAAACTCACTTTTATATATAATCTAGCTTGTAATTATACTTTTGGGATGTTCATCATATTTTATACTCAAATGCACTTTGATTGGATTGGTGTTTGAATTGTAATTATAAGAAATTCTTGGTTGCTAACACAACTTATGAACCTTATAAAATTATATATGTAATCTTAACTTCTCGAATAAAACTTTTTGGTTCATTGACATTTCATCAAGTTCAATTAGAACTAATTTATAGCTTGAGATTGTCTTGAATGATTATAGTTATTGTTTATGGCATTTCTAAGGCAACTGGCTTCTTTTGGCATTCTATTGAACTAGAGGGCAAATATCACCATGCCCTAAATGTCTAGAAGGTCAAATCTCTTAATAAACCTCTAGGATAGATACCTAGATAATTATAAGTAAGTTGTCCTAGTCAGAAATTGAGGGTTGTTACATTATCATAAGGTTTAAGGGTGTTTTTCAAGCAAAGAAAGGGTGATATTAGGGGTAGAAGGTCACGAAATTTTCTGCCCATTTTTCACCATCAAAACCGAGTTCAACAAGGGTATAAATCTTCATCTTTTTACTAGATTTAATCTTGTTCTTGTTTATATTCAAAGGTTTTATCAAAAGTTTATGTTTTCTTTTAAATATACACTTAATGAGGGCAAAGTTGATAGGATCTTTCTTTCCATGCTCATGCATGTTGAATCCATGAAGAAAGATCCAAGGATTTAACTAGTTTAAGACCCAAAAGGTGTTATTATTAAAGGCTTGTAAAGTGACTTATTCATTGAAAGATTGAAAGGATTTCATGAGTTTTTGATGAAAATATTTCTGGAAATTTCATGAAAAGAAAGTTTTTATATTGTTGAATGATGTATTGATAGAGATTTGTTGTTAAAATAATGAGATGATTACATGCATGCTAGATTTAAGAAGGTTGGATATTTGTTGGATTATGAGATTAAGCTAGGCTTGTTCTAAGTGAAAAATAGGTTAAAAGTTATGTTAATATTCTGGAAAAATTTGATAAAATATCAAAGATATAAAGCTTGGAATAAAACAAGTTGAAATAAGCTAGAAATCATAAACCGAAATCATGCAAAAGTGCATTTTGAGCACACACATGCACCATAATCAAATGACTCATCAAAATATCATAAAGTTACTGTAAAAAGTGATTCAATTATAAAACTCAACTTATGCATGGCAATAATAAGCTCAAAAATCACCTTTTCGGGTCAAATAATCACTAACCGAAAGCTTTAAAATGCACATATCACACCACCACCACTATCACGACTTGGATTATCAAAATATGATGAACTTTCTGGAAATAATGAAACAAGAATAAAAATCCATTTTGAAGCACTTTAATTGCTTAAGAAATGAGGCTAAAATCACTATTTCGGTAAACGATTTTAAGCTTAAAGTCCTCAAAATAAGCAAGACACAAGAGAGGTTGAATTGATATGAATTTTTATTGATAAAAGTTGCCTAAAAGGCCTGGGATTTTTAAAATGTTTAGTGGTGATTTCTAAGAATTTCCATGAATTATTGAATTTAAATGGTAATTAAAAGCATATAAATAAATAAATAAATTATGTAAATCATGAATTTGGTTAAATCTTCATAACCAATGATGAAAATGACTAAAACCTACTGGAAAAAATTATTAAGTCAAAGAAACAATTGTTATTTAGAATAATTAAGTAAGTAAAAATCACTAATTAATCACTATTATTAAATTAATGGAGAAATTACATAAATAAATGTATAAATCACAATAATATAACTTAAAAAGCATAAAAATCAGTATATGACTCAAATATAATTATTCATAAATTATAAAGACAACTTTGATAATTAAAAGTATTTTTAAGGAATTATTTAATTAATAAATCAATAAAATGAATAAATAATTATTAAATAATATTAAATTAAATAAATAATTATAAATCAGAAATATTCATAAATATTAATATTATGAAGTTACTAATGTCAAAATGATATGATTAAAGCAAAGCATACAATGGAAATTTCAATCAAAACCAAGTACCGAAATTCCAATAAACGTAAATACGTATAATAAGAAAATGACTCTCCACCAAATCTCTTCTAACCAAATAATGAGAGCATCATAATGCACTTGAACTCCATAATTAAGCAACAACCAAAGATGGGCAAGTCTACTAGCAAACATCTCATGATCTAGCACACTAGTTCATGTCACGCGGACTTACGTTGTGAATTTATATATTATGGTTTAGGCTTGTTCGGGGAGCAACATAACTAGGCAAAGGAAACACTTTTGATCAGCCCCCTTCACACTCGAATCAAGTGAGTCATAGCCCCCCTTCAACTCTTTTATGTGTTTTACTTTCGGGGTGAAAAGCATGATAAATAAAATTGCTTTCTATATGTGAAATGAATCTTGAAAGTATGTTTATGATATGGGATATATATTGTATGTTTAATGTGATTTATGTTATATGATGAGCTTGAGCACTGTCTGTAACACCCCGACTAAGGCGGAAACACGAAGTGCCACAGAACGACATGGTACAAAAGATTTAAATATAAAACATCAACATAAAGTTTCAAATGCCATTCAAATTCAAAAGATTTCAAGTTCAAGTTGACGTTTAATAACATTACATAACCAAATTCATAATCAAAGATCAAATGTTTGCATTACTAGTCCAACATGCAACAAGCAAACACATCATCCAAGAGGCGGTCCATAGTGCTAACTTACTGCTCTAGACCTGAAAAACATGAAGAAAAAGTGTCAACTACGAGAGTTGAGTGAGTTCATAGGTTTATGCTACCAACATAGGTACAATCGATCCAAAAAGTGAAGTAATAAATCATAAAGTCTCCAAGAGTTTCCATCGTAAAATACGTACCCAAACCGTATGTTCAACACATAATGTCCATCCATAAATAATATCACTTACATTTAGCCAAAGGCATAATTTGATGAGTAAATGTTTGAGCCACTACTAAGACCATTTCATGTCCCAACCAACATAATATTTCATTTCATAGCACAAGCTGTCAATCAAGTGCTTTAACCATAATTGGGTCGTGCCATGGAGACGACCATTTAAATTTAAAGTAGATTAGAGCACCGCTCGGGTCGGACTGGAAGTGAAGGTCGTCACGAAGGCAACCAACATTCCACCGTTACCTATTTTAGTGGGTGAGTGGACGACTCCTAGTTGCGCAACCCTCTAACTACAGGCCTCCCCTTTCGGAGTTAATAGTAGTGTACCGAAGTGAAACAGTTTGACAGAACTCAAGCTCATCATATAACTTATATCACATTGAACATACAATATATTCCATATCATAATCATTCTTTCAAGAATCATTTCATATATAAAAAGCAATTTTATTTATCATGCTTTTCACCCCGAAAGTAAAACACATAAAAGAGTTTGAAAGGGGGCTATGACTCACTTGATTTGAGAGTGTTAGGGGCTGATCAAATGCGAGATCTTCTTCTAGTTGTGTTGCTCCCCAAGCAAGCCTAAACCATGGTATGTATATATACACAACGTAAGTGTGTGTAGCATGAACTAGTAAGCTAGATCATGAGATGTATACTAGTAGACTTGCCCATCTTTGGTTGTTATTAGATTATGGAGTTCAAGTGTATTATATTGTTCACATTATTTGATTAGAAGATATTTGGTGGTGAAGGTCATTTCTCATTATACGTCTTTGTACGTTTATTGGAATTTCGGTAGTTTGACTTTGATTTATATGATTTCCACCGTATACTTTGCTTAATAATATTATTTGACATTAGTTACCTTATATTATTGGTATTTATGAATATTTTCTGGTTTTGTAGTCACTTATTTAATTTAATATATATTAATTAATTATTTATTCATTTTATTGATTTATTAATCAAATAATTCCTTATAATTACTTTTAAGTACTTAAGTTGCTTTTAAAATTCATGGATAATTATATTTTGATTATATACTGATTTTTATGTTTTTTATTTATAATTTTATGATTTATACTTTTATTTGTGCATTATTTCTATTAATTCAATAATAGTGATTAATTAGTGATTTTTACTTAATTATTTACCTTTAAATTATATAACACTTGTTTCTTGGCTTTTAATTATTTTGCTACAGTAAGTTTAAGTTACTTTCACCATTGGTTATGTAAATTTAACCAAATTCATGATTTACATAATTATTTATTAATTTATATATCTTTTAATTACCATTTAAATTCAATAAATCATGGAAATGCTTAGAAATCACCACACAATCTTTACACCAAAATCCCAGGCCCTTTTAGGCAACTTTTATCATTATGATTTCATATCAATTCAACCTCTCTTGTGTCTTGCTTATTTTGAGGACTTTAAGCTTAAAAATCGTTTACCGAATTAGTGTTTTTAGCCTCATTTCTTAAGCAATTAAGGTACTTCAAAATGGCTTTTCATTCTTGTTTCAATATTTCTAGAAAGTTCATCATAATTTCTTGGTCGTATGATTGTGGTGCATGTGTGTGCTTAAGTTGCATTTTTACATGTTTTCGGTTTATGATTATTTGACCAAGGTGATTTTTGAGCTTATTCTTGCCATGCATCAAATGACTTGAGTTTCTAACACTTTTTAATTGACTTATTTCCAGAAAGTTTATCACAATTTCTTGGTCGTATGATTGTGGTGCATGTGTGTGCTTAAGTTGCATTTTTACATGTTTTCGGTTTATGATTCCTAGCTTATTTTAACATGTTTTATTCCAAGCTTTAAATCCTTGACATTTCATCATATTTTCCAGAATATTTTCATCAAGATTAGCATATTTTTCACTTATAACAAGTCTAGCTTCATCTCATAATCCAACAATAAAAATTTTGTTCAATGGTATTTTTATTAGATTTTATTTAGAACTAAATAATAGTTTTAGATAGCTAATTTAGGGGCATTATCTACTAGCTTCTAGTATAACTATGGCTTGCGGGATCATAAGCAACATAACTAGCACACAAATAATATTAAAAAGAGAGGGTTGTTACATCCTTACCCCCTTAGAAAAATTCCGTCTCGGAATTTGAATTTTCTAAGGGAGGAGGTGCGGATATTTCTCGCGTATAAGGTCTTCTCGCTCCCATGTGAATTCGGGTCCGTGTTTCGAATCCCACCTAACTTTAACAATAGGGATCTTGCTCCTCTAAAGACGCTTTTCATCGCGATCTAGAACTTCTATTGGTTCCTCACGAAATCAGAGCTTATCTTCCACTCGTAATTCCTCGAATGGGACCACTTTCGAGTCATCCGCCACACATTTCTTCAAGTTCAACACGTGGAATGTGTCATGAACATTTCCCAATTCTTGGGGTAATTTCAACTCATAGGCTATGGGGCCTATTGTAGCAATAATTTCGAAAGGCTCTATGTATCGGGGGCTCAACTTCCCTATTTTGCCAAACCTTACGGTTCCTTTCCAAGGCGACACCTTTAATAGCACTTTGTCGCCAACTTCGAACTCTAAAGGCTTCCTTCTTGCATAACCTTATTATTATTATAGTTTAAATATGATTTTTGCTTCCTTTTTCCTTGCCTTTTCTTTGAGCCGTGAATTACCAAGAAAAAGATGGAGGAGAAAAGTTTTTGGAGAGAAAAGAGGTATGTGTGTGTGTATGGGAAAGAGTGGAGGAGTGGGGAATGAAAGGGATGTTGGAGTGTAAGAGTATTCAAGTTTGTCTTGGAAGTGTAAGACATAAGATGCTCTAGATTAATTTTGATTGGGCAATGGGTTTTGGGGGTGCATATGGCCGTGAGTTTTGTTCAAACTTTGAAAGGGTATTTGATTTTTGTTAGTTATTATATGTACATGTATGTGATGTATGTATGTAAGGTGCATGTACTAGTTAAGTACTAGTTATTAGGACCTTATGGTACAAGATGTGTTCCCATTTATAATATATACATATAATCGTATGTATATGTATGTATGCATGTACATTTTGTCTTTCAAATTTGTTATTTACTTATTATTCATCACTTGTATTCATTTTAGTTACACATACATATTTTTATTATTATTCAAGCACTTTTATGTACATCATAGTTTATAAATATATTTTTAGATGGTCATCATATATATATATATATATATATATATATGTGTGTGTGTGTGTGTGTGTGTGTGTGTGTGTGTGTGTTTATATACTTTAATTTGCTTGATGATTAAATTGTTGGACATTAATAAGAATTTTTTGATTGTTATCTCAACTTATGAGACTTCCGTCATTGTTTATAGAACTTGATTAATCAACAATAAAAATTTTGTTCAATGGTATTTTTATTAGATTTTATTTAGAACTAAATAATAGTTTTAGATAGCTAATTTAGGGGCATTATCTACTAGCTTCTAGTATAACTATGGCTTGCGGGATCATAAGCAACATAACTAGCACACAAATAATATTAAAAAGAGAGGGTTGTTACATCCTTACCCCCTTAGAAAAATTCCGTCTCGGAATTTGAATTTTCTAAGGGAGGAGGTGCGGATATTTCTCGCGTATAAGGTCTTCTCGCTCCCATGTGAATTCGGGTCCGTGTTTCGAATCCCACCTAACTTTAACAATAGGGATCTTGCTCCTCTAAAGACGCTTTTCATCGCGATCTAGAACTTCTATTGGTTCCTCACGAAATCAGAGCTTATCTTCCACTCGTAATTCCTCGAATGGGACCACTTTCGAGTCATCCGCCACACATTTCTTCAAGTTCAACACGTGGAATGTGTCATGAACATTTCCCAATTCTTGGGGTAATTTCAACTCATAGGCTATGGGGCCTATTGTAGCAATAATTTCGAAAGGCTCTATGTATCGGGGGCTCAACTTCCCTATTTTGCCAAACCTTACGGTTCCTTTCCAAGGCGACACCTTTAATAGCACTTTGTCGCCAACTTCGAACTCTAAAGGCTTCCTTCTTTGATCCGCATAACTCTTTTGCCGATCTCTTGCGGCTTTGAGCTTTTCTTTAACGATCGCTACCTTGTCCGTTGTCCCTCGGACAAAATCAACGGTAGCTAGGCTCCATTCACCCGTTTCTATCCAACACATGGGTGATCTACACTTACGTCCTTATAAAGCTTCGAATGGTGCACACTGTATGCTAGAGTGGTAACTATTATTGTAGATAAATTCTGCGTACGGTAAGTGCTCATCCCAATTTCCACCATACTCTAATGCACATGCCCTCAACATGTCCTCCAACGTTTGTATCGTACGTTCACTTTGTCCATCCGTTTGAGGGTGGTAAGCTGTGCTTAAGGCTAGTGTCGTACCCATTGCATCTTGCACAAGCTCGCAAAAACGTGAGGTAAATCTACCATCCCTATCGGATATTATGGACAATGGCACACCATGTAATGTCACAATCTTTTCGACATATATGCGAGCTAAACCCTCACTATTCCAATCTTCTTTTATTGGAATGAAAAGGGCTGATTTCGTAAGGCAATCAACAATTACCCATATAGCATCATGACCCTTCTTCGTTCGGGGCAACTTCGTTACTAGGTCCATTGCTATTTGTTCCCATTTCCACTCGGGAATTTCTGGTTGCTTCAACAAACCAAACGGCTTTTGATGCTCCGCTTTGACCATTGCACAAGTCATGCATTGGCTCACGTATCGGGCTACATCACCTTTCATTCCAGGCCACCAAAAATCCCTTTTTAGGCCTTGATACATCTTATCCGCGCCCGGATGAATTGAATACTTGGTATTATGAGCCTCATTCATAAGTCCATTTCTTAATCCATTCAATTTTGGTACCCAAGCTCTCCCTTTGAAGTATAAAATGCCTTCGTCATCCTTATCAAATCTTGCCTCCATTCCACTAAAGGCTTCTTTTCAACGTTCTTTCCTTCAAAGGCCTTCGCTTGATCTTCTAAGATTCGGCCTCTTAGAGACATTCGCACTCGTAAGTGACTAATCCTTGCCCTTGGCGCCTTAGTGTTCACCTTCCTACTAAGTGCATCAGCAACAACATTTGCCTTTCCTGGATGATACTTAATTTCGCACTCATAGTCATTGAGTAGCTCCACCCATCCTTTGCCTCATTTTCAGCATCTTTTGATCAAAGATGTGTTGCAAACTCTTATGGTCGGTAAATATGGTGCACTTGGTGTCATAAAGATAGTGTCGCCATATCTTCAAGGCAAACATCACGGCTCCTAACTCCAAATCGTGTGCCGGATAGTTCTTCTCACATGGCTTCAATTTCCTAGATGCGTATGCAATGACCCTGTCTCTTTGCATTAGTACGCACCCAAGCCCTTTATTCGACGCATCACAATACACTACGAAACCTTCCATTCCGTCCGGCAATGCTAATATCAGTGCTTCGCACAACATGTTCTTTAGCGTTTGGAATGCTTGCTCTTGTTCTTCACCCCATACAAATTCTCTTGACTTTTGGGTCAACTGGGTTAAAGGTACCGCAATCTTAGAAAATCCTTGGATGAACCTTCTATAATAGCCCGCCAAACCTAAGGAAGCTACGCACTTCCGTTGGTGTTTTGGGTGTCTCCCATTTCTTGATCGCTTCTATCTTAGACGGATCTACATGAATTCCTTCTTCGTCCACAATGTGCCCAAGAAATTGAACTTGACGGAGCCAAAATTCACACTTAGAAAACTTAGCGTATAACTTCTCGTCTCTAAGTAACTGTAAGAATATCCTCAGATGTTTCTCGTGTTCACCCTTACTTCTAGAGTATATCAAAATATCATCAATGAATACTATCACGAATTTGTCTAAGTACGGCCTACAGATTCGATCCATTAAGTCCATGAAAACGGCAGGCGCATTCTAAAATCCGTTTTAGGCACATCTTCATCTCGTACCCTCAACTGGTGATAGCCTGATCTAAGGTCAATTTTCGAGAAATACGACGCTCCTTGTAATTGATCGAACAAATCGTCTATTCGCGGCAGTGGATATCTATTCTTGATCGTCAACTTATTCAATTCTCTATAATCGATGCACATTCTCAAAGACCCATCCTTTTTTCTTAACAAAGAGGATTGGCGCACCCCATGGCGAAGAACTAGGTTGGATTAAACCTTTAACAAGCAATTCTTGCAATTGCTCAGAGAGTTCTCGCATTTCGGAGGGCGCTAGCCTATACGGTGCTTTAGCTACGGGGGCTGCCCCGGGAACTAAATCGATCGTAAACTCTACTTGTCTCATAGGTGGAAGTCCGGGTAGTTCGTCAGGAAACACGTCTAGGAAGTCCTTAGCCACCGTTACCTTGTGAGAGTCCTTACTTTTTACTCGCTTATCCACTACTTGTGCCAAGTTTGTGTGGTATTCCTTACGTAAATACTTTCTTACTTTCATAGACGACACTAACTTGGGTTGGACTCCTGCCTTATGGCCTTGTACTATCAACATTTCACCACTATCTAAAGGAATTCGAATGATCTTTTCATGACAATTGATCTCAGCACGTACTTTCGACAACCAATCCATGCCTACTATTATATCAAAGCTTCCTATTTCTATGGGAATCAAGTCTATACTATAATCCTTCTCACCAAACGTTAGTTTGCAATCAGAGATAACTTCCCTAGTCTTATACTCATTTCCATTAGCATATTCAACATAATAAGTTTCATCAAGCTCACTAGGTTTCTTATCAATCAACTCCTTAAATTCAAATGAATTAAAACTTCTTTCGGCTCCAGAATCAAACAACATAGATGCATATACATGATTTAACGGAAACGTACCTACAATGACATTAGGGTCGTCACGTGCCTTATTCACTCCATGCCTACTATTATATCAAAGCTTCCTATTTCTATGGGAATCAAGTCTATACTATAATCCTTCTCACCAAACGTTAGTTTGCAATCAGAGATAACTTCCCTAGTCTTATACTCATTTCCATTAGCATATTCAACATAATAAGTTTCATCAAGCTCACTAGGTTTCTTATCAATCAACTCTTTAAATTCAAAAGAATAAAACTTCTTTCGGCTCCAGAATCAAACAACATAGATGCATATACATGATTTAACGGAAACGTACCTACAATGACATTAGGGTCGTCACGTGCCTTATTCACTCCCATAGCATACACTCTTCCTCTAGCTTTGCCTCCTTGACTCCCATGATTTCCTTGAGCTCTCCCTAACCGTGGACAAGTGTTTCTCCAATGGTCTGTGTCTCCTCATTCATGGCATTTCCCCCGTGGTCTTCCATTCCTTGGCCCAGACCGATAGTAAGTGGCAAGGTGTCCCATTCGGTTGCTAGTGGTGCAACGTCTACACTCTCCCCGGTGACGGTAACCACATCGGTTACAACTCGGGGGCATGTCACGATTTGGGTTGGGGTTAGCATCAACAACACTATAGTTTCTCACTACTTTGTGCCTCTTAGGAGGTCCATACTCCCCTTCGATCATTTGAGTGGCTTCCCCCACTTCGTTTCTCATTGGATTCACCTCTTGAATACTTTCCACTCCTAACTAAATCATCCACCATCTTAGTTTCCACACTAATGACTTGTTCGATGGTAGTGGGGGTTGCTGCAGTAACCATCCTTCTCACTCCAGACATTAGTCCATTGATGAACCTCTCAATCTTCTTTGTCTCCGGAGTCACCATATCAGGCACAAGCACACATAACTCATGGAAGATAATCACATAGGCTTCCAACTCCACTCCTTTCATGGTGAGATTTCAACACTTAACTTCTAACTTTTGAACCCGCTTCTCGAGGACAATATTCTCACACTAAGTTATGTGAATGAGTTCAACTCACGACTCCATGATCCCACACGTGCGGATATACACTTATGAAGTACATAGAGGTCTCATTTGCATACATATATATATATCTATACTACTATATATATAATATATATATATATAAAATCTATATATTATATATATATCTATACTACTATATAAAGATTATCACCCCAAGACAAAAAAGAAAAGTGTTACAAGAAAGTTACATGCGAAATTACCAAACTGCCCTTAATGAATTAACTTACACTCTAAACCCTTATTTTAATAATTAACACTTTAAGCCCTTATCTTTTAAAATATTCCACTATCACCTTAACATCAACCTACACCACTTGACACCGCCACCACCACCAATAATACCGTCACCGACACCACTAGACCGTCGTCCCCGCCACCGCCGCCGCATTGCGCGGGTACCATGCTCGTATATTATATAAATATTATATATATATATTATAATTACATAAAATTAGATATATATATATATATATAAATATATGTATGTATATTTACTCCCAAATTCAAACTTATTACTTATAGCCTCAATAGTTAGGCTTTAACTTACCACTAATGTACTTTAGATAAGGTCATTACGTGACCACCATATATGTACATGTATCTAAATCCATCTCCCTTTCTTATTCGCGCAAAGCTTTCCACTTTAATTAAACAAGTGGTTGGGTAATATAGAATAAAGCAAACATGCTCTTATGTTACCAAGAAAGTTCACATAATCTGTATTCGAACTTGAAGCATGTAAAAGTGGTGTAAGATGGACGAACTGGGCAAAACTCATAAAATATGAAACGTAGCCCTATGAGTTAAGTTTCACCTCCAATTGGAATCAGGTCTAAAGACGAATTAGAACTAAAGTAACGGTCTTTCTACCAAAAGTGGTCAGAACAGGATTTTATCGCAACAACAACCTTTATAATGAGGATAACTATAACACGAAGAGAATAACACATCATGTAACCATAGAGAGGCATTAAGCATACATATATATCATCCAAGATAAGTTTACAAAATTTGCAAGATGCCAAGTATTATGTGGCTATTGCCACTTACACATAATAAAATTCAAGAAATAACAAGCAAAACATAATTGTTCATAGATAGGAATAGGTTCATAATGGAAAAATAAACTCCTAAGTCCACAACCTAATCATGAGAGACAACACAAGTACGCATAAGGACGCGACTATCCAACCCATTACTTGGTTCGTCCAAGATATCCTCCTCGTCTCCACTATAGCCAACCCCGAATAATCAACGGCGCACTCCATCGTACTCATGGCCTTCTCCCAAAGTAGCTCATGATCTCTTACTCTCTCCCTAGTGTACCTCAATCCTCTCGCGATTCCCCAAGTTCTTTTGCTTTCTTCTTCACTCATGCCTCGAGGGGGTAGGGGAGGAGGTACTCCGTATATCCCTCTTGACGTCCCCTCTCCACAAAGCCTCATGTCCGGCCTTCCAACATATCCTTGGTCGGGCACATAAGTATAGTGCATCGGGACATCAGGAGGAATATAAGGATCCCAGATAGGGCCAATCCTCTCACGCACGGGACGAAGGTCACGCTTTCTTGCGGTGTAGCGGATGCGGGGACCCGCTGGTGCCGGTGGTGGTGGTCGGGCTGGAGACTGAATGGGTGAACGGCTCCGGGAGCGACTAGGAGCGTCACTCCTAACGCTATCCGCCTTCCCGCTCTCCGATGAGTCCTCGGTCGGCTCGGTTTCCTCTTCTTCCTCTTCATGAAGTGGTTGTGGCGGTTGCTCTTGCTCTTGTCGTCTCCTTTCTTCTTCTTCCATTCGGTCCACAAATACAAGTTTCTTGGTCGAGGGGCTGATCTGGAGGTTCCGCTAGCTTGCGACATGATGTTCCTATATAGGTTACATAAGGTGTGAGATAACGACTCGATCCGACGCTGAGACGACCATTCACGACTGATTTGACCATTGACGACCCACACGACAATTTGCGGACTGCAAGACGACTTCACGGACCGTATGACGACCTTAACTATCCAACAACCAACTAACCAACTCGACCGACGACTCACAAGCTTGATGACCGAACCATAACATGACCATCCACAACCAACATAAGCAACAATAACCAACACGACTACCGACGACCAACCTTGACTTCCAACGACAAATATCACCATTTATAATCGACGTAATAACTAGAAATCGACTTGTGAATAACTCTCATGCATTATATCTATATGGACAAGGTAATACTAGCCAAATGGAGGTAGTAACTAAGGGTTCTAATAAGTAATGCAAACATTGGATTTGGTTATGCGTCTTTTGCACCAAGAATCGTTTTAAAGCTTATTTTCAAAAGACTCATTTTTGAACATTTCTTAGACAATTAATTCGATCACTCCATGTTTCATCCTTAGCTAGTCGTAGTTGGCCAAGCTACGCTTCGCTAAGGCGAACAATTTATGATCGAATTGATTCTTTAAGAGATGTTCGACTCGTTTTGAAAATACGTAGGTTATAGCAAAAATTCTCTATAACCTTGGCTCTGGTACCATTTTTCTGTAACACCCCGACTAAGGCGGAAACACGAAGTGCCACAGAACGACATGGTACAAAAGATTTAAATATAAAACATCAACATAAAGTTTCAAATGCCATTCAAATTCAAAAGATTTCAAGTTCAAGTTGACGTTTAATAACCATTACATAACCAAATTCATAATCAAAAGATCAAATGTTTGCATTACTAGTCCAACATGCAACAAGCAAACACATCATCCAAGAGGCGGTCCATAGTGCTAACTTACTGCTCTAGACCTGAAAAACATGAAGAAAAAGTGTCAACTACGAGAGTTGAGTGAGTTCATAGGTTTATGCTACCAACATAGGTACAATCGATCCAAAAAGTGAAGTAATAAATCATAAAGTCTCCAAGAGTTTCCATCGTAAAATACGTACCCAAACCGTATGTTCAACACATAATGTCCATCCATAAATAATATCACTTACATTTAGCCAAAGGCATAATTTGATGAGTAAATGCTTGAGCCACTACTAAGACCATTTCATGTCCCAACCAACATAATATTTCATTTCATAGCACAAGCTGTCAATCAAGTGCTTTAACCATAATTGGGTCGTGCCATGGAGACGACCATTTAAATTTAAAGTAGATTAGAGCACCGCTCGGGTCGGACTGGAAGTGAAGGTCGTCACGAAGACAACCAACATTCCACCGTTACCTATTTTAGTGGGTGAGTGGACGACTCCTAGTTGCGCAACCCTCTAACTACAGGCCTCCCCTTTCAGAGTTAATAGTAGTGTACCGAAGTGAAACAGTTTGACAGAACTCAAGCTCATCATATAACTTATATCACATTGAACATACAATATATTCCATATCATAATCATTCTTTCAAGAATCATTTCATATATAAAAAGCAATTTTATTTATCATGCTTTTCACCCCGAAAGTAAAACACATAAAAGAGTTTGAAAGGGGGCTATGACTCACTTGATTTGAGAGTGTTAGGGGCTGATCAAATGCGAGATCTTCTTCTAGTTGTGTTGCTCCCCAAGCAAGCCTAAACCATGGTATGTATATATACA
This sequence comes from Erigeron breviscapus, assembly GCA_034093135.1. Taxonomy (NCBI): domain Eukaryota; kingdom Viridiplantae; phylum Streptophyta; class Magnoliopsida; order Asterales; family Asteraceae; genus Erigeron; species Erigeron breviscapus. The sequence continues at coordinate 106,530,979 of CM067168.1, forward strand.
CAACGTAAGTGTGTGTAGCATGAACTAGTAAGCTAGATCATGAGATGTATACTAGTAGACTTGCCCATCTTTGGTTGTTATTAGATTATGGAGTTCAAGTGTATTATATTGTTCACATTATTTGATTAGAAGATATTTGGTGGTGAAGGTCATTTCTCATTATACGTCTTTGTACGTTTATTGGAATTTCGGTAGTTTGACTTTGATTTATATGATTTCCACCGTATACTTTGCTTAATAATATTATTTGACATTAGTTACCTTATATTATTGGTATTTATGAATATTTTCTGGTTTGTAGTCACTTATTTAATTTAATATATATTAATTAATTATTTATTCATTTTATTGATTTATTAATCAAATAATTCCTTATAATTACTTTTAAGTACTTAAGTTGCTTTTAAAATTCATGGATAATTATATTTTGATTATATACGGATTTTTATGCTTTTTATTTTATAATTTTATGATTTATACATTTATTTGTGCACTATTTCTATTAATTCGGTAGTAGTGATTAATTAGTAATCTTTACTTAATTATTTACCTTTAAGTTATATAACACTTGTTTCTTGGCTTTTAATTATTCTGCTACAGTAAATTTAAGTTACTTTCACCATTGGTTATGTAAATTTAACCAAATTCATGATTTACATAATCTATTTATTAATTTATATATCTTTTAATTACCATTTAAATTCAATAAATCATGGAAATGCTTAGAAATCACCACACAATCTTTACACCAAAATCCCAGACCCTTTTAGGCAACTTTTATCATTATGATTTCATATCAATTCAACCTCTCTTGTGTCTTGCTTATTTTGAGGACTTTAAGCTTAAAAATCGTTTACCGAATTAGTGTTTTTAGCCTCATTTCTTAAGCAATTAAGGTACTTCAAAATGGCTTTTCATTCTTGTTTCAATATTTCTAGAAAGTTCATCATATTTTGATAATCCAAGTCGTGATAGTGGTGGTGGTGTGATATGTGCATTTTAAAGCTTTCGGTTAGTGATTATTTGACCCGAAAAGGTGATTTTTGAGCTTATTCTTGCCATGCATCAAATGACTTGAGTTTTATCCTTTTTAATTGACTTATTTCCAGAAAGTTTATCACATTTTCTTGGTCATATGATTGTGGTACATGTGTGTGCTTAAGTTGCATTTTTACATGGTTTCGGTTTATGATTCCTAGCTTATTTTAACATGTTTTATTCCAAGCTTCAAATCCTTGACATTTCATCATATTTTCCAGAATATTTTCATCAAGATTAGCATATTTTTCACTTATAACAAGCCTAGCTTCATCTCATAATCCAACAAATATCCAACCTTCTTAAATCTAGCATGCATGTAATCATCTCATTATTTTAACAACAAATCTCTATCAATACATCATTCAACAATATAAAAACTTTCTTTTCATGAAATTTCCAGAAATATTTTCATCAAAAACTCATGAAATCCTTTCAATCTTTCAATGAATAAGTCACTTTACAAGCCTTTTAATATGTAATAACACTTTTGGGTCTTAAACTAGTTAAATCCTTGGATCTTTCTCCATGGATTTCGACATGCATGAGCATGGGAAGAAAGATCCTATCAACTTGCCCTCATTAAGTGTATATTTCAAAGAAAAACAAGAAGAAAATATAAACTTTTGATAATACCTTTGAATATCAACATAAACAAAATAAATCTAGTAAAGAGATGAAGATATATACCCTTGATGAACTCGGTTTCGTGATGAGAAAATGGCAGAAAATTTCGTGGTCCTTATGCTCAATATAACCCTTATTCCAAGCTTAAAATAACCCTTAATCCACACTTGAATCAACCCTTGTTTAATCCTTTAAGAACCCTTATTATTATTATAGTTTAAATATGATTTTTGCTTCCTTTTTCCTTGCCTTTTCTTTGAGCCGTGAATTACCAAGAAAAAGATGGAGGAGAAAAGTTTTTGGAGAGAAAAGAGGTATGTGTGTGTGTATGGGAAAGAGTGGAGGAGTGGGGAATGAAAGGGATGTTGGAGTGTAAGAGTATTCAAGTTTGTCTTGGAAGTGTAAGACATAAGATGCTCTAGATTAATTTTGATTGGGCAATGGGTTTTGGGGGTGCATATGGCCGTGAGTTTTGTTCAAACTTTGAAAGGGTATTTGATTTTTGTTAGTTATTATATGTACATGTATGTGATGTATGTATGTAAGGTGCATGTACTAGTTAAGTACTAGTTATTAGGACCTTATGGTACAAGATGTGTTCCCATTTATATATATATACATATAATCGTATGTATATGTATGTATGCATGTACATTTTGTCTTTCAAATTTGTTATTTACTTATTATTCATCACTTGTATTCATTTTAGTTACACATACATATTTTTATTATTATTCAAGCACTTTTATGTACATCATAGTTTATAAATATATTTTTAGATGGTCATCATATATATATATATATATATATATTCGCTGTGTGTGTTTGCATACATTAATTTGTACATATTAGTTTATAATATATATATTTTATAGTGGTATATATATTTGTGTTGCATACACTTTAATTTGCTTGATGTTTAAATTGTTGGACATTTATAAGAATTTTTTGGATTGTTAGTTCAACTTATGAGACTTCCGTCATTGTTTATAGAACTTGATTGATCAACAATAAAATTTTTGTTCAATGGTATTTTTATTAGATTTTATTTAGAACTAAATAATAGTTTTAGATTGCTAATTTAGGGGCATTATCTACTAGCTTCTAGTATAACTATGGCTTGCGGGATCATAGGCAACATAACTAGCACACAATATAATATTAAAAAGAGAGGGTTGTTACACTGTCAAACCTTGGTCCCCGGTCACACTACTATTAACTCATTGAGGCCTGTAGTTAGAGGGTTGCACAACTAGGATTCGTCCCCTCACTCACATCAGTGGCGACAGGTTGATTTGGCCGCCTACGTGGCCGCCTTCAACGATGTCGGTCATGGGGTGCTCTAATCTACTTTATATATATTATTGGTCGTCTCCATGGCACGACCCCTTTATTAGTATTATCACACATGATTGACAGCATGTGCTTCTATTATCATTTTTATGGGACATGTCATCATTATTATTATTATTTTGGACGTAAAATGGTCTTAGTAGTGGCTCAAGCAGGAACTCATCAAATTATGCCTTTGGCTAGATGATATGGATATTATTTATGAATGGTTATTATGATTTGAACATACGGTTTGGGTATGGACGTTAAGATGAAATTCTTGGAAGTTTTATGACATATTATTTCTTGAACATTGATGGAATATAAATGTGTTGTTAGTATAAACCTATGAACTCACTCAACTCTTGTAGTTGACACTTTATCTTCATGCTTTTCAGGTCTAGAGCAGTAAGCTAGCTATTTGACCGGCTCTTGGATGTTGTACTTGCTGTAAGTCCCAACTCGTTAGATGGTACTACTGAAGACACCTCTATGTCGATGGTGGAGTTACTTTGCAATATATGCACTGAACTGGAGACGACCAGTTGCAGTGTGTATATACCAAGTTCTAGATAGATTACTTATATAAAAGACAATAAGTAAAGAACAATGCAATAATACAAATAACTTGTAAGGTAACTTGATGAGACAATATGTATTTTTCAATGTGTAATTTATTTATTGATATTAAACAAATTACAAGGTTGATGCGGAACCAAGATAATACACGAATGTAAATATCCTAACAACCTATGAAATACAATTGATCTACACTCGGAATTTCTCAAGACAATCGAAACACTTAAAGTTGTGAAATGTTCCTTTTAGCGATTGAGAGAATATTGCACAAGTTCACCAAGAATATTGCAGGTTTGCAAAGTATGAATTCTATCGAAGTTTATTCGAAGAAGTAATATTCTTGGTTGTGCAATGACTTGTATTTATAGGCAAAGTTAACATTGGGATGTTAACTTTGGCCGTACAAATGTGGTTGGGAGCATTTAAGGAATAGCATTTAATTCCATAAAAGGCAGTGTAAAGTCGCATGTTAAAGTGACTTTACTCAACCACCTTAATGTACCTTTTAGTACTTAAATAATAAGATAAGGCTTATTATCCGGGTAAAGGTACATAAAGTATACAAGTCAATTCCTCGTAATCAGTGTAAAGCTTTGTAAGGGCTTTCCACTGATGGTCTCCAGTTTGTAACTGACTAGAATGTCAACTGGGCTTCGCTACCATTGCCATTCTCTATCTGCCATTTGTTGTCTTCGACTTCAACTGGAATGCTTCTTCAACTTGGTCAGTTCTCAACTGGAGGAAGTCTTCAGTTGCGTTAACTGTACGGTGCAACTGGACTTCAATATATTTCTCGACAAATCATCTTGGTCACCAGTTTCACTAGTCTCCAGATGCAACTGGTGACTGGCAAGTGTGAACTGGTGACTGGCCAGTTCCAGGTGAACTAGTCCTAACAAATTCCCCCTATTTGTCTAGAAATATAGTCTAAGTCTTTTCTAGTTCTTGTATCTGTACAAGTGTGAACTGGAAGGACTTGTTCGATTTAAATCTATCTAAGTTATCTAAGGCATTTTTATAGATCAATAAATGCCTTAGGTTTTTCTTTTATGTTTGTTAGATTTTAATCTATTATCTACCTTGTGGTTACAAACTGGTAACTTCATTTATACAAGGGAATGAAATTTATACAAGTTACAGAATGTAAATACAAATACAAGTAGATAACTGAAGAAAGAACTTAATGAGATGGCCCTTCGCCAGTTCTTCTTCTCTTGGCAACTGAAGAGATAGGCTGAGTATCTTCAGGGTCAATATTCAACTTTTGCTCAAGATTTTCTTTATGTTGAATCTTCCCCCTTAGAAAGTTTACCCATGCTTTCTCGAACCTATTCTTTTGTGCCTTTGCATCCAGTATATTCACCATCTCAACCCATTCGCTGAACCCATATTGCATAGCACCAGGATCATCAGTTCTAACCAGTGGCCCACCAGTATACTTAACTTCGACTTGGAAAACTTTGGTGCCTGGCTTGATTGTAACATTGACACTATTGATAGTACCACTATGTCTTCTGGTTGACATGATCTGGGAGTAGTAGCCTCTAGCTTCAGATTCATTTGTTATTTTTATACTCCCAGCACCAGCAGCCAGTACAGCGGACTTAATGTCTTCATTGGATACCTCGCCAGTTGGTTCAACGAATGTGCTAAGGTCAGCATCCCTTGCATCTCTTGTTAGTGGTCTTCTTGGTTGTGGAATCCTTCTTCTTGGTGGATTCAATACACTTTTCACAACCTTCTTAACATTTGCAATACGTTTAAGAATCCCACTGGCCCTTATCTCCTTAGCCTTCTCCACTGAAATGTTTAGACGTCTGGCATCAAATTCTGCTTCATCCTCAGCATAGTGTCTGTCCAGTTCTACATCTAGCATTTCATTTAACTGGTCAACTATCCTAGGATCATTCTTAACCCTAACATACTCCTCCTTAGTGATACCCAGAAGATTGGCATCACTCATTTCAAGCAACTTAATCTGAGCAAGATGTGCCCTGGCTTCAGCTTGGTTTCTTTGTTTCATTTTCTTTCTTTCTTTAATGTCATTACCAAGTCTGGCCAGTCTTCTACTATCACTATCTGAAACTGGAGGGAGTATATCAGTATTGCCAGTTTCCAACATTACATCAGTGGCCGGCTGGGCAGATGCATCACCAGCTAAACCTTTACCTTTGTCCAAAACAACATTCCCCCTATCTCCAACATCACCAGATCCACCCACTCTTTGCTCACCAGCTTCAGTACTGGTAGCCACAACCAATTCTCTTCCAGATTCAGATGGAGTCCTTCCAGGTACAACTGGTGTAAGGACTGAACTTCTTTCCCCCTTGGCAGCATCTAGACCTGCCCTAATACCTTCCCATTCAGAGGGGTGAGATGGCAACCGGTCAAGAGGCTGCCATGACTGCAAGTCCTTACACTCTTTGAAAATTCCACACATCATCCTGAAGGACCTCCATAAGTGGTTTGTCTCCTTGGACTGGGTCAAGACATTTGCAACAACTTGGTCTTGACCAGTTTTCAATTCATTCAAGATTTTGGAGTCCTCATCCAAACCGGAGACAACCTTATCCCCAGATCGACCACCTTAATGTATGTCAAATGATCTTTGTGGTATCTGGAGAAGGACTTGGTGTTCTTGTCAAGTGTCTTCTGAATCTCCTCCACCCTGGTTAGAAGGTTTTGGAGATCGGCTTGTAGTGAGACAACTTGACTGTCCAGTGACAAAGGAGAAGGTGTCACTGGACCACTAGCAGTTACTACTGGAGCAACTGGAGGAGGCAAACTGATGGAAGTCTCCCCAGTTGTCAGGCCAGCAGTTGAAGAAATTATTGGAGTGGTGGTTGAAGAAAGGACTGGAAAAACAAATTGTTGTTCATGCTGAGAAAGCTCAGGTGTGAACAACGGCGACGGTGGGGGTGGCATTTCTCGAGCAAGTGAGAATTGCCCAGTTGGTAAAGGAGCGAAATTTATTGGTAAAGATATATCTATAGGCATATTTACTTGGGGAGGTGAAACTGAAATTGATGCGTCTGGAAGTGAGACTGGAGATGAAGGGTCTTGAGCTTGTATAGAAGCATCAAGAATCTCCTGGTCTGTTTCAGTACCTTCAGAATCCGAAGATTCAATAAGGATTTCCTCGTCATTAACACTCATGTCCAGATCCATGAATGTAACTGAGGGCTGACCAGTTACCTGGTCAGTCTCCAGATGACCTTCCCCAGTTTCCTGGATGGGTACATCTGTTGATGGATCAGATACCGAAGTATCTTCACCAGGGATAGATGTGATGGGGGTTGCTTCAGTTATGGTTGCTCTATCCTCAACCACAACATTAGACACACTGGAGGGTCCCTCATTATTTTGAGGCCCGCCCAGTTGCCTTTCTGACTCACCTTCAAGAGGTGCATCAGTTGAAGCGAATGCCAGTTGCATTCGTTCAGGAATTTCAACCTCACCAGCTTCAGATACCAGTGAGTCTAGATTCCTTAGCATATCTGGAGCAGTGTACGGTGAATTTGTACTATTATATGTTTCTCTGCCCAGAATTTGCTTAAAACAAAGTGAGAGGAACCTTGAAAAGGGAATACAAACACCCCTTGTGCCCTTCAGCTTTTGAACCAGGCTTCTATACAGAATATCTGCAAAGTCCACTCTCAATCCGTTCCACAAGCAGTAAGCCATCTCTGCTTGCGAGGAGTTAATCTGGTCAAGTCCACCAGAACTCCCACCCATGCTCTCCACCAGGTGGATGAAAAAGTACCTCCATGAAGGTGTAAGGCCCTTCATGGTCATCGCACCTTTTGTCTTTAACACCCCATTCTCCAAACACTCCCTGTGTCCCATTTCAAGAAGTACTTGGCGAAAGTTTATATTTGGGGGCAAGACGACTGGAGATTCACCCTCTCTCCAGTAATTGAGGCGTAAGGCATTCCTCAATATATCAGCTGACAAGGTACACTGGATTGTTCCATCCTTTAATGTGAAACTGATGGAGGAACAATCGGAAGAAAGAACGGAAGTGTACCAAAACTCACATAAGTAGTTGTGAAACATCTTACGTGGGTTTAGAGAGAATGAGGGTCCTATTGGAGAATTCTTAAAAACTTTTGAATTCTACCAATAAGGGTATCGGACCCTTGAGATCCTCGTAGGCTGGCCATAGGATTATTTGGATTTAGTTTTATGACCGAAGCACTACTAGGGGAACCAGGTGCCTGTGTGACATCTGGTGAGGGATTGTATGGAACAGTAAAGAGATTTACATCTCTTGAACGAGATGATCTAGGAGCCATAGAAGAATGAAAAGAAATTTGGGATTTAGGGTTTTTGATTTGTGAAGCAAAGAGAAAAATGAAGCAATTTTGATGATTGGAAGTAAATGAAGGAATGTAAGAGAAGGAAGTAAATGAGTTCGGAGTAAATAAGGGTATTTATAAAGGGATTCAAGATCCCAATGAAACACCAAAATTATATTTTAATAAAGACAATCCTTTTTGTAGATATTTTTACAAAAGTTGGTTTGAATTTTGAAATAAAATAATGATTTGCCATGTAAACATTAAATGCTTCCATGTCAGCATTAAATGCTACGACGGCTTATCTTACCCACGCGCCCACTCACTTTTTGTTTTCCCAATACAAACAGTTGTCAAGTACTAAAATGGTTTCAAACACGTCAGATCACGATATCAAGTGGTTTAAAAACACTCGAGTATCATCACGTGTCACACATATTGACCAAGTATTTGTAACGTTATAAAAATAAGACAAGACTGAACCTGGTAACTGGAGGATCAATCCAGTACCAGTTTCCAACTGGAGAGTTCTCCAGTTGCATTTTCAAACAAAAACGAATTTTAGTCAGAAAATTATTTTGAGTCTTTCCCCTAAAATGATGATCCAGATATCAATTAGTGCCAAGATAGTATCACAAAGGCGTTCGATAGCCTGGCGAGCAAGGATAATCTAGACCTCCTCAACTGGAGAACTTCATCAGTGTCACTGACGCGTTCAATAACAAAGAAAGCTCCAGTTAAGGGTTTAACATTCCCAGTTCGCTGATGAGATGTTTAAAGGTTTTCTCATCGAGAGGTTTAGTAAAAACATCAGCTAACTGTTTGTCAGTGGGGATGAATTGAATTTCAATATCTCCTTTCATAACATGATCTCGAATAAAATGATACCTGATGTCAATATGCTTTGTTTTGGAGTGCATCACTGGGTTGTGAGATATAGCAATTGCACTGGTGTTGTCACAAAAGATTGGGGTCTTGGTATACTTCTGACCATAATCTAGTAACTGGTTCTTGATCCAGAGAATCTGGGCACAACAACTGGCCGCAGAAATGTACTCTGCCTCAGCAGTGGACATAGAGACTGAAGTCTGCTTCTTGCTGGTCCAACTTACCAGTTTTCCTCCAAGGAAATGACAACCACCAGTTGTTGATTTTCTATCTATCTTACAACCTGCATGATCATAATCTGAATAACCCATTAGATCTAATCCTGAGCCTTTGGGGTACCAAAGACCAAGATTAGGACACCCTTTCAGGTATCTAAAGATACGCTTTACAGCGTGCAAATGTGATTCTTTAGGGTTAGCCTGAAACCTGGCACATAAACATGTTGCAAACATTATATCTGGTCGACTGGCAGTTAAGTACATCAGTGAACCAACCATACCTCTATAGTCAGTTATGTTAACTGGTTTGCCAGTTGGGTCAGAGTCCAAATTCAATGGTGCTGCAATAGGTGTGTTTTCGATGGGATTGAATCATATTTGTATTTTCTTAACAAATCTCTGACATATTTTCCTTGGTTTATGAAAAATTCCATTTCCAGTTTGTTTAATCTGAAGACCTAAGAAAAATGTTAATTCACCCATTAAGCTCATCTCATACTCAGATGACATGATTTTAGAAAACCTTTTACACATTGCATCATCAGTTGAACAAAAATAATGTCATCAACATAAATTTGTACCAATAAGATATTACCTCTTTCTTTCAAGATAAACAAGGTATTATCTATTGCACCTCTTTGAAAGCCATTTTTTAAGAAGATGTTTAGTTAAAGTATCATACAAAGCTTTGTTCAGTCTATAGACCCAATGTGGATGCTTTTCATCGATGAAACCTGGAGTCTGCTTAACATAAACTTCTTCTTCCAATGTTCCATTTAGGAACGCACTTTTGACATCCATCTGGAAGACCTTGAACTGCAGATGGGCTGCATAAGCAAAAATATTCTTATGGCTTCAAGTCTTGCAACTGGAGCAAAAGTTTCATCAAAGTCAACGCCCTCTGCTTGACAATAACCCTGGGCAACTAGTCTGGCCTTGTTTCTTACAACCTGGCCATCTTCATCCATTTTGTTTTGGTAGACCCATCTGGTACCAATAGGTTCTTTCTTTAACCCTGGTGGACAAGGAACAAGCTCCCAAACATTGTTCCTTTCAAACTGGAGGAGCTCTTCTTGCATAGCTTCCACCCAGCTTGGGTCTGCCATAGCCTCGTCAATCTTCTTTGTTCAATTAAAGATAAGAAGGTGACGTTTAAGCATTGCTCACTGGTGGCTCTTCTAGTCTGAACCCCACTAGTTGGATCACCCACAATTTGTTCAATTGGGTGGGCTTTAGTCCATCTAGTGTATTGACTAGGCTGGTGAACTACAATATCAGTGCAAGTCACATGGCGATCTTCTTCAGTTGCAATAGCATCTGGAGAAGGATCAGTCCAAACAACTTCTACATCCTCATCAGAGTCAATGAGGTCTCTATTAGCATCATGAAATTCCTCATTTGAAGGCATTTCACGAACAACTGGAGAAGTAGGTGCTTGAACTGGTGCTGATATTGGAATGGCACGAACATCAGATCCAATCACCAATTCTTGTGGTAAGTTGAAATTGATGGAAGGATAAAATGATGTGTCACTGGTGATGTTCTTCTTCTTAACTGGTTCCAATTTGTTGTAACTGGAAACATTTTCTGGTGAAACAACTGACCGATGAACTTGGTCAGTTTCACCAAAATTGATTGGAATGACTGGAGAGATATCAAGGCTTGGTCTCTTGTTGATTGCTTCAGTTGATTCATCAAATGTGACATGAATTGTCTCATGAACCTTTTGGAGTCTATAATTATAAACTCTAAAGGCCTTTCGAATATCTGAATAGCCTAAAAATACTCCTTCATCAGCTTTTGCATCAAACTTTCCAAGCTGACTGGAATCGTTCAGTATATAAACTGGACAACCAAATACATGGAAATATCCAATATTTGGTTTTCGATTCCTGAGTACTTCGTAGGCAGTCTTCTTATGTCTCTTGATGTAGACTGACCGGTTTTGGGTGTGACAAGCAGTTGCAACTGCCTCAGCCCAAAAACTGGTGGGAAGACCAGATTCAGATAGCATACTTCTGGCTGCTTCTATCAGTGTACGATTCTTTCTTTCCACAACTCCATTCTGCTCTGGAGAGTGAACTGATGAGAAGTTTTGAGAGATGCCAGTGTCATTGCAAAATGTTTCGAGTACTTTATTTTGGAATTCAGTACCATTATCACTTCGCAACTGACAAACTTTTCGAGTATACTTGAGCTCAATTCGTTTGATAAGAGAGATGATTTCAGCAGATGCATCACTTTTGGATCTGATGAATACCACCCAGCAGTATCTGGTGAACTCATCAACCACAACTAGAGTGTACTTCTTTCCAGCTCTAGTTTGAACATTCACTGGACCAAAAAGATCCATATGGAGCATGTGAAGAGGTTCAGTGATGCTAAAATTTTTCCTAGTTTTAAAACTGGCTCTTTTCTGCTTGCCCATCTCACACCCTGGACATGGCTTTTCCTTATTGAAGGAAATCTGAGGTATCCCATCAACCAGTTGCTTGCGAGACAACTTGTTAATGTTTTTGAAATTTATGTGGGATAACCTTTTATGCCATAGCCAGTTGGTGTCCTCATCAGCTTTGGTATAGAAACATTGCTCTGTTGGAGCTGGTTCCATATCCATGATGTACACATTTCCTTTTCTTGGTGCAATCATCACCACTTTCCAATCCTTGTTAAATATGGTGCCTTGAGCAATATCGAACAATACTCTGAAGCCATCATCGCAAAGTTAGCTTACACTGATCAGGTTGTATTTCAAACCATTCACAAATGCAACTCTTTTGAATTCGACTTGTCCATTATTGAGAACACCATATCCTTCAGTCTTTCCAGATTGATCGTTACCAAACGTCACTGTCGGCCCATCTTGGACAGTGAACTCTTCCAGTAGGGGCTTACATCCGGTCATAGTCCGGCCAGCAGCGCTGTCCAGATACCAGATATTCTTCTTTCGATTGCCCTACACACACACAAAAATCATTAGTTCTTTTTGTGAACCCATCTTTTCTTGATGGGTCCACTGGACTTCTCTACAGAAGCCACAGTTGATTGTTGAGGTGTTAAACTGGAGGCTGCATCTGGAGTTTTATCACCAGCTCCAGGTGCAGGAGTAAAAACGATTGGTACTTGATACTTGCTCCCTTTATTTTTACCAGATTTTGTTCCAGATGGAACGTTCTTTTGTTTAGGTTTTGAAGGGAGTGATTTAATATTTTGTTTGAAAACTGGAGGTGATAAACCTCCTTCCAGATTGTTAATCCGGGCAGTACAACTCTGACCTGCCGAGACAAAAGTTGGAGTTGACTTTCCAGATTAACCAAAATATTATTTTGATCAGGCAGTTGAACCTTGGACCTTGGTTCAACTGGAGATTTAGTCTGTCGGGTCTTGGGCACCTTAGACTTTTGAGGTAAAGGCTTGTTACCAGTGGCCTTTTTGACTGGAGCTTTAGCCTGTTTGGCTCCAGTTTTAACCTCAATGGGGGTGGTCTCAAAGGTTTCAGTTTCAACATCTTCAGGTTGATCATAAGGTGTTTCAACCTGGAGAGCTGGAGGCAATGCATGAAGATCTGGTATAAGAGCTGCCATCTCCAGATCTTCAGATTTCCATGCATTTTTCTGGGCATCGATAGTTCTTGAAAATGCATCATAGTTTTTGCCAGATGCTTTTACCCATGACTTGATAATCTTTTGTGCTTTTTCAAAGTCAGAAAATAATTTTTGATTATCAAGTTCTAAAGCCTCAATCTTTAAAACTGACTCCTTGAGAGCCAACTGGACACTTTGCAAATCATTCAGTTGTGGTTTAACATTGTTCAGTTCAATTAAGATAGTGTCAAGATATCTTTCACTATCAGCTCTACAGTTTCCACAAATGCCAAATCACCACTTAATGATTCAGCCAGGTCCAGTTTTAGTTCAGGGTCAACCTGGTTATCATAGTCACATACCTTCTTCAGTATGATGTCACCCATCTTCCAGAGATGACATCTTCTTTCACCACATGTTGCTGTTGTAAATCTTCCAAGGCCATGAAACACATGTCCCTTTCCTCTTCTTCATCATCAGATGAGTCATCAGAGTACTCCCATTTTCCCTCAGTTTGTGCATTAAGCACTGATCCTTTTCCTTTTGCATGGACAGGAGGGCAATCTGGGCCTTAAGCTTCTTGTATTTTGCTTTGTAGCTATCATCAGGCCGATTGAAATTAGGGACAGAGGGGCCAGTTTGGTTGTTCAACTAACTAGATCTGCATTCCTTCATAAAATGACCTTTCTTGCCACACTTATAGCATGTAAGATTGGTCTTATCCAGAGAGCTGGAGCTGGAAGCATTATTGGGGCCATTAAATCTTTTGGATTTATGCTTAAACCTGTTAAAGGTTTTAGCAATCATGGCGACCAGATCATCATCGTCAGTTTCATTACAACCCTCACTGTTTTCAGTGGTCAGTCCAGAGTGTAAGAAACTGTTTAACATCTCCTTCATCGAGTGTACCTGGACACTCTCAGCAGACATTAAAGCAGCACAAGGTCGCTCAGTTTCACACTAGCAACCTTGGGACTCTGGGCATGGTTCATGGCATCTTGCTCAGCCACAAGTCTTGCAGCATTATTATCTTCAGTGAATCTGAAGGCTCCATAGAGTGATGCAAGAGTGTGAGTGTGCAAGGTTTTACCTTGTCTCAAGACAAGAACCATGTTTTCCCATTTGGAAGGAAGAATATCACCAAACTTCTCAAGAAGAATATCCTTATCCTTCTCTACACCCAAACCTCTCAACTAATTGATGAGGCTAGAAAATCTGGTGTATGTACCAGTTAGACTTTCATTGGGCAAGGCAAAGAAGGATTCATACTTCTTGTTCAAAGCAACTTTTCTGGTGACATAGTGTCATCACCTCCTTCAAATTGAATCACTAATTCATCCCACATAGACTTGGCACTGGGAAACAACACAAGTGTTGGAATTAGGTCTTCAGGGACGGCCCCAAGGATCATGTTTTTCAGTCTGGTGTCCAAGTCCACCAGTCTGCGATCCTCATCAGACCAATGGTCTTCTGGCTTTTCCCTTGAACCTCTTCTTCCAGTTGGATCAAGAAGAGGACTGACCCCAAGGGACATAGGTATATATGGTCCATCCTTAAGGATTTTCAACATATACCTTCAATCCCACCAAAATGCAAAAGCATTCTAGCCTTCCATGTACCGAATGTCTCACTGTTTCCATCAAATTTTGGAACAGGAGTGTTAGAGTAGTGTACATGGACATGGTTTGGGGCAGTAGGAGGAGGAGGATTGGTGTTAACATTTTGAAAAGGTTGGGCATTATTATTCAATGGGTTTTCACCTGACCAGAACCATCTCCACCTTCAGTAGTGTTCATCTAAGCAGATCTAGGCAAGTTTATTAGCCTTCTGCTCTGATACCACTTGTAAGTCCCAACTCGTTAGATGGTACTACTGAAGACACCTCCTATGTCGATGGTGGAGTTACTTTGCAATATATGCACTGAACTGGAGACGACCAGTTGCAGTGTGTATATACAAGTTCTAGATAGATTACTTATATAAAAGACAATAAGTAAAGAACAATGCAATAATACAAATAACTTGTAAGGTAACTTGATGAGACAATATGTATTTTTCAATGTGTAATTTATTTATTGAGATTAAACAAATTACAAGGTTGATGCGGAACCAAGATAATACACGAATGTAAATATCCTAACAACCTATGAAATACAATTGATCTACACTCGGAATTTCTCAAGACAATCGAAACACTTAAAGTTGTGAAATGTTCCTTTTAGCGATTGAGAGAATATTGCACAAGTTCACCAAGAATATTGCAGGTTTGCAAAGTATGAACTCTATCGAAGTTTATTCGAAGAAGTAATATTCTTGGTTGTGCAATGACTTGTATTTATAGGCAAAGTTAACATTGGGATGTTAACTTTGGCCGTACAAATGTGGTTGGGAGCATTTAAGGAATAGCATTTAATTCCTTAAAAGGCAGTGTAAAGTCGCATGTTAAAGTGACTTTACTCAACCACCTTTATGTACCTTTTAGTACTTAAATAATAAGATAAGGCTTATTATCCGGGTAAAGGTACATAAAGTATACAAGTCAATTCCTCGTAATCAGTGTAAAGCTTTGTAAGGGCTTTCCACTGATGGTCTCCAGTTTGTAACTGACTAGAATGTCAACTGGGCTTCGCTACCATTGCCATTCTCTATCTGCCATTTGTTGTCTTCGACTTCAACTGGAATGCTTCTTCAACTTGGTCAGTTCTCAACTGGAGGAAGTCTTCAGTTGCGTTAACTGTACGGTTGCAACTGGACTTCAATATATTTCTCGACAAATCATCTTGGTCACCAGTTTCACTAGTCTCCAGATGCAACTGGTGACTGGCAAGTGTGAACTGGTGACTGGCCAGTTCCAGGTGAACTGGTCCTAACACTTGCTATTTGCACGTTGGCTTGTAATGCAAACATTAGATCTTTTGTTATGGGTTTGGTTATGTAATGGTTTCTAAACGTCAACTTTAACTATGTAATCTTTTGGATTTGAATGTCATTTGGAACTTAATGTTGATGTTTCATCCTTAAATCTTTTGTACCATGTCGTTCTGTGGCACCTCGTGTTTCCGCCTTAGTCGGGGTGTTACAACTCCTAAAACTAATATACTATGCATTAGTAAGCTACATTATTGGTCTATATATTGATCATATGTTCGTTTTAGGTTGTCAGGAATACTTCTTAAGCACAGTAAACTTGTAATGTTGGTTGTGAAGCTTGTTAAGGTAAGATAACTTCCTTTTGACACGAGGGACACAACAAGAACTTAATTTTCATATTAAACGATTGTGAAAGCCCCATCATACGCTTGTTGAGTTGTGAGAACTTATGGGAGGGCTTACGATTGATATCTATGCATGCATTGCCTTAGTTAACTATAGTTACTAATGATATGATGCTATGATTGTATGAAGGTTGAAATTATGATTTGATCATTGCTTGGTGAAATGTTTGGCTTCTAATTGTAGTACACTAGACTTGTAGGAATGTCATGTCACGTGCACGTTAAGGGCCATAAATTTGTCGTTGTTGTTGTTGTTGTTTTTGTTGTTGTTGTTGATGATGATGATGGTGATACTCGAGTATAAATTATTGTTGAAAGTGTTGAGCTTAACCCATGCTAGCTCCCGCGGGAGTTAGTATATCGTCGCTGTCATTTAGGGTAATCATAATAACCCCAGACGACTCAGTCTGTTGTTGGGGTTTGCCGGATGGCGTGGGCTGACCATTTTTGTCGATGCCGGCTTACTCGTGGATTGGTTATGCCGTCCGTAACGACGCTGATGGACCACCGAAAGGTCTACCCATCATGTCGGGTGTGAGGCTCCCTAAAGGTCAATTGACCGCCTTCACACAATTTATATATATATGGCTACCATAGCCAAGAGAAAAAAACATTTCAAATTTTAATCTAGACCATTGAAAATATAAAGAAAATCAATCTAAACCATTGAAATACAAAGTCAAAGTCAGAGAATTATAAATAAGGAAATTTGGAAAGTTATATACAAGTTCTACTCAAATTTTAAATATTCTTGCACAATTACACGTGAATGAGCCATTCACAACGTAAAAGTCAAATGTTTTTTAACTAATATAAGGCAACTATATTTTTACTTACAATTACAACTATTAATGGTGAAACGCGTACAAAGTCCATACATGCTAATTTATTAAACAAATCATTATAAATCTTAATCGTCAATAGCCTTTTTACTGAACAAAAATGTAATCAAGAATGTTTTTATGTAATTATTTCCCATTCTAATCAATATTATTTTGCACTATAAAAAGCACCTTTTTTCTTCTCATTCGAATGCGACATATTTTTGCAGCATACTTCTTAACCAAAAGAAAGATGAAGAATTTTCCAATCAACAAGACAAAGAATGTAATGTGTTTTGACATTCATGTTTTGCATATTATTTAATGTATTATATAATGTTACTGATTTTATTCATGTTTTTATAGGATTCCGAAAACATCGACGACTTTAAAAGTAACAAGAACGATAAAAATACATTTGGCTTTATTAAAGACATCTTGAACGATGACAACAACTTTTGGAAGAATGATGATTCTAGACAGGAAAGCGAGGGTTCACTGACAAGGAAGAGAAAGCGTGTGGCAAACCTCGAATCAATGAAATCGCATGAGATTGCCAAATGTTAATGATTCAAGCAATCAAATGGTAACATTACGTAAAATAATACTTTTAGTAACAAAGAATAATTTGTAACTCTCTTTTTACCCTTTTTTCTTTGAAGGATGAGGTTGATGGTGATAAGCTTTTAGAATATATTAAGTTGTTAAAAATGATATCGATATAAGGAAAGATCAAGTATGTATTCAAAATCGTTACATACGTCTAATATGTTATAAATTTACTTATTAATTTGTTTACGTAAAATGTATCTAATTTTCTACTTTCTTTTGTAGGATGATTTTGATTGGGTTTCGCTTTCAAATGATGATGATATCGCATTGATCAAGCGTAAAAAGAAGAAGCTCAAAAGAAAGAATCTATTTCCCCTAATAGAAGAAGACTTAACAGATGAAGACTAATATTTCATCTTTTTACGTTAATAAAGTTTTTTTTTTTTAATTCCATGTTATTGATTTTTTTTTTTTTTTTTTTTTTTTTTTTTTTTTTTTTTTTTTTTTTTTTTTTTTTTTTTTTTTTTTTCTTTTTTTTTTTTTTTTTTTTTTTTTTTTTTTTTTTTTTTTTTTTTTTTTTTTTTTTTTTTTTTTTTTTTTTTTTTTTTTTTTTTTTTTTTTTTTTTTAATGACACATATATCCTTAAGGGAAATACAATTGGTATAAATAATCATGCTATATATGCCTAATCTTACAAATTTATAATTTTTTTGTTGACGTAATGATAATTAATTTTCAAAAAAACATCAATTAAATTTGATTCTAATTTGATTTGTGTTACAAGCTTCAAAAAAATTTACAAAGCCAAAAATACATGTTTACTAACTTTACAAGTCAACGTCAGTTTGGTTTAGTAACCATGTCATATACTACGTAATGGATAGTAAAAATCAACTACAATTTGGTTTGTAAATCATATATATTGTATTTAATACACTTTGTTAATTAGGTCCATTTTGCATATCGTATTCAATAAGAACAAGTTGAATATTTAGATTTGTTTATTTCCACTTTACATATAATACACTAGATGGATGCTCGCGCGATGCAGCGGTGATGGTGATAGCAATTGTGGGGGTAGCTACGGTGTAGTGGCGACCACGACGAGTAGTATAAATGTTATTGTTGTAAAAAGGGTAAGATATTGTTTATTTTTAAATTCCATTAAAGGTATTAATTGGACATTACAAAAAGGAGGTTGGTAAAGTAAGATTGTAAAAATAAGTCAGCAGAAATGTTTTTGAATCTAGACCACACATCAAACCAACCTAATAAAGGGTTCAATATTTAACCGAATCAACAAGGCCGACCTCAAAGACCGGCTATTGTATTTAATTTTTTAGATAAAAACAAGTACTGTTGAGTCCCAGTGTTGATTGTAAATTTAATGATGACAAATCTGACTTATAAACACTTAGAAATATTTTGGTTCTTGTAATCTGATCTGGGTCAGACTGAGCTGACACAGCTTGCTATCTGTAACTGACCCAGATCATGCTTCATACCTTGAATTGTAATATGTTATGGAAGCAAGTGTTATTCAAGCTGCATCAACAAGTATATAACATTTAATCCAAGTCGAAGAGGAGGATTGAAGATAGAAGACCAAGCTGGCAGTGGAAGGCAGCTTGGGATTAGCAGTCAGCTTGGAAATACTTAGACAGATTGGTGCCGTGACAAACCGCCCAATCTGTGTCCGACAATCAAGTGAAGATAACAACCTGGATTTGAAGATAAGGATGTATGACGTGACTAGGAAGATTCCTAGTATCCAGGTTGGTGGTTAGATATGCATATGCGTGTGCATACTCTTATTGGACGATGAAGAATGTGCAGCTGTACGTGGGGGACCACAAGTACGAGGTGAAGGCACGATTGATTATTCCTTGATCGTCCAATGTAAGAAGAATATGTGGTTGAATTGGACACCAAGAGAAGGAGAGCTTTCGCCTATAAAAGCCTCATTCATTGTATGCATATGTGTGGCATTTTCCTTAGAATCATTCTTCACACAAGTTTCTCTGCTCTTACACACAGCTTAGTCTGTACGAGATCAGCTTGGGCTGATTCTCTTGAGCTGAAACTTATTGATTGTTGTTTGTCATTTCACAGGGTTGTTTAGATATCTGTAGGCTATCTTTATTCCGCAACAACCCTGTAATTCTTTGTATAGATTATTTCTTAATAAAGAGTTACATTTGAAAAATGCAATCTGTGTTCAAGAATGTTTATTTTCTGCTTTACTGTTTTATTGATTCCTGTTCTTTACTTACTTTATGTTTAAGTCTGAGTCTTTAAAACGTTATTTTCTAAAGTTTGTAAAGTTCGAGTAAAAGTTGTATTCACCCCCCTTTACAACTATCCTGTGTACAATATACTTTGGTATATTGATACACCGTGGGACGTATGAATTGGTATCAGAGCAGGGGTTAAGAATTAACTTGACTTGATCCTTGCATATTTTCTTAATAGTAAAGCATTATGTCATCTTATATTGATAATGGTTCTTCAACCCGACCACCCATGTTTGACAAAGATAATTTCAGTGGGTGGAAAGGTCGAATGTCTTTGTTCTTGAATCCATCGATAACAATATGCCTGACATCCTTCGGATGGTCCTTATGTTCCTACACAAACCATTGTGGTAGAAGCTGTGGTCAGGGAAGGTCAACCAACCATTCCTGCCAAAGTCAAATCTATTGTTAAGGACAAGGCAGATTG
Organism: Erigeron breviscapus; assembly: GCA_034093135.1. Taxonomy (NCBI): domain Eukaryota; kingdom Viridiplantae; phylum Streptophyta; class Magnoliopsida; order Asterales; family Asteraceae; genus Erigeron; species Erigeron breviscapus. The sequence goes on from CM067168.1 coordinate 106,550,913, forward strand.
GGGGGATGAGGATAGGAGGTTGGCAAACTTGGATGTGAAGGCTAGAAATTTCATTGTCCAAGCTGTGCCCAAAGACCTTTACCATTCGATTAAAATGTGTTCAACAGCAAAGAAAATGTGGGGTACATTGACTGTCATGTTTGAGGGTTGCTCTACTTCCATGGAGTCCACCATAACTACCTTAACCAGGAAGTATGAGAGATTCTTCTCTTTGAGAAATGAATCCTTAACAGACACTCATACCCGCTTTAATGCTTTGGTAAATGATTTAGCTGCTATTGGTATTGTAAAGAAAAATAGTGTGTTAAAGAGTAAATTTCTTGATTCATTACCACCTAAATGGAAAAACTATATTTCATCTGTTAAATTAAGTGTTGTTTACAATGATCTTGATCTCCCTGGAATCTTTGGTTTACTTCATAACCAAGAGTGTTCAGAGGCAGAAAAGTTAATTGCTATGGGTGATTCTTATAGTCAGCCTGCTGCTGCACTTGTTGCTTCCATGTCTGAACACCCTAGTTCAATTAGCAATGAGATCATTCCTTATGTTAATGATGATATTCCTGTGATTTCTCATCCTAACTCTGTTTGTGGTGAATCTGAATGTGATGAATCTGATGGTGATGAACTAGCCAATGAAGTAGCTATGTTGGCTGAAAGGATCAGAAGGAGATCCTTTGGTAAGTTCAAAGGAAAAGGAAGAGGTGGCCAAGCTGATAAGACAAAGAAGCCATTTGACATGTCCAAAGTCACTTGTTACAAATGTGGCAAGACTGGACACATGGCTGGTGATTGTAGATCCAAAGAGTCTTCTCAAGTTGTGCCAGCCAAAGGTGGAAGAGGTGAAAAGTACTCAAAGCTCAAGACAAAATACAAAGCCTTGAAAGCACAAGTAGCTGAGCTGACTGAGAAGGTGAACAAGAGTGAAAAGAGTCTGGTAGCCAAAGACTGGGCTGAAAGTGCCACATCATCTGATGATGAGCTATACAAAGATGCCAAGTGTTTCATGGCTAAAGAGGCTACCCAGAAGTTTGATGAAGATCATGCAAATATGCAACAGCAATCTGGGTCAGCTCACCAGGCATCTACCAGTCAGACTGCTCCACCTGAGGTAACTTATTTTTCCAATCTGTCTGATAATGAAAAACTGTCTAGACTAAATAGACTTGGTGATGAGGTCCTTTTGCAAAAACACTTTAATCAAGAACTCAAAAAGGAAATTCATGTTTTGAAACTTGATGTCAGTTCTAAAAATCACACCATTGAAAAACTTGAGTCTGAAGTCAAAGCACAAAAGCAATTAAACTCTATTTTGGTTAAAGAAGCTAAGACTGCAGAAGAAAAGTTTTTAAAAGTTAAACAAATTACAGAATCATGGTGTATTTGTTCAAAAAGAACTGCTAAGTGTGTCAATGACCAAATACCTCATCAGATCCAAGCTATTTTTGATGGTGATTATGATAGGCATAGCCATAGCTGAAGTATGTGCTATGGAGCCTTGTTATCAGCCTCCTTCACCACCCAAAGTCCAAACCAAAGGAAAGAATTCTAAACCAATTAAGTTGGTTCAGAAATCTGGTATTGGGTTTAGTGATCCTGAAACTGTTGGCCAAACCATTGCTGAAGTTGTGTCTGAGGCTGATAAGGTTGTTGAGTTAAAACCTGAAGAAAGTCTTGACTTGTCCAAACTGACCATCACCCAATCTGTGTCAGATTCAAATGTTAAAACAAACAAGATGTTAGGACCAGTTTCACCTGTAAACTGGCCAGTCTCCAGTTACACCTGGAGACTAGAAGATTTGTCCAGAAATATATGAAGTTCAGTTGCACCGTACAGTTTAAGCAACTGAAGACTTCCTCCAGTTGACATCTGACCAAGACACCTGAAGACATTCCAACTGAAGTCGAAGACATCAAGTGGAAGAAAGAGAATAACAATGGCAGCGAAGCCCAGTTGTTATTCTATCTCAGATGGAACTGGAGAACATCGGTGTAAAGCACTTACAAAGCTTTACACTGATTACGAGGAAAAGACCTTTATGCTTTATGTACCTTTACACGGATAAAAGGATTTATCTATGTATAAAGTACAAAAGTACATAAAGCAGGTTGAGTAAAGTTACTTTATGTCATAACTTTACACAGCATTTTAAGGAATTAAATGTTATTTCTTAAATGCTCTCAACCATATTTGTACGGCCAAAGTTGACATCCCAATGTCAACTTTGCCTATAAATAGAGGTCTTTGCACAACAAGAAAATAACTTTGCAAACCTGCAATATTCTTGGTGAACTTGTGCAATATTCTCTCAATCGCAAAAAGGAACATTTTACAACTTTAAGTGTTTCGATTGTTAAGAGAATTTCCAAGTATTAGATCAATTGTATTTCATAGGTTGTTAGGATATTTACATTCGTGTATTATCTTGGTTCCGCAACAAACTTGTAATTTGTTTAATATCAATAAATAAATTACACATTGAAAAATACTGTCTCACCATTTACTTTACAAGTATTTATATTATTGCATTGTTCTTACTTATATTTGTTTGTCACCTTTATAAGTAAACTATCCAGAACTTGGTATACATTCACTGCAACTGGTCGTCTCCAGTTCAGTGCTTATATTGCAAAGTTAACTCACCATCGACATTGAGGTGTCTTCAGTTAGTACCATCCATTGAGTTGGGACTTACACAAGAACTCTAGAAGAATCAAAAGAAAGGTTAGAGATCATAGTGTTCCAAAAGAGAAAGTTAAACTTTTAAAGAATGAGAAGTCTGGTTCTCAAGGAATTGTGTCACAAACTAAATCTGAGTCTATTTCAAATAACACCAAATCTGACTCTGACAAAATGATTTCCAAATATGTTGAGTCCAGAACTGGTGAGGTTTCAATTGATGCAAATTTTCTTAAAGATGTTTCTGATCCTAAAATTGTTGATCAAAGAAAATTGAGAGCTGAATGTAAGAAATCTGGAATAGGCAAAGGTTTTGTTCAAAAGGAAACTCTAAATGTTGCTAGAAAGAATTTCAAATCTGGTAAAGGACAGATCAAGCAACAATGGGTGTCAAAATGTGATAAGAGTTTAAGTTTAGCCAATCTGAGTCAGACCAGAAGGTCAGCTCTGGTGAACCCATCTTTGGATGGGTTCCCAAAAAGAACTAATCTCTTAACTATCATGCAGGGCAATCATGACGAATATACCTGGCACTTGGACAGTGGGTGTTCCAAGCATATGACCGGATGTAAGTCCCTGCTATGTAGCTTTAGGATTCGCGCTGGTCCTAATGTTACTTTTGGAGATGACTCTCAAGGAAAGACAGAAGGATTTGGTTTACTTTCAAATGGTCCCCTTACATTCAGAAGGGTCTCATATGTAAATGGTTTGAAGCACAACTTGATAAGTGTAAGTCAGTTGTGTGATGCTGGTTATGAAGTGAGATTCACATCTGATAAGGGAGTTGTTCTTGATTTAGAAGGCAATGTGGTTCTTGTAGCAAGAGGGATGAGTCTTTGTATTCTTTTAACATGAGGAAGCCAACTATTACTAGAGAAGTCTGTTTCATGTCAAAGACTCAAGATGAGCTGAACTGGTTGTGGCATAAGAGGTTGTCTCATATGAATTTAAAGACATCAACAAGCTGTGTAAGAAAGAGTTGGTGTCTGGTCTTCCAGTGATCAATTATGAGAAGGACAAGCTGTGTGGTGCTTGTGAGAAAGGCAAGCAACAAAGCTACTTTAAGTCTAAAACATGCTCAACCATTGACAGTTGTTTGGATTTGCTTCATATGGATCTGTTTGGACCAATCAGTACTCCTTCATTCTCTGGAATGAGATACTCTTTGGTCATTGTTGATGAGTATTCTAGATACACCTGGGTTTTCTTTCTCAAGCACAAGAGTGATGCTGCTGACACAGTTATTCATTTCATCAAGCAAGCTGAAATTCTCTATAAAAGGCCTGTTAGGCAGTTAAGGAGTGATAATGGAACTGAATTCAAGAATATCACTCTTAACTCTTTTTGCAGTGAAAAAGGAATTTCACAAGTCTACTCAGCTGCAAGAACTCCTCAACAAAATGGTGTTGCAGAAAGAAGAAACAGAACTCTCATTGAAGCTGCCAGATCCATGATGGCTCAAAACAATGTCAAGTCTCATTTCTGGGCTGAAGCAGTTCGCACAGCTTGCTTAACCCAGAATAGATCCCTAATTGTGAAAAGGCATCAGAAGACTGCTTATGAACTTCTTAGGGGGAGAAAACCAGAAATTGGTTTCCTAAGAATGTTTGGAAGTCCTTGCTACATTCTGAATCAGAAAGACCATCTTGGGAAGTTTGATGAGAAAGCAGATGAAGGTATCCTACTTGGGTATGCAACAATGATGAAAGCCTACAGAGTGTACAACAAAAGACCAAAACAATTGAAAACTCTATCAATGTTAGCATAGAAGAAGGTTGTTCCAAGCCACATTGCTCTCCTCCTGAAGATGAAGATTTTGATTTTGAAGAACTGGCTGTACCTGAGAATGAGCCTCCAACTAATCCTCCAGTTGGAGCTGATAATGCGCAAACTCAGGGGGAGCAACTTATAGAAGAAGAAGAAGAAGTGCCAATCTTTGAAGATGCTCAAGCTGATCAAATTCCAACTGAAGATATTAATCCATCAATTAACGTCCAAGCTGGTTCAGATTCTACAACATTAGTTCATGCTGATCTTTCTCCTCTACAAGCAGATCAAGCTGGACCTTCTAATCTGGATCAGCCTACAGTCCCAGTTGTGAATAGTCCAACTCATGTGACAAAATGGACCAGATCTCATCCAATTAACCAAATTATTGGTGATCCTCTTACTGGTGTAAAAACAAGAAGAAAGGCAACAGGCAACTTTTGTATGTTTGTCAATTTTGTGAGTAAGATGGAACCAACTGAGGTTAGTGAAGCACTGGCAGATCCATCTTGGGTAAATGCAATGCAAGATGAACTCACACAGTTTGAAAGAAACAAGGTTTGGGAACTTGTTCCAAGACCTCATCACAAGACTGTGATTGGAACCAAGTGGGTCTACAGAAACAAAATGGATGAAAGGGGAGTTGTGACCAGAAACAAAGCAAGATTGGTAGCTCTTGGTTACAGACAAGAGGATGGAATTGATTATGATGAGCCATTGGATGAATCAAGGTTCAACTATCTCATCAGTAAGCTAGGTATGCTTAATTTGTAAAAGGCAGTGAGCTAAGTAATAACAAATCTGACCCCTTTGAAATTTTTCTCAAATTTGAGGGCAAGCTGTGTCTGACACAGACTACCCTTTTATACTTGGTGATTTATCAAGTAAAAGTGGGTAAGCTGAGTCTGACCCAACTTCGTGGTTATTTTTATTATTAAATATCTCAGTGCATTTTATTATTTACTTTATTTTATCTAGTTTATATGTTGATCCTATTGGAGAGTGACACGTGTGGGTGTTACAGACGGTTACTAAAAAAGTACCTCCACTACTTGTTCCTCGTCCAATCATAATCTTTCTGTCTCTCATTTTTTTAAACGATTAATTTGAATAAGGTATATATTATCAGACTCAACCTAAATCCCAAATCACTTATACATTCTGTCTCAAATCAATTTCATATTTTCTCTCTAATCTAAATATCTTCTTTAAAATTCTTATTTATTTTCTTCTTTCAAAAATTTTTTGTTTTAATGGCTTCATCATCATCTGTTTCTGCAAATAACTCGAATAATAATTCTTTGTCTGAATCTGGGAATCAATACCCTGCTCCAGTAAGCGCTAATAAGCTTTCACCTTATGTGGTGGGAAGTGACGTGGTAGTAGTTCCTGCTGATCTTGATACTGGTAAAATCAAGATTGGCAGTCTGGTTTCTGCAAACATTAATCCTCCTTCATGGGCAAAAGGATATGAGGATATTGTTGAATTTTTGTTCTGTCATCCCTTCGGCAGAGTGATGATTGAGAAACCAGACTGGGTGTTTCAAGATCTCCTATGTGAGTTTTGGGCAAGCTGTTACTTGGGAAAGAATAGAAAATGTCATACTGCAATCTATGGCACCATCCTTAACGGTAAGAAAAAGGTATACATTTCTTTAGAGAGGATTAGGTCTGCTTTTGAGCTGTCATACATGCCTGAAGATGATTATGAAACTGTTGCAACACACACTGAAGCCAAAAATATTTTACAACTTGTTGAGTGTACTGGTCCATTGGCTTCAGTGGTGAAAATGAAATACCTTACTGGTATTTGGAACTATCTTTTAAGCACAATTTCAAAAACTTTACAAATGAAGGCAGGCAGCTTTGATCAGCCTAATGTATTAGAATTGCAAATTTTCCATTCTATGGTCACTATGACCAGAGTAGATTATGCCGGATTGATTTTTAAGGATCTTGTTGATCGTGTCAATAAGAAGAGTCTTACCATACCTTATTGTAGGATTCTTGCACTCATCATTGAAGCAATTCTTGACAGTGATTACAGTCTGGCAAATGGTCAGACTGTGGAGTGCAAGTCTATTAATAATAACATTTTCAACAGTCCTAAGGTAACTGCGCAGGGTCTGACCCAAGCAATGCAGATTTACCTTAATTTTTGCAGCCAAAGAGAGAGGGAACAAGCAGCACTTGAGGAAGTTGTCCCTTCTTCGACGCGATCTGAGTCTGACACTCAATCTGTTAATCAGGGGGACCAATGTACACATGCTTCTGAACCCTCAAACTCTTCCCAATCTACTCCTTCTTCTCCCATAAAAGAGGGTGAAGGGTTGGCCACATCATCAGCCACCCTAGCCACACCCTCACTCCAATTCAAATCAGCTTCAAAAAGACCCATTGTTGAGGACTTAGTGCCTCACAGTGCTAAAAAGAAAAGATCCACAAGGAAATATGTGTCAGCTTCAGTGGTCGACATTACAACTCCAAAATCATTAGAAGTCCCACCTGGTACAGTGGAAGCTGAGGAACGTTCCAAAGCTGTCTCTGTTACCCAAGCTGACAAGCCGAAATCGCCACGCCCATCTACACTCTCCCAAAAGAGTGTAGACGAGTTAAAGGAAACAACTACTTCTACCCAACCCTCCAACCAGGGTGAAGGTATTGAAACAAAGACCTCCTCCCAAGGTCATACGGAGACTGTGCCGAAATCGCCATCATCAGCCTCCCAAAAGGTTGATGATATCACTAAAGGGACAACAGTGGATCCAGCCCAGATCCAAAATGAGTCAGAGTCTTTGCACATCGAATCTGAGGATGGTCAACCAAAGGAGAGTAGTATCGAACGCCTTTGTGACACTGCTGCTCTTCCCAAAGCTGATCAGACTCCTTCTCTCTTACACTCTGAGTCTGCACAGGCTGCCAATGCCCCTTCTAGATCACAAGGAGGGGTACAGGCCTCAAATATTCTCTCTCAGGATACTCTGGTGCAACAACACACCTTTGTTGAAGGGCAATCAATTTCACAAAACATTACACCTACAGAGTCTGTGTCTGCATCTGTCCTTGGACAGAGGGATTCTGTAGGTTACATGGCTGTCTTTAAGGCAGTTATGTCAGCCCCTTGTGCAGCAAAGGGAACCATTGATGGTCCTTACGATGTCAATGAGAATATAGTCACTATCTCCAGAAGTGACTCTTCATTCGATGATGAGTTTTCCCATCCATCCTCAAGGGATGCTCTGATGGAAGATGCCAGTGGAGGAGTTGATCAACATCATGATCAACACATTCCCACTGGCCCTCAGCCTGAATTAAACGTCAATCTTTCTCAGGCTGACCAACTCATTATCATTTCTGAAAGATCCACTCATGAGACTCACTCTCATGAGCAAATGCAACAAAACTCCTTAAGCCTCCATCCCCTTCTATATTCACCCAATGACCCTGATACTAAGGACTGCAGGCTGCTCTTTCCAGAGTCAGTGGCTTTTAAGCCAACTGCAAGTTCTTCCCAAGCTGCCACTATCTCATTTTCAGATGTGGTGGGTCAGCTCACTGAGTTCATTTCAACTCACAAGGTTGAGAGCTCAAAGCTGACTGAAAGCTTGGAAAAGATCCAAAAGGATCAGGATTTGACGGATAAGAAGGTAGACAAGCTGAGTGGGGATCAGACTGCACTAAAAGACAGTGTATTGAAGGCAGTTGATCAAATGCATAAGAACCAGAGCAAGCTGACATAGTCCCTTGATGGTCTTACAAAGAAAATTAATGAAGAGATGGAAAGGAACAAGGGCACTCTAGGTTAGATTGAGAATGCTGCAACCAAGTTCACAAGGCAAGTGACTATTGAGCTTCAATCTGCTAATAAATCACAAGCAGATTTCAAGAAGGATCTGATTGAAGCCTCAAACAGTTTTAAATCCAAGGTTGCACTCCTCCATGAAGATTATGTTGAATTAAGGAGGGCTTGCTGTCTTACAAATGTGAAGATTGATGTGCTTGACATCAACTCAAAGGCCTATTTGCCACTCCTGTGAGCTCTTTCCCTGGTGATGATGACAAAAAGGGGGAGAAGGGTTCCACTTCTACTAAAAAGAGGAGTGAGATGAGTGAAGCTGAAATTGAAGAAGAATATGAAAGGCAAAGAGCTGAGGTGGACAAGGATATCAATGCTTATTTTGAAAGATTAAGAAACAGACAGAACCAAGCTGATAGGAGGATGATTGTTTTTGGTTCAAATGTGGAAGGTGAGAAAGAGGAGATAAAAATACCAGAATCTGAGTCTGGTGGTGCAAAGGATGGAAAAATGAATGAAGAGGCAGAAAAGGAGAGTGGTGAAATTGAGGGGGAGACCACTGCTGGTGTTCAAAATGAAATGGGAGACATAAGGAAGGATGTTGGAGTTGAAAATTTAAATGAAGTTGGAAAAGGAGTTGGTGGGGGAGATGTTGAAAGTATTGTGAAAAGGAAAGTCTGTCCAAGCTGACCCTGTGCAAGCTGTGCCTCTAAAATCTGTGCCAACTCAAACTGACACAGCTCCCAAGGAAGTTAATGTTGAATCTTCATCAAGTGATGACACAGCCACTCTGTCTCAATTTCAAATGAAGAAAAGGAAAACTGAAGCTGGGTCAAGTGGTGTGAAAATTTTGACTCAAAAAGAAAAAGATTGGGAGCTGGCTGTTCAACAAGCACCTGCTCTTAAAATGTCAGTTAAAGAGGCTTACAAGCTGGTGGTGGAAGACATAATAGAAAGAGAAAAGATTGCTGAATTGTAATCAGATCCAGAGGTTTCCAAGGTTCTTCAAGAAACATTGGCAAAAGAAGATGAAGAGGACCTTGCAGCCATTGGATCCAAAAGAAAAGTTGTGGGCAAAGGAAAGAAGAAAATGGTGGTTCACACTAAACTATCACAGAAAGTTAAGGATATGAAAAAGAGTGCTGAAGCCCATGATTGGTTTGAAGCTCTGGAGAAAAGAAGAGCAAATGAAAGGATTAACTACAGAAGGCATCCAGAGCTAATCAAACAGGTTCAATTGAAGAGAAGAAGAGGGCAGCCCATTCCCAGTATAAGATTTACAAGAGAAGGCTTTGAAAATAACTGGGAAACTCATGATCTAGATAAGCTGTCTGAGTTAGGTTACACTGAGTGGGTGGAGTTGCATAACATTGTCTATCGAATGCCTGGCATTCATAGAGATAGACAGTCTTGGAAGCCCTTGAGAAAAAGTTGGTCATACTTGTAAAACATAAGATTGACCTCACTGGCTTGCCAAGACCTAAAGCATATGATATGGGTTATGAAGATGAGTCTGAAGAGCCTCTCAAGAAGAAAAGGAGAAGGCATATCAAGCTTGATGGTCCTGAAGGTGATCACACAGACTTTCTTAAAAACTTTAACCCTTCAGAGCTGCTTGAACAATTGGCTCCTGAAGCTCTTGACAAGATTTTGGCTAATCATTCCTCTATCAAGCTGTAAGTCCCCCGGGTCTTACCGAACGAGATTGACTTAAGGATATGTCGAGGTGCGGAAATTCCTCGATATAACCCACGGTTTATATCTACCTTTTATGGATATATATATATATATATATTTTTGCGTGAATATAAACACCCGTATTTGGTTATATAGTGAAACGGCTCTCCGGACAAACTTTACCAACCAACGTGGTAATCTAAGTCTACGAGCCGTCCAAACCGGGTGTGTGTTTGCGGTTCGTGCGTGAGTCGAGTACCCACAAGATCAAACCGTGCGTGTTCTTGGTTTTCTCTCTCTAGGTTTTGCTCGTTTCTCTCACTACACTCTTGTTGGAACACACAAACACACACCTCTATTTATAGGCAAGGACAGGAACACGCAAATCATCATTTGCGTGTTTCCCAAAGTCCAAGCCCATTAGGGTTTTGGCCTGTTTGCGTGTTTCCCTGAACACACAAACTGTTTGAGAGTTCTTGTGTCAAGCATACTTTTGCTTGTTTCCACAGAAACTCTCAAACCATTTGAGAGTTCTTATGAACAAGCAAACTTTTGCTTGTTCTCAGAAACTCTCAAATTCATTTGAGTGTTCTTAATTTGAACAAGCAAGCTTTTGCTTGTTCCTAAGAACCCTCAAATAACACTTAGGATATATTGAGTTAATGTCTTTACTGCTGTCAAGACGCAGAACCGACATTACACTCAGAGTTAATATCTTTACTGCTGTCAAGACGCAGAACCGATATTAACTCAGCCAATGTTTAAACTGCTGTAAATATACGCAGAACCAATTATTGGCTAACGATAATGTTTCTACTGCTGTAAATACAGAGAAACAACATTGTCTATATTACCTATTGAAAGTATTCAATAAGTTACTGTTTCTCCTGCTGTAAATACGCAGAAACACAGTTAACTTAACTTCCCTTTGGAAGTACATTAAGTTAATATTTCAATTGCTGTTAAACGCAGAAACAATATTAACTTAATGACTCTTTACATGTTATGTCTAGAACCTGCAAAATACAATAATAAACAAACATATAAACATAAATGGATCCCAATATGATCAACAATATATGCCAAGGTAATATTATTGACAAACGGTAATTACAAGATACATTACAAGACTTGAATATATATAAATATATGTAACACATCTAGAATGCTTTTGTCACCGAGAAACATGCACCAACAGTCTCCCCCTTGACACTAGCATCTAGATGTGACCTTCAAGTCTTCGTTTGTCATCCTAAGTGCTGGCCAAAAACCTGTCATCAGGAACGTCAGTCTAAGGTACTGGTACTGAAGTACTTGGTTCAACTGCTGTAGGAGGATCAACACTTTGACCTTCCCTTGCTGGAACCCCTACTTCTGCATTTGGTTCAACAGTTGGAGGAACCACATTTTGTTCCACACCAACTGGATCCCCTGCTTCTGCATCTGGTTCAACAACTGGAGGAACCACATTTTGTTCATTTCCAGCTGGAACCCCTGCTTCTGCATTTGCGTGCTTCTGCATTTGGATCAACAACTACATTTGGAACCCTTGCTCGTACTTGCCTAGGTATTTCATCAGAGAATCTTCGACTGTCAGCATGGAGATACTCAGCAAGACAAAACTTCACCATCCTTTCATAGACACCCTTTATGCCTATAAGGAGTTGTGAGTTTCTTAGCTGATGCCTATGTGATCTCTTCAAGTCCTTTCTTAATAGATTAACAAAATGAAGTGGATCGTAGATTCTAAGCAACTCTTTGTGCCCAGTTGCTCTTGTTGACATAACAACAGCGGCTGCACTAAAGTCATCTACTCTCCAGTAATCCATGTCACCAAGCATATTTTGCGGCCATATCTTCAAAGGAACCCTGCAAACATTCTTGATCTTGTTAATAAATCTAACAATGATCTCTTCTCCGTTCGGTCCTTTAGTAACACGCTTCTTTCTCGGAGTTGGTTTGAACTTGAACTTTCTTGGATCTGACTCTCCACTCTGTTTGAGATGATTGTCATTCTTGATCCAGCTCTCAAACAACTTCGCATGCTTGTGATTTCCAATGAGCCTAAGCCCTGCAAGACTATAAAAGTCTGCCTTAGGCATTGAATTAAATGCTTCAATGTTAGGCTCAAGGTACTGACATCCATCAAGTCTTTTCATCATAAAAAGCCTCTTTTCCTCGTCATATGTCCAACTGAGGATGAGTTCTTGTAGACCTGATGCACGACGATCTTTGACATACTCGAAATACCTATGTGGAAGAGGAACATCCAATTTACAATATGGATGATTTGGATCTCCACGATAAACATTTGGTATGACATGATAATACTCATCTTCATCATCAGAAGCAAAAGCATCATTAATGTCTCTGCCCGGTTCATCCGTGAAGCTGCTAACAACCAACTTAGCATCTCTTCCTGTACCCTTCTTGTAATAGACTGAGAAGGTCAAACCCTGAGCAGGAAGCTCATAAAAGGATTTGATCTTACGTTCCTTCTGACCTTCAGACTCAAAGAGATTCGGGTTTGTAGCAATTGCATTTTCAAATTCAAACCTATGCTCAGGTGATACCATCACTCCTTGCCAATCTGAGCGAGGTATCCATTCCCCCTCCTCTGAGCCTTCCGAATCATCTTCAGCTATGTCATCCAAGTCTTTGATAGCATCAATGGCAATGAGCTCCTCATCACTCTCGGATCATAAGCATGAGTCTGGAAACCGACATCTACATCTCCAGTCGGTAATAGGAAAGTATCTTCAACGATGCACTTCCCTTTGTCTTGAGCTGTGGGAGCCTGAGAGGTACCATCAGCATCATGTTGGCTTTGCTCCCTGAGATGTAGCAATCGGAGTGCCAATCCGAATACCCCTTGATAATCTTGTGATCTCTTCTTCTTGTCTGCCCAGATCATCATTCCCATCCTTTCTCCTTTGCTTCCTGAGAACACTATCTGTGCAGATAGGATCTATCTCCCCCTGAGATCCAAGATTATCAACTATCTCATTTAGCTCCTTGTAATCTACATCAAAGCTTGTCAGACCCTCAGTTTGGCTCTCTATTGCTTCTTTGTGCTTATTCAGCCTCTTGACAACTCTTTTCAGATGCTCCATTGTCTCAGACTGAATCTTTTGTAGAGCCTCATGTCTTGTCTGAAGTTGAGAGTTTTCAATCTTCAACTCTTCAAGCATTTGATGGTGTGATTCTTCTTGCTTGGAAAATCTTTCCGTTAAGCTTACAACCAAGACTCTCATATCTTCTAGTTCTTTCTCCAGGTGAGACACAATGTCTTCTTTGGATTTTGAGCTGTTTGGTTGAGAAGAGATCACCGACGGTTCACCTCCTTCAGCTATTTTCCTCCTCTTGAGCTGTTGAGATGAACAATCTTCATTATCTCTGGTAAGTCCTGACATTGTAAGCTCCTGAAATCCTGTAATTCACAAGCTTTCAAAATGTTAGCAACTTTAACCATCGATGAATTAGCCGAACTTTAAAGCTCTTAACATTTTCAAAAACCCTTGAAACTCATAGTTTCATTGGTTCGGAGAATGTTATCAACTTCAACTATCGACAAATAGGTTGAACAATAAAACTCTTGACATTTTCTAGGTTAGCGAAACCATTTGTTTCATGAGCCTCCAAAACGTCATCAATTTTATCGAATCAACAAGTCGAAATTAAAACTTTTAAGGTTTTCCAAAGTCGCGAAACCATTTGTTTCATAACCTTCCAAAACCCTAAGTTTTAATAAACGACACATTGAACTTTACTAAATTTAACCGAAAACCATTTGTTTTACTTAAATTTTAAAGTTCAACATTATAAGGCAATTCGTACTTTCTAATTTGACTCATTTGAAAATTTTCCCTTTTTGAAAATTTTCCGAAGTCCTAGAACAAATGAATTCCTTATACACACACATATGGTGACAATACACACATATGGTGTTGGGTGTGACTAGTCAATGCGTGTTATGTTTCATATATTACTTGTTCAAATTTTTTAATTTAAAAATTTTCTAAGTCATGAAACACGCAAATGAGTAACAACACGCAAATGGTGTATTTTACTCAAGAACACGCATATCAGGTCATTTGCGTGTTTGGTTGTGATGACGTCATCACAAACACGCAAATTTTGGGGGTGTTTGAAGATGAATTTCTGGGTTCACAAGAACACGCATATGGTGAAGAACACGCATAACACTGTTCATCTTCCCAAAACACAATCCAGACGATTAGAACCCTAAAACTCTTAAACATGGTACGAATAGCATTCTATTTGACCGATTTATCAGTTTTTCGGTTCCATTTCTTCATCCATTTCAAGTTAATAGTCCCATTTAGTGATTTTATATTCGAAATAAAAACCCTAAATATTTGGTCATTTAAACACGAAATCTGGACTTAGAAACCTTGTTAATCATTTACCTTTGTTCAATGAGTGTTAATATATGTGTTTCTTGTGTCTAAAACACGTATGGATCAAGTATGTGAATCGATGAGTGAACAGTGCACAGGAACACGCAAATGTGGAGAGCTTTTGACAAGAACACGCAAATGAATTTTAAAAGATAAAATTAAATGCGAGGTGTCAGCCCTTTATATCCACAGGAACGCGCAAACCCTTGTGTGTCACTAGAACACGCATATTAAGCCCAGTTGGCAAAACACGCATATTAGGCCCAACAGTGAAACACGCATTTTAAGCCCACTTAACTATAACACGCATACTTAGCCCATTTGGCAGAACACGCATATGTAGTTCACTTGGAAAAACACGTATATGAGACCTTAATAAGTTAAACTTGCAATTGCACTTTTACTTGACTAGAACACGCAAGTTCAACCCTATTGGGAAAATGCGCATATTAAGTCCAAAGTAAAACATGTAAATTTATACCCACTTAACACTAATATGCATACTTAACCCTTTTTGTTAAATTATGCGTATGAGTTCACTTGGTACATTTTGCATATAAGTTTAAACTTATTTTTCGATTCATGTGAACCTTGACTTACCAAAAGTCAACTTTCACTAACTTGATTAACACTTTGAAAATTCACCAAGAATTTTCTTGAACCCGATATGATTAACGGAAAGAATTCTTTAGAGAACACGATAAAGCCAAATACAAACACTTTTTGTATTATAATTTATCATATTTTTCTCATTAAAGAAATTCTCGAGAAATGTCACAACTCAAACAACTCACAATGTACAATCATTAAGTTAAGACCCGATATGTCACTAATTAATGAATAACAAAGTACCATTGCTAAGTATTTGACATTAACAGACATTGGACACAATCAATGCTGTTTTATAAATTCAAATACAACAAAAATAAAGACATAAGATTGAATAACACAATAAAAAATCTCTCCATCTATATTTTCGTCTCCGTTTGAATTTAGCTGAGTTGTTGATATGTAAGTATATTCTGATTCCAATTTAAGCTTGAGTTTTCTCCATTCCGGACTGGATAGACTCAATTTTCATACACTTTGGAGATCCTTTATCTTAATGGTTGACACACATCCAGTTAAGATAAATAATTCTGCAAACACATCAACACGCTCATGAGATCTATACAACACATGTATTCATCTCAATAGTAAATAATTGAACTTGAGAATACTTAAACTGATATATAACTGATAAACAATGGCTTGAGTCTCCCAATTAAGATTAGACTCAAAGCCTTTATCCTGTTAGCTCACACATTAAGTATCTTTGATTCAATTATTTGAGATAAATTGCAAATCAAAATATCTGTCAAATATGTCAACTTAGTGACTCCGTTTGACCTATCTTGACCGAAACTTTAAGTACTTCACTTAATCTTTCGTGCAATTTACATGAAAGACCTAATTCGAGGTGTACTAAACACACTCAAATTTGTCTTTATCTACACTACACCCTCATCACGATGCACATTTATTTAGTGTTCACACAGAACATGGCTAACTCCCCCTGGAAACCAGATACCCTAAATAATACCGTCTCTCATGCAATAGAACCCTTTTATTATTAGCAAGAACCTTACGAGCATAAAGTTACAAAATCGATCACAGTAATTTTTAGAATCAAAATTACTCTAACAAATCTTGTAATAGTCATGCTTAATACTGTCCTTGCAATATACCTTACGAAGCATACAATTAAAAAATCGATCACAGTAATTTTTAGAATCAAAACTACTCTAACCTATCTTAAAATAGTCATGCTTAATCCGGTATATATGAGCAATTTTAGAAATAGTAATTACTTACAAAAAGATCGGATATAGCAAATGAGTAAACTTAATTGCCATATGATTTCTTCATGTCTCTTGCGGTAACGACTCCCCCTTAAACTGCTTTAGTATACTGAAAATGCTTTAGAAGGAATAATTACTTGCAAAGTAGATCGGAGGTAGCAAATGAGTGAACTTAAATGCCACATGTTGTCTTCATTTCTCTTGCAGTAACGACTCCCCCTTAAACTTTTTTGGTACACTGGGAAGGCTTTAGAAGAACTAATTACTTACAAGAAGATCGGATGTAGCAAATGAGTAAACTTAAATGCCACATGTTGTCTTCATTTCTCTTGTAGTAACGACTTCTCCTTAAACCATTTATTATATTTTTGTGTTGCATTTTCTGAATAAAAGATGGTTCTTGAGAGATGGTAACTAAGGGTTACTCATTCCAGTCAACTGGATTAGCAACTAGAAATGTTCGATCAAAAGCCTTAGTGTAGAAATTATAGATAAATCAATTTTGCATATTCATCATCAGAAAGCAACCATTATATAAATAATCATGCTATCTCAAATGATTTATTAACAAGCACAGAATAAAGTAACACTTTATATATATACTTGTTTTTCCCAGATACGTTCCTTTATAATCAAGTTATAAATAACATACATAGGACTTGCACAATGATTTATAATACAATAAAAGTTCAATAACCCAATATGTTATCTAATAAGAATGTGCCTAGGATTCAGTCACCGATCACCGAATATGCATGGTCCTCCTTGACTATGTCCTCCGCACGAATGAAGGGAATTAGTTTTCTTTCGTCAAGAACCCAGACCTTCTTTGTCCGGATTCTTCCCGAATCATCCCGATATGCAAATTCTCCCCATCCTCCTTTACCCAAAATCTTGTTCAGTTTATTTGAATCATCTTGATGTTGTTTCTTGTGAAAATCATTAGATGACTCACCAACATTATAGCTCTGAGATGTTGATCCGAAACCATCACCATTTCTTCCAGCAAATCGATCATAATAGGAACAGTGATATTTTGTAGACTTGGCAGATGATTTCACTTCATATGAGTATGAAGGATACATATTGCCAGGATCCTTTGATCTCCCTTTTTTAGAAGAGTGGTTTGAAGAAGTCGTAAGATTAAACACTTGTCTAAGATGACATTCTCCAAATGATTTCTTCACAGAATCTCTTGATTTTTTAGTGGATAAAGCATGCACGGGAAGTCTTTGAGAAGAACCAACAAGATTTCCTAATGATTTCTTGTATTGTTCTTCCATCATATCTTTTCCCTTTTCATTCTGAGAATTACTTCTCAGATTTCTCTCATTAATCCTGGATAGATTGTCTGAAGAGAGACTAACACTGCTTGAACATATCCTAGTATTTGAAGGTTTTGACCTCGCATGAGTAGAATCTCTATTCATTCCTTTACTTGGACACTTACTAGCAGCATGACCCTTTGTACGACATATGAAGCAGGAAATCCTCTTAACACTTTTCTTCTTATTGAATCTCCTGAGATTTTCTTCCGTAATAGGAATTCCATACTCATTCATTTCTTCAATGCACGAGAATCTTTCCAAAACATCATCCATTGTTTTCACAGGATTTAATGGAGTCGACTTTGAGTGTCTCAAATGTAATGTCTCATTTTCTTCTAGAATTACTCCTCTGCTTGTTGATGTATCATCAACCTTAGAGGCTTCAGGAATCAGACGAAGAGCATTTTTATGATCCTTGTCCCACTCATGACACTCATCATGCATTTGACTGACACTCAAAGGATTTTGACTAAGATGTTCAATATGATACATCTTGTCAAGATGAAGATTAGTGATGCTCACTTTACCATGACCAGTTGCGATCCCCTGAGCAGGTCTGGCAAAGTTCACCTGAACATCAGAAATCTTAACAAAGTCTGACAAAACACCACTATCTCCAGTAGCATGAATAGAACTTCCAGTATCTATATTCCACATGCTGTCAGTCCTTTCTACTGAGACTGGACATTTTGTGATAGTCAAGTTCTGTTATGAAGTTCACCAGACCTGATATTGTCTTTTGATCTTCGACTTTGTTTGAACTGCTCACAACTATTGATTTTTCAGGGTTTTTGAATGATCTAGTGTCATCACTTTCTGAAATCTCTGATTCAGAATCTGATGATACATCTGAACTGATCTCAACCATGTAGGCATTGTTGGTTTCTTCAACAATCGTGCCCCGGTTGTATGAACCTTCCTGTTGTTGAACTACCAAAGCTCTTGACCCATTTTGGTTATTAGAGTTTGGACTTTCAACTTTGGAACCTTGATAACTGTTTTGTTAAGAAGAGTTACTAGCATTCAAACTTGACCCTTGATAAAATCTTTGTTGTGAAGCACTAGAAGGAGTTACTGAACCACCTTGGTTAAAATTCTGACGAGTCACAGTAGACCTATCATCCTTTTTAGGTCTCTGGCATTCCCTAGCAAAGTGTCCAAAGCCCTCGCAATTGTAACACTTTATCTTTGACTTATCAAAGCCAAGCTTGGAACCCACGACCTTTCGCCCTGTTCTTGATAAGAACCGTTTAGCCCGAAGAGTTAGCATAGCCATTTGCCATTGCAAATCCATCTCTTCTAAGTCCAAAGGATCAATCTGCTCGTAGTCTTCATCTATAAGACTCGGATCTTGAACCTTTCCTTGGATAAACTGTTCATATGATGTCACAAATGACGCAAGAACGGATAAGTGACTTTCCGCACATTTGACACTTATAGGCACGGTGGAACTAGCACTGGAGGTAGGATATCCACGATTGCCTACATTGTCGCTCTGACTTGAAACAAGACATATGTTCCCCTCAGAGTCAAATGAGATCTTTTGTAAGTCAACATCTTCACTCAGGAATGCCCTTGTGCTTCCTTCAGGGGAATCTGGACTTACATTGATCGTAGGCCTACCGTAATAAAGCTCGGGAATCTGAGCATTATTATATCCTGCTTCCCTCCTTTTTAGTTTCATTTCTTGTCCCCTAAACTTAGTAACTATCTGAGTCAAAGACATATCAGAGAAATCTGCTTTTTCCTGCAAAGTGGTAATAATTACTCCACTTTTCCGGCAAGGAACTCAAAAATTTCTCGACTTTTTCTTCCTCAGAATAGGTAACTTCAAATGCTTGCAACTCTGCTAGCAAATGATAATACCTTGTAATTAGTTGATTCTAAGTTTTCACTTCTTAACCCATTAAATACATTATACTGATGCTTTAGAAGGTCTCTACGATTCTTTTTAAGTGTTTCATCCCCTTCACAATGATTTTTTATGCTAACCAAAGTTCTTTTGATGTATTGAATCCATTAAATAAATGTAATATTTCTTGTGGCAATGACATTTTTAAACATGATAGTGCCTTTTTCTCTGCCTCATACAATTTTTTATTAGATTCAGTCATATCTTGGTAAGCATAAACTTTGCTAACACCACTGTCCTCATATGTTGGGGCACTATATCCTTCAGTCATACAAGTCCACATCCTAATGTCCGTGAATTGCATAAAGGATTCGAATCGACCTTTCCAAGAAAAGTATTGGTCAATGATCATTAGCTTGGGTGGTGAATTACCCTTACCAGTCTCATGGTCCATAAGTATTAATTGGTTAAGATAATTTGCGGCCATTGTGTAAAACGTTCAAAATAGAAACACGCAAAATACAGGAACATGCACACAGGAACACGCAAATGGGAACACGCAAATGAAACGCGCAAGAGGTAGGAACACGCAAAACTCAAGAACTCTCAAAACCTCAAGAACTCTCAAATCCACAAGAACTCTCAAAGCCTCAAGAACTCTAAAAAAGAACAAGCAAACCAAGAAACACACAAATTGCCTTGTTATTAACGAAACACGCAAAATGGTACAGTACCAGAAACGCGCAAACGCTACAGTACCAAGAACGCGCAAAACACCTTTTCTCACAATTTCTTAGATCCCGAACCCGATATTGTTCCTTGAGAAAATGATCTTAGGAATGAGATATGTCTTATTTTGGCGTCAAGTTTGAACCTTTATTCAAACGCCCGAAAACACTTCTCCACCTAAGAACACGCAAAAAATGGGATACCCAAACCGTGATCAATCTCGAACCAAGGTTGTTGATAACCTATGGCTCTGATACCAGTTGAATTTCCAAAAATTTCAAATTTATAAATAAACAACGTTAACAAAATGCGGAAGCGACTTTTAAAAATCTCAATTGATTCCTAACGGAATCATTAAATAATTTTAAATGGTGTTACTAGCATCGTATCATCACAATAATTAAAGGAAGTCCACAATCAACAACATGAAATGTCAACCGGCATAATAAATAAGTCTACTTAAAGCTACTAGCAAATGGGTAACTAAAAGTCATTTTTATTCATCATCATTAGCTACCCCATCTCTCGCAAATCTACTAGCTCCATCGGCTCCTAACCTGAGGGCACAACATTTTTAACAAAACAAGTATTAGCCTTAAAAGCTGAGTAAGATAACGACAGGTTGTATAAAACAGTTGCTAGTTAGAAAACATCATTCCAAACTATCATACGTATGTCAAGCAACAAACAGCAATGACGACAATAAGCATTAGGAATATCATATCCCTAAATGTGCCTAGCAACCTCATCAATCGACAATAAGCATCTCAACAAATCAACATCAGGTTATGCCACAACAAAGCCAAGTAACTTAAGTCACTTGTTATCGACAATATAAATTGTGTGAAGGCGGTCAATTGACCTTTAGGGAGCATCACACCCGACATGATGGGTAGACCATTCGGTGGTCCATCGGCGTCGTTACGGATGGCATAACCAATCCACGAGTAACCCGGCATCGACAAAAATGGCCAGCCCACGCCATCCGGCAAACCCCAACAACAGACTGAGCCGAATGGGGGTTATCATGATTACCCCAAACGACAGCGACGATAGCATACTAGCAAAGGCTAGCATGGGTTAAGCTTAACACTTTCGACAATAATTATACTCGAGTATCATCATCAACAACAACAACAACAACTTCTTTTAGGGCCCTTAACGTGCGCGTGATATGGCAATCCTACCAAGTCTAGTGTACTAGATGTACAAGCCAACATGTATCCAACTAAACATCAATCTCAATCATTTTCAACATCTAAGCATGCATATCAAGTATAACGAGAAATAAAATATCATTAGCATGCATAAACAACACCCAAGTAACCTCCCGTGACTTCCCATACTTAACATACGTACGAAAGGGCTTTACACAAACATTTATTATGAAAGCTAAGTTTTCGTTGCGTCCCTCGTGTCAAAAAGTAATTATCTTACCTCAAATCCCAAGCAGTCATATCACGAGCAATATCCACCGATAAGTATCTAGAACTCCTACTGTCAAAAGGATCCATAAAAATTCACCATGAAATATACATGCGTGGAGCAACTTAGCCAAATGTCATATAATTCCTACTAGTATGCATAATCGCAAGACACATAAATAATACACCAAATAAAATGACAGCCAGTGATTTTGCTATTACTTAATAGTATAACATCTTGGAGTTTTATTTAATAGTCATATTAAAATAATAAAACACTTAATCACCTATGTTCTTTATTCACTTGTCTTACGAAGGTTGAAAAGGAACTTTGGTTCCGCGTTTTTGAAGATATCTAAATCAAGGTGATCACAGGTCCATTTACTTGAAAATACAACGAGGTTTTAGAAAAACGATTGCCAAGTGTGGATGTTACGACCATCGACTTAGCAAAGCAAGTCGCTTGCCTCTCAATCAGTTTCCTTATATTTTCAAAGAGAAAAAGATTATGCACTATATTGTGTCTGAGTTTGAATCAACAACACTACAATTTATGTATTATCTTTCTCATGAATCCAAACCTCCCTTGCAAAACTTACATACATAAATACATGTATACATACATATATATATATATATATATATATATATATATGTATGTATAATGAAAGTATAAGTATTAATGTTTGTTTCAGTTTCGACTTCACTATAGTCATGGATAATCAGCCCCGAGGATGTTTCGATTAAATCTAATATCTATGAACTTGCCACGAGAGATCAGAAATCGACTCTATATTCAACGATGCGAAATCAGTAAACAAAACGTCTTAACACTACCCGACATCACAGCTTCGAGTAATATGCAACAATATGCAATCATTCATAAACTAGATTAGACAAGTACGTTAAAACTAGGAACATGTAAAAGTTTATTATACCTTATGGCGTAACCGAAAACCAAAGCAATAACTACGATAATTGAACCGACTCTCAACGTCGAAAAGATTGGTTACTAGCCTTGCTCGGTTAGTTTTACTATCAACCCCACAGATAGCTAATCGCCTCCACTCGAAAATGATGAATAGATTTTGAATCGCCAAAACCGCAACACTTATACCTTTTCGTTCGGGTGAAACAAATATGAAACAATGTTACTTGTGTTTCTTTCATTCGATCACCAAAAACTCACTAGCCAAAGAAAGGTATATAATTATTATTATTATTATTATTATTATTATTATTATTATTATTATTGTATAATTTGAGGTTTATGAAGGGATTAAGCCAAAACATAGCAACGTGTACTTTTATTTTATTTTTTCTTGGATGATTAGTATTTGGCAACAAATTAACTTCCTATTTGTTGTTCTTTGAAATCGATCGGCAGCTAGTTTTGAGCAACAATCAAATTTGCTTTGCTTTCTTCTTGTTTCTATTCGACGGCAGCTTCAAGAGAAAAGGAACGGATGATATGATTTTATTTTTCTTTAACTTCCGATTCTGATTGACGGCTACTAGAAAGTAGGTTATTGATATTTTAGAATAGGGTTTTCAATATATATAGTTAATATTGGTTAATCTCTAAACATAGTGTTTCGCTAAATTGACACTTAACACCCTTCTAACTTTATTAACCAAATAGGGACCCCGATTAATCTCATTTAGAACATCTAGTATTAAGCGGACACAATGGGGAATACATATCATTTTAACATTAACAGTAACCATTTATCTACATGACACACATTATTCTATTTATTTAATCAAACTTAATAATGACACACATTTTCTACTTAATTGACACACATAGTCCACATAACACACAATAATTATTATCGAATAATGAGCCACATAAACGTCAACGTCACTATAATGACTTAACGGAGAAAGTCAAAGTTGACTAACGAAAAGGTCAACATAAACTACAAGGTTGTTAAAAACCTATGGCTCTGATACCAGTTGTAAGTCCCCCGGGTCTTACCGAACCGAGATTGACTTAAGGATATGTCGAGGTGCGGAATTCCTCGAGATAACCCACGGTTTTATATCTACCTTTTATGATATATATATATATATATATATATATATATATATATATATATATATATATATATATATCTTTTTGCGTGAATATAAACACCCGTATTTGGTTATATAGTGAAACGGCTCTCCGGACAAACTTTACCAACCAACGTGGTAATCTAAGTCTACGAGCCGTCCAAACCGGGTGTGTGTTTGCGGTTCGTGCGTGATTCGAGAACCCACAAGATCAACCGTGCGTGTTCTTGGTTTTCTCTCTCTAGGTTTTGCTCGTTTCTCTCACTACACTCTTGTTGGAACACACAAACACACACCACTATATATAGGCAAGGACAGAAACACGCAAATCCTCATTTGCGTGTTTCAGGAACACGCAAAACCCATTGGGTTTGCGTGTTTCCCAAAGTCCAAGCCCATTAGGGTTATGGCCTGTTTGCGTGTTTCCCTGAACACACAAACTGTTTGAGAGTTCTTGTGGTCAAGCATACTTTTGCTTGTTTCCACAGAAACTCTCAAACCATTTGAGAGTTCTTATGAACATGCAAACTTTTGCTTGTTCTCAGAAACTCTCAAATTCATTTGAGTGTTCATAATTTGAACAAGCAAGCTTTTGCTTGTTCCTAAGAACCCTCAAATAACACTTAGGATATATTGAGTTAATGTCTTTACTGCTGTCAAGACGCAGAACCGACATTACACTCAGAGTTAATATCTTTACTGCTGTCAAGACACAGAACCGATATTAACTCAGCCAATGATTAAACTGTGTTTGACCTAGCCGCAATTTTGTTGGTTTATTCTACAATAGTCACTTTTTGTGTTTTTTTTTTTTGTGTTTTTTTTTTTCTGTTATTTTGGTTTTGTTTAAACTGCTGTAAATATACGCAGAACCAATCATTAGCTAACGACAATGTTTCTACTGCTGTAGATACGCAGAAACAATTGTCTATATTACCTATTGGAAGTATTCAATAAGTTACTGTTTCTCCTGCTGTAAATACGCAGAAACACAGATAACTTAGCTTCCCTTTGGAAGTACATTAAGTTAATATTTCAACTACTGTTAAACGCAGAAACAATATTAACTTAATGACTCTTTACATGTTATGTCTAAAACCTGCAAAATACAAATAATAAACAAACACATAAACATAAATGGATCCCAATATGATCAACAAAATATGCCAAGGTAATATTATTGACAAACGGTAATTACAAGATAAATTACAAGACTTGAATATATACAAATATATGTAACACATCTAGAATGCTTTTGTCACACCCCCAAAATACGGGTCCACGGGTGGGGCGTGACTTCCATAATATCACAACACAAGAGTATAATGAACGACTTAAAACGTAGTCGTTTGGAAAACTTGCATTTTTATAAACAAGATTTATTCAAAGATTCAAAGACATTACATGAAATCGAAATAGTCTTGATTTAAAATCATTACGACAATACATTAAAATTAAAAATCCATTTCTTTAAGCAAAAGATGGAGCACTAGAAGGGCATGGAGGGTTGAGCCTTTATTCATCAAGCTAGGTAGACAACAAGTAGAATCCAAGCATAACAACATCTAATCACCTGCAATACATACTAAATTGTGTCAACATAAAGTTGGTGAGTTCCTTAGGATTTTAATAAAACGTTTTGCCATGAACCACAAGCCATAAGTTAACCATTGCTTTACCACAATGAATGTAGCCATTGTTAAACAACAATGCTAGGAATGTGAAGAGAGTATACATCTATATAAGCTCATGATACGAAACTGACACGTTGTTATAGTTTGCCTCCCGGTACTTGTTCAAGGTACCGAATGTTTACAAATATGTGTCACCCGTTCGGCTCCCAGCCGTGTTTATGCCGGGTGGGGTGTGTCGACCCAAATAGCGCTATTCAACATATCCACGTTTAAATCCATAATTAACGTATCATGATTGTGAGGACTTGTTGTGAACATAGTAACTTATAATAGCCTTGTATACCGTTGTGCATGTACTTGTGTTCATAAAAGTAAGAGTATGTATTGCAGCCCAAAATATATAAGTAAGATGGGGCTAAGGAGATCTCACCTTAGTTCAAAGTAGCAATTATTAGCAAATAGAGAATCCTCTTGAATGTGTTAACCTATAAAATAAAATGTAAACTTGTCTTAATAAACTATACTATTATTTCCTAAGGAATTTCCCTCTTCTTCCAAATAATATTGTTTAATGTGATTTAAAAAAATGTTTCTTTATGTGATAATGGTAAGGGTTGACCACGTGCTAGTTGGAGTCGGTCTTTCATGAGTTTATATATAATAATATATATATAATATAATAATATAATAATATAATAATAAAATAATAATAATAGCAATATTATGATTATTCTCCCACACAACCTATACACGTGAAATGGCAAAGAAGTATGGTTGTATGTTGAAATAAATCATAACATGGCATTCGCGATCATTCTCCCTCACAACCCATACGAGTGCACCGGTTTCCATAATAGGAGTTGGGCAATTGTCAATTAAGTATGGTTGTGAGTTGGAATAACCACGAATTATAAGTATATAAATATAAATATGTCGCCGCACAACTTTGCACCAACATTCTAAATAGAAGATGGGCATGGTGGGTCTATATATAAATATATTATAATTATATAGGTCATGTTTGCACCCGAAGCGTGCTTAAGTCACCGCACACTTTGCACCGATTCCTAAATAGGAGGTGGGCAGGGTGGGTCAAGTTATATTAATAGATATAATACTATATATGTGTGTATATATATATATTTATATGTATTTAAATGAGTATTTTATCTAGCACGTTTTTCAACTTCGCACCCTAGATTATCACACCAATAGCTTTATCAAAAAGTGTGTTTTATATTTCCAAGAGAATATGTTTTATTTTAGTTGGCATTATTTGGGCATGGGAACATTCCCCTAGGGATTCTAAAACATTAATTAAATATAATTTGGATATTTTATTAATAAAGATTTAATTAAATAAATTTAATTAAATTAAAGTAAATAAAATTTAATAAAATAGTTAAATAGATTTTTATAAACAATTTCTAGTTTGGGCAGCCCTTGGGTAGTCACCACAGCTCAGAAAAACAGTAAATAATGATGGTGGTCGGCTGTGGTGGTTCAAGGTGGTGGAAGGTGGCGGTTTGTGGTGGTTTCGATCCAAAGACCGAAAAGAAGAACACCAAGACTTAGCATGGCCGAAAATCAACACCACAAAAGCCTTAGGGATAGTTTAACAACCTGTTTTAGTGTTTCACAGACCAAATATGGTGGCTGATGGTGGCTGTTCGCGGTGGTTGATGGCTGCGAGAAAGAAAGAAAGTTAACAAAAACGTTTTTGGAGATTTATGGCCCTAAAACTAAGCATGGGCAGCCATGAAACGACCCGATATGATACCTGCACGCTCCTCCTTCTTCCTGGGTCGTCGTGAGGTGGTGCTGGGGTGGTGGTGCGCGGCTGCCGGAGAGAAAGAGAGAATAAAGGAAAAAGTTGTTAGGGTTTTTTTTAGAGAGAGAGACTAAATGGGTTTGCTTAGGTGACCTTTACTTACGTTCTTGAGCTTACTGGGATGCTGTGGAGTCGACTGGTGGTGGTTGTGGATCGAACAGTAGCAGCGGCGACGGTGGCCGGCGGCGGAGCTGCGGCGGCGGGTGGATTTTTGAAGATTTGAGACTGCTGGAACCCTTGAGGGTTGAAGAGGATGAAGAAGGGATCCTTTTTCTGGTCGTAGAAGGTGCCCAGGTGGTGGTGGTGCGGCTGTACAGCGGCGGCAACAAACCAGTGGTGATGGTGAGGTGTTTTACGGTTTCTAGAGAGAGAGAAGGTGGTGGAAGTGTTTTAGGGGTGGAGAGTGAGTGATGATGATGTATTGGGTGGTGGCGGCCGTTTTTCCGGCGAGCAGAGGTGGCAGGCGGCGGTGGTGCTGCAGGGGAGTGGTGGCCGGCGGTAGGGGTGAGAAAAGGAGGGAGAGAGGTTGAAGATGGAAGGTTTTTGTTTTTGGGAAATGTTTTGTTTGTTGGGAAAGCTAAAAACTAGGTGTGTGTGTAACGTGCAAAAGGAAAAGGAAGCAGAGAACATTTCTAGTGCTTTATAAAAATAGATAAGTGGGCTTTTATAGGGGATTAATGTTGGGCTTGGGTCATGGGTTGAATTTGGGCCGAAAATTAGATGGGCTAAGAGATA
This sequence comes from Erigeron breviscapus, assembly GCA_034093135.1. Classification (NCBI taxonomy): domain Eukaryota; kingdom Viridiplantae; phylum Streptophyta; class Magnoliopsida; order Asterales; family Asteraceae; genus Erigeron; species Erigeron breviscapus. Next base: position 106,578,686 of record CM067168.1, read on the forward strand.
TGTGGCTCATTTTTGGTCTAACAAATGCATTAGCCTACTAATAGTGTTAGTTAGTTGGTCCATGAGTTTTTATAAGTAACATAAATGTTATTTTGTATAAATTTTTAGTTAGGAAACTAAAAATAATATGTCATGTTTTTATAATTCATGTTTTTATAAATTGGGTCAATTATTATAATTGTATAAGTGCGTTCTTTAATCATTTAGCGAATATCTATCAACAGATATTTCATATAAAAGTTTTCTAACGTATGGCTATTTCTAACAAGATATAATTATCACATAAAATTATACATCAAAAAAAAATGTATGTCCTGAAGGTCCTCCTTGACCGGTGTGTCAGCATCGTTATTTTATTAACGACGTTTGATTATAATGACACATAAGGATTTAAATAATATTATTTAAGCTTAACTTTCTATAAATAGTACATGAATAGTAAACTTTCTAAGTTTAGCTAACCTGAAATTTTGCGGGTGTCACATTCTCCCCGTGTTAACGGAGACATGCACTACTCTGCCTGCTGGTGTGCAAGATTCTAGATGTGGGCTGCATATTACTCAACCTGAACATGGTATGTATTTCGTGAATGCAAGAGGGCAGCTTGTCTTCCAAAGAACTGCTGAACTGAATAAGGTACCAACTATGCACCTATTTACCTTGTACAGACTTTGTTGTAATTTCAGTGAACAAGGTAATGGGTATGAGCAGTTCCTTATGGAAGAAGGATTGGATAGAAAGGTAGATGTTACAGTTGCCCCATCTTTTGAAGTGAAACAGGAAACTGTAGAAATTATTGGGAGTTAACTCTTATTTGTAATACTTTACATTTCTCAATATATGCAAGCATTTTGTACAAATTCAGTTGTCTTGTTAAGAACTTCAAATCAGATTGAAAAGAACCCAAAAGATTCAAAGGGTCACAATCTGTTATTTTCATTTGATTCTTTGTAAACTGATAGTTAGAAGTGTAGTTAGGTTTTGTCATCATCAAATAGGGGGAGATTGTTGAGTTCCAGTGTTGATTGTAAATTTAATGATGACAAATCTGATCTATAAACACTTGTAATCTTTTGGTTCTTGTATTCGGATCTGGGTCAGACTGAGCTGACACAGCTTGCGATCTGTAACTGACCCAGATCATGCTTCATACTTGTAATTGTAAATCATATGGAAGCAAGTGTTATTCAAGCTGCATCAACAATGGTTATAACATTCAATCAAAGTCGAAGAGGAGGATTGAAGATAGAAGACCAAGCTGGCAGTGGAAGGCAGCTTGGGATTAGCAGTCAGCTTGGAAACACTTAGACAGATTGGTGCCGTGACAAACCGCCCAATCTGTGTCTGACAATCAAGTGAAGATAACAACCTGGATTGAAGATAAGGACAAATGACGTGACTAGGAAGATTCCTAGGATCCAGGTTGGTGGTTGGTTTTACATATGCGTGTCCATACTCTTATTGGATGATAAAGAATGTGCGTCAGTACGTGGGGGACCACAAGTACTATGAAAGGCACGATTGATTATTCCTTTATCATCCACTGAAAGAAGAATACGTGGCTGCAACGGACACCAGGATGAGAGGTCTTCGCCTGTAAAAGCCTCATTCCTTTGTAGCATATGTGTGGCATTCCTGAGAATTAATCTTCACACAAGTTTCTCTGCTCTTACACAGCTTAGTCTGTACGAGATCAGCTTGGGCTGATTCTCTTGAGCTGAAACTTATTGATTGTTGTTTGTCATTTCATAGGGTTGTTTAGATATCTGTAGGCTATTTTTATTCCGCAACAACCCTGTAATTCTTTGTATAGATTATTTCTTAATAAAGGATTACATTTGAAAAACAATCTGTGTTCAAGAATGTTTATTTTCTGCTTTACTGTTTTATTGATTCCTGTTCTTTACTTACTTTATGTTTAAGTCTGAGTCTTTAAAACGTTATTTTCTAAAGTTTGTAAAGTTCGAGTAAAAGTTGTATTCACCCCCCTCTACAACTATCCTGTGTACAATATATTTTGGTATAATGATACACCGTGGGACGTATCAAGTACATATTCATTGCAAAAACACTTTGGAAACATCTAAAAAAAGAGTTGGTATGCATATGTGCTATCTTCATCTCCGCATGTTCGATTGTAGCATATGAGGGTTTTTTATTTGATAGGTAATTATATTTAATAAATACAAAAGTAGAAAACAAAAAATGATGGTGGCTTAGTTGTCAAATAGCGATGTCTTATATTCATGCCACCCAAGTTCAATTCTATGTTTTGTGTTATTTTAGAAGATTTATTTGATCATAACTATAGGTGATTTAGACTTTTCAGGTTCTTAATCCCTTAAAAAACAGTCTAATTTCATTTATAAAGGAGTATACATAGGTTAACATTAAAAATATCATTTAAAAAAAACATCTTTTACACTTGACAGATTTTTATCGTATACAATGCTTGATGTTGTTAATCCTCTGGTACAATCATTTAGGATGGCAAAATATACGTTTAGGGATTCACCAATGGATACTCTTCGGCTTATTGCTACCCGACAAAGAGATGGAAGACAATATAACCTACCAACAGTTTCGAATGTTGCTGCACTGATGCACTGATCCTGGGTGATGGTAATCCAATTGATTCTCGAGATGTAATTGTTGAGCAGTGGGGTGGTGAGCCCGGTTGGTATCCTAATAAGAGAATAACTGAGTTACACCCAAGTTTTATGGCTTTGCAATATCCTTTGCTTTTTCCTTATGAAGAGTATGGGTATCGTTTTATGTTACGCGTTACTGATAAAACTTGGATGTTTTACATTTTTGTTATTTATTGAATATTATATATAAAGTTTAATATGTTTTGTGTACTCTTAACTGTATGTAAATATATATTGTTTCGTACCCGGTCAACGACCGGGTATAGATCTAGTTTATATTGTCGATAACAAGTGACATAAGTTACTTGGTTTTGTTGTGGCATAATCTGATGTTGATTTGTTAAGATGCTTATTGTCGATTGATGAGGTTGATAGGCACATATAGGGATATGACATTCCTATTGCTTATTGTCGTTGTAGTTGCTATTGTTACTTAACATGCGTATGATAGTTTCAAAAGATGTTTGAACTGGCAACCGTTTTATACAACTTGTGGTTATCTTACTCGGTTTTTTAAGCTGACATTTGTTTTGTTGAAAATGTTGTGTCTCCTCAGGTTAATCATTGAAACTTGCTTAGAGTGAGACATGGGTAGATGGTTGCTATGACGAAGACTTATTATTGCCATAGTTTTGCCTCATTTATCTAGACGTTTATTTATTATGTCGATTGAGACTTTATTGTCATTTGGTTGTTTATGGATTTTTTGAATTGTCGTTATGATGCAATAAGTAACACCAAAACTATGATTGACACTTCCGTTAGGAAACGATGGCGTTTTTAAAGGGACCTTTCCGTATTAAGGATTGTTTTAATTAAAAAAAAATGAAATCCATATTTTTATAATGGTGGGTGTTACAATTTTACATTAGAAAGTGTATATGAATTGTAATCAACCAAGAAAAATCTATATATAAAAGTGAATCTAGAATATAACTAAAATGTAAAATACACAGTTTTGATTTTATCAAATATATAAATTTTTAAGATGAAAAATAAAATTCTTTTGTTTATAAAAAATTTCTTTCAAATATCAAAATATCTTAAATGAAATATATTTTTAATATATTTGGCTATGTTTGTCAAGAGCTTTTTAAGAGATTTTGGGTAGTTTTAAATTTTAATTTTGAACAAAAAGCTCCTATTATATTAAAAGTTTTGTTTGGATGCAACTAGCTATAGCTTTTATTTAAAAGGAAAAGCTCCAAAATGAAACGCTACTTGAAGTATCGTTTCAGAAACTTTAACTTTTCAATGAAGCTTTCAAATTAAAAGCTAGACAACTACCTTTTGCAGTTGCAGCTACACTCATGGTACTTGTACGCTATCGGTCATTGGGGAATACTTAGGCTTAGAGGGTGGTCCCCTATCATCCAAACATCTCTAAAAAATAAAAGCTCTAGCTAGCAGCTTTGTTTAAAAGCTACCGCTTACAACTACTTTTGCCAAACAATAGTACAGGGGGTGTTCGTTATTGCGTTTACAAAACAAATTATGCGTTTTCAAAATTGATTATGCGTTCCCAAAGCTGCGTTTTGAAAAAACATGTGTATATATGCTTCTCCAAAACTGCGTTTTCATAGCTGATACTCACTTTATCATTTAAATACTTTTTTAAATTATTTGCGGTTTACAAAAGTAATAATCAAATAATCAATTTAAATCGTAATCCGAAACACCTTCTAATAGTCTATCAGTTTTAGGTTTAAAATGTGACTTTAAGGTATCCGTGTGTTACATGGGATAGATTTAGGCCCTGTTCTTCTTTTTCTTTTTTTCCTTTTCTTTTTAATAATTAAGAACTTAATTAAATTTTATGTTTCTTTTTTAAACCAATAAACAAAAATAATCATGAATTACTTATTTTATTTTATACAAAACATTATTTTATACATTCAGCCCTAGCTAATAAAATATAAAAGTCTTCCCCAGTCAAAAACCTTAAACGAAAAATAAACGCAAGTCCTTTACAATAGTCGTTCGCAATCGAAAAACCCTAACGAAAAAATAAACGACGAGAGAGAGAGAGACACTGCTCGAGAAAGAAATGTCTTTGTATTAACCTACCATCGATTTCGATTTCGATTGCAACGGTGAGGCTTTTTTTTTTTTTATATATTCTTCGTTTATACATTTCCAATTATTTTTTCTTAAAGGCCTTTTGATTGGTTTTCCCACCGGATAGTTGTTGATTATACATATTGTATATTTGTTTTCATTTGTATATCATATCTCTTTAGGGTTTGTGTGTATATATGTGCTAGACAATGCGGATTTTATATAATTATAGTTTCCAGACCTAACTTGTATATGTAATTGATGATATCAATCAACCTAATTGCAGTTCAAATATGGATAATCAAATTATCATAAAGTCAAATGACCGATGGACGATACGAACAGAAGGATTAACAAACACCGAACTGGGGAGTGCTGCTATTTCTCTGGTTGGTGTACTTGTATAGTCTGGATTCTTACAAACATAATTAGATTACTTTTTATTGAAATACTTTATCAATTATCAATATTTATAAACAGATTTACCTAGAGCGTGAAGGCGAGGACATTTGCAGAGATTCACTAAAAAAAATCTTATCCAGAATTAAGTCATACAAGGAGGATTTTGAAGATGATTTCTTGGATAAAACATCAGTTTATTATCGAGATAAGGCTTCAGAATGGATTCAAAAAGACTCGTGCTCAAAGTATATGTTAAGGGTAATATTTTTTAATTTTTGATTTTTGAAACTATTTCTTTATTATCAAAATTCTTATCAAACTTTCGAAGTATCAGGTGGAGGAGATTCTGCGAAACGAGTTGAATAGAGTTTTTTGCTATCTTCATTACACGACCGAGCCTGCGCTTCTTGAGGTTGTTTTTTCTATAGTTCTTTTTAACGATCTTAGTTTTTATTTATGGGATATTGTATTCATTTTCTTATTTTGGATTAAAAATGTATCTTTCAGAGAGTTCGACATGAGCTTTTGGAAGCTCATGCATCAACAGTCTTTGAGGGTTTGCATCTATTCCTTTCAGATAGAAATGTATGCTCATATATAAGTTTTAAGTCATCATTGCTGAATTCTTTGCTATCTTAATTGCGCAATAATTGCTGTAAGTCTTTCTTATAGGATAAAGACATTTCCCGAATGAAGAGGCTTTTTTCAAGAACCCACTTTCCCAAGTATTTGGACACTTTATATAGCATGTTTATCGAGGTCTGTTATTCTATATTTAGATTCTGTTGCTCTGTATATACAAGAAAATGTTACACAATGTGGTCAACTGCCCCTTGATGTAGGAGCTTACTAAGGAAATGAAGCAGCTAGCTGACGATGCCGAAAGGAACATTGAGGTTTGTACATTGTATTCTTCAATATTATTGACATATCTCCAGTAGAGTATGCAAGTTATACGGATCTGTTATTGTTTTAATATGTCAGCATTAGGACTTAAATCCCTTGAACAAAGACCTTATATGTTACCTAGTTTTTAAGTGATTTTGGACTTGAAAATACTAGTCTTTAATGTTGTTAAGGTGAATGACACTAAGGTCAGTTTCAGGACTTTTAAATTAAGTTGCATTTAAGGGTTTCAGTTTGAACCCATAATTCTGGTCAGAATTTAGCAGTTATTAGGAGTGCTATTTGGGTGTTATCATGTGTAAGTATATCATGCCTTTAACTAAAGGTTTAAAAATGGCTACAAAACCTAGATATAGATTCCAGAAATGAGAATAATAGTACTCAAAAAAATTCATTTTATCAACCTACTTCACATATATTTTATAAAGTTTGATTGAAGATTACAATAACAATACTACAACCAATAATCATTAATAGGTAAAAACAAAGTGCAAGAAATTTACAAACTTGAATGTTGATAAACTCATTTGAAGCAGCTCAATTCCATACTAGATCATGATAACGATAGCACTAAACATAAATAAGGTTCTCGTAAGGGAAACAAAAGATAAGTAGGAATGACCTTAAACATCAAGAAACTTACAAAAATGTGGTTGAAAACGAAAAACTGATCATAATGCGTTTTCGAGTGGGTTTAAAGCCCATGATAATGTATTGGAAAAGATGGTGGTATTTGCAAGGATAAGAAAATGAAAGGGTTATCAATTTATGTTACTTGATGATCAAAAGATGATGTTTCTAATATTGATATTTCCGGAAATCTAGAAAGAAAAGTGGAAGAAATATGTTCCGTTAGTAGATGTTAAAATGATCAAATATTGGATTAAATCTTTTTTTTTTCTTCTTGAAATTTCCGAAATTAGGGGTAGAGGTGAGGATCATTATGTGTTATTTTTGTCCATAAATTTGCAAATGAAAGATAATGTAGAATATGTTTAGTTTTGTGTGAAGTTTCCTCGTGTCGTTGACTCATAACAAGGGTTAAACGTGTGTCCACGACTCATCTTTAGGTTGATTGTAATTTAGACAAGTGTAACGATGAGATTATGTAGTTGATCTTGTTGTTGAATTGTTCTCGAAATTTTTTTGTTAATTCCGAAAATAGTAGAAAGTATGGGGGCATATCTGTTTTTGTGATATAAAAATGAGAATACATGGATTATTATTTCAAATTTTAGGTGAAGATTGTTAGTGGAGAATGACAATGACTTACCATTTAGGCTAATTCTTAGTTTGTCCAAGTATTCTAGTCTCTAGACTAAATAATACAATGACATGTGTAATTATTTATTCATACAAGTATTTTATATAATAATTGTTGTAGTCATTTAGTCTTTAGGACACTCAAATTAATTTGTACATAATAAAATTTAGTTGATAACTAAGATGGTGTTTGGGGTTGAGTTTTGAGAGAGATTTTTAGATTATTGTGTTTAGAAATCATGGAAAAAAAGTTTAAGAAATTGATTTATTGTTTAAAAGCTATTAAAACGCAGTTTTTCAAAAGCAACACTCCCCTTGCTGCACAAAATATCCTTGAAATCCCCTTGTAAACATCCTCCAATATAAGTTATTATAATATATAGACACACCTTTCTTCTCTTTGGCCACCTTCTGCAGGTCCTTCTTTTCTTTTTAATTGATTTATACTTCAGCCGCCTTACAAAACTTGGTAATATATAGTTTGTTTTCTAATTGATTTCTTTAATAAACAAGTATTTTATTTATAAACTTTTAAGCTTCAAGCCATAACTACAACACTAGCTAGCTTTGAAATTCATTAGTTTTTTATGATACCCAAATGTTATACTTTCATTTTGTTAAGTTGTACAGGGCCAAAAAGAACTTTTATAACTTGGTATCCCACAATTTGCTCTGGAAATTTGTTCGTCAGTTAGTAATTCCACTAATGCATGAAAGGACCTTACATTGGATCTTTAGATGGTTTGTTGCAAAAAACGGTTATGGTCAGATTGATGGTTGAGTGTAGTTGCCAGTCACATTTTGCCTCAAGGATATATATTGAGCTTTTCTTTTCTTTTCTTTTCTTTTTATTTTTTTTTCGTTTTTTACTTTAACCATACCATCACTTTGAATATGTCACAACAAACCCAGGGTACCTAAAATATAGACATTGGTTGTATGATTGTATAAATATGTATCAGCACTTTAGCAGTAGCTATATCCATGATCGTGTGAAGTAGTTTCATTCTAATAATCATTTAATTAATGTCCTTTTTAGTCATTTTACTTATTACTTTCAAAAGTTTATAAATTTGCCAAACAATGATTATCTGATTATTGTGATTTTAGACAACATAGTTAAATCCAAACACTTTTAGCAACACGTTTTGTTACTGCTAATTATCTGATTCTGGTTATTCAAAATGCATAATCTATTTTCGAAAAGTAATCCCAAACACCCCCTAAGCTTTCCTAACTGTTTTAAATTAGTACTTGATATGTTATTTCATAAAATTGAACATCTTAGATGCCATTTCTCATGATAGATAGTCATTTGTAAATCTAGGACCTAGAAATTAAGGATACTGTGGTATAAATTCTCGCCTCGCAAGTGGTTTAACTCTAAATAAAGTTGTCTAGACTCTAGAGTGCTCTAATTTAAACTCGAATATAAAATAAGTTGTCTGCAGCAAATCTGTCGATTTAAAACTGCCGGTTACAGCTTCTTTACATATCTTTTGATAGATTAGGAAAAATAATAGATTTTGAATGTTCGTGTTAGTTGTGTACGGGTCACGTTGACATTCTTTACAAAATGATGGAGATTCTTTGCAAAATGATGGAGATTCATTCGTGGTATTTGGCTTTTTCAAGCTCTTTTATGAGCGATGCTCTTGAGAAGGTTTGTTCTCTTCAAATTTAGACTCTTGATTTCATACTAACTTTATAACTATCAGGTATTGATTCTTTTTTTTTTTTTTTCTCATGTTTGTTGTGTAGCTACTAAAAGATAAGCTTGAAACAATCTACGCAAAAAGGTATTTTTGGGAAGCCCACAGCTCAATTGCTTGCCTTTTTTGTTGATAATGTCTTCAAAACGAATGGAAGTGAGGAGGACATGATTCAGAAGGTATGTTGGCACCTAGATGTGAAAAAGGGTTGGGTCTAATTATGGGTCAAAATGGGTTCTTTTTGGTATTTGTTAGGTTCACACGAGGCACTTCATATCCAAAACAAATATACTTCTGTTTCAATCATATCAATAATAATAATAATAACATTTTTATTTAATTCTTACATGAGGTTTTATGTGTTTAAATTACACTATCACTATCTTTTACTTGTTTCATCCAAACCTATTTATTTAATATTTTTGCACCCTGTCTGAGATGAAACATAACTGGATTTGACTTCATAAGTAAATGGGTCAGAGCTATCATCTTGACTGATAACCCTGACTGTGTATTTGATCAGACGAGCTATACTTTAATCTTTAATATAATTTACAGGTAACAATGATTCTTGAATGCATGAGTGATAAAGGCCCTTTTCTTGAAGCTGCTAGGTATATCACTTGGTTTTTTGTGATTAACATCAAGTTGATTATTAATAAAATTACTTTAATGGCTATTTTATTATTTTTCACACATTAATAGGTATTTAATAGTTTATCACACGTTAATAATTTATTTTTTAATCTCTAGGGAATTGTTTGCCCAGAGGTTGACTAGTTATGAGGGGAGTACCGATATTAAGCGTGAAAGCCATTTTTTGAGATATTTAAATCAAAAATGTACAGATCGTTACCTAATCAGTTGCATGGAGCAGATGGTAAGTCTTCAAAAGTTTGCACTTAGCTCAAATGTATAAGCACCCTCATCAAAGATGCACATACATTAACTACATACACTATGTACCAAGATTGGCCAGTTGAACTGGTCCTGGGTAACTAGGGGCGGTTTTTAAGTTCAACTGGTTAAAGAATAAAAAGGCCAAAAACCCTAAACCACTTTACCCTGTAGAATTGGCCGGTTCAACTGGTTTTGGGGACAGCACCTTTTTGACTAAAATACCTGTCTTATAAAACATTGGTATTTATGTGCATATGTGTACTTCATTTCTTTTGGTTTTTCAGCTGAAGGACATCACATTAGGTGCTGAAGAAAGAGCTCGCTTTGTTAACTACCTGGAAACTAATCCAGAAGCATGTCCCGGTATTGAGCTTAAAATGACTCTAGTTAATAGCATTGATTGGCCAAGTTCTAAGCTTTCCAATCTCAACCTCCCTCAACAAATGGTACTTGTTTAAACTTTTTTATGTTAGGGGAAACAATAAATGTATTTTATTGCTCACATCACTTGTCATTTTAGAGAACATGTGTTGAAGTTATTGAAAAGTTTCTAGCAACAAATGGCGAACAGCTTTCGTGGGACTACACACTGGGCACGTGTGCAATTAAAGGGCACTTTGAAGCACAAAATGTTGAGCTGATTGTGACTCCTCACCAGGTTGTCATAATGCCTTTAGCAATTATTAGGTGTCACAGTTTTCACTCGATTACTGAAAAATGGGCCAGTTTGATAAAAAAAAATTATTCCTTTTAACTGGTCATATGGTTTAAACTAAAAAAAGGGACTATTAATGAAATTTGTTGATAGCCAGGTCAAGTGTATTCACAGTTGAATCAAAACCTCCCAATCTCTTTATTCAAAAGAAAGTGAGATTATTGCTGTTAAAATCATCTTTAGCGCATTCAATATATACTAAGTCCCGCCAACGGCCAACCAATACCACACTGAACTACCCATTTTAACTGTTTTGCCACCTCTCATTGCCTAACTATCTAATCTGGATTGTTTATTTAATTTCTTACTTTAGCTATCTGATGATTACAGGCTTCTGTTTTGCTTTTGTTCAACGTGTCAGACCGGCTTAGCTATCAAGAAATAGCAAGTCAACTAAACTTGCCGGAGGATGATGCTGTGTGTGTTTTATATTCGTTGTCTTTGGGCGAATATCAGATTCTTGTCAAGGATCCAGAGAACCGAACCATTGGCCCAAAGGATTCCTTTGAGTATAACTCAAAGTTTACGGATGGAAGGAGAAAAATTAAGGTAAAGCGTAAGTTTATGGTAAGTTTGAGTTCAAAGTTTACAAATATGAAAAATTATAAACAGTTTTCATATATCTAGATCCCAATGCCTTGTTTAAATCAAATGACGCTCAAGATATCTGAGAAAGTTGATGAGAATAGAAAAGATGTTGAGGAGGTACTTGCCCAGATAATGAAGAGCAGGCGTCATTTGAAATTCGAAGAGCTGGTCAGTTTGGCTGCACCAGAGCTGTGTGGATATAATTTTGAGGTAAACTTTACAAGAGAACAGCCAAAAAACTTAATATAATTAACCAAGAAAAATAGTATGACTTTTCTTATATGCGTATAGGTTAAATCAGAAGAAGTTGAGAGGATAGTTGAAAAAATGATCAATATGCGTTTTCTTAAACGAGACGTCGATAACCATCACTTGATTCTGTATCCTGAGATTGAAAATGTTGAGGTTTGTGTGTATTATTCAGTTTTCTCTCTATGTATGTCTTTGGTTACTCTTTTCTAGAGGGGTCAGGTGACAGGTTCATGTTAGAACGGGTAATTGTTTGGTAATATGGTATGGTTTATGCTGGGTTGATTAGAAACATTTCCCATTTATAAATAGTTTGTGTTATTAAACTGATTACAAAATCTGTATTACTACAACGTTTTTCTGGTTTTGTTGAACAAATTGATTTTGGAGGTTGTTTTTTGAAAATTGATTTTGGAGGTTGTGTGCATTGAAATTTCACTTTAGGGAGACCAATGACCCATTAGGCAACGGAATGACCTATTTGACCTGTTCCCTTTAATAGCTGAATTTTTAAGTTTTACTTATTTGACCCTTTGGAGATCCGAAATTGGCACTGATGTATATAGAGGTTGACTAACGGTGTTGGTTGTTTTGTTTCAGACTAAACCGTGATCAAGCTCGTCAGTTTTAGCCATCTGCTATGATGCAAGTTAGAATGAAGAATTGCTCTATCATTTAACTGCTTTTTGGGGATTTTTCTTTATAAATCGAGCTACATTTGAGATAATATTTACCCGTATATCGGCCGATTAGGCTGATATTTACAACACTGGATGGATGCTTAAAATTTTGTTTTAGTCTAGTAATGTGTGGTTCACACTTAGTATGTGGGACTGGTGGTTTAAGAGATTAAAAAGAGAGTGAAAGTGTGTCTTACTCAGGTTTCTTGCTTCTAAGCGAACATGGTCTAATGATATTTTTACTTGAATTAGGTGATCTGATATTGTATGCAAAGGAAATGTGATTTTCTTACTCGTTTATTTTGTAAGAATTACTTTTAGAGTTGATAATTGTCAATTTATTATATAAGTTTCTATATCAGTTAATCGTCAATTTGAAAGAGTTGATATTACCACTTGAATTATAACTAGGTTAGAACTTGTGTGATGCACGATTTAGAGAATTATTTGTCAATAACTCAAATTGATTAAATTAATTAAGTAATTAGCTTCATTTTCTAAAGTAAATTCTTTTAACAAAAAGCTTCAAATGACTCTTACATACTATCAAAATCAAAATCAAATTTTATATTTGATTATTTTGGAAGGGATCCAAAAAGGTTTTTGCTCCTAATATCAATTTGTTTTAAGATCTGTACAGTGGATTTATATTTGGATTTATATTTAGACAGAAGAACAATTTAAATATAGAACTGATTGCATTTTTGGTCCCTGTGGTATCATACTTTTTGCAAGAATGGTTCAAACTTTTGAAAAGTCGTAATATTGGTGCCAAAAGTGCGACTTTTTCGCAACTTTGGTCAAAAGCTAACTTTTGTCTATTTTTGGCCGTTAATATGGTCATGTGAGTGTCATGTGAAGGATAGATGCGTCATTTAAGCTCACTCATCCCTTATATATCTATATCATCTTCATATCATCATTTTCATCAAAAACTACATATCTATATATCTTCTTCCTTAAAACACATACACATACATATTGTATTATCATCATCACCAATGTATATATATAATTGTATAATTAATTTAATCTATATATATACATACTTGTAGATCCATACATATTACAAACTAAATACTACACATACATACTGTATCATCATCATCGCCTTCAAAAATTGAAAATCAAAAGCACATGGCATCATCAAGTAGCAGCAGCAGCCGCCACAATTTGCAATAAAAAATCCACCACATTGAAAAATCAACCTCATTTCAATCGCAGTAGCAACAGCCACAATCATTGGCATCATCACCGGACCTTCAAACATCCCCGGTCACCACAGCGTATCAAATCACAGCCACCACCTATCAATGTTATATAGATTTATATATATACATCTCAGATCTGTATCATCTTAGTTTTGTTTAGTTTTAGTCTTTTCTTTTTATTATCAATAATTAGTGCCTTTCACGGGTATATATAGTGTCTGTTTTGCATGATTAGCATCACTCATGGAATAGACTGCAAATCCGATGACGATTATTATAACCCTTACATGGATGAGATTACGGAGTTCAAGCAACAGGAAGGTGAAACATGGGTAGACGCTTGGAGAAGAATGAAAGAGTTGGTTAAAGCATTTTGGGAACTTGGACCGCCGGAGTCTTATTGGGAGAAGAAACAGAATATTGAGTACATGTCTGTAATGTGGTTTTATTTAGGACTGCAGGTTCCAAGTAGGACGGCTGTGGACATTGCTTGTGGTCGTCATTTTCCCCTCAATTCATTAGAAGAGGCCTACGCTTTCTTGGAGGAGTATAGTCAAGTGAGGAAGGAAAAATCACAGGGGTTGTCGCCTAACCCTAAGGGATTTTATTGGGTTCACTGTCGTGTATGATGATTTGGAGAATATTTCCTCAACCATTGATACAGTCCAGGTCGAAAAGGAGCAAGAGCAAGGCGAAACAAGAAAGATCAAGAAATCTGACATCGTTTCTGAGCCTCCAGCACCACTGGACCTGCAGACCAGAGCCGCTGGAAGACTCCCAGCGCCGCTGGAAGCTCCGACAGTGTAACATCCCGATCAGTTTATTTATTTCTGTTAACTTTGATCACTAGTCGATGTTGACTTGTCGTCAAGTGGTGTCATATATTTTCGTGGATTAATATTTAAGTTAAATAAGTAGAATAAGGTGTGTCATTTACGTGGATAATTTCCGGTATGTATTCCATTAGTGTGATTAAAGATGTCGATAAGTGTTTACCATTAATACTTGTTATGTTGTAGATTCCCGTTGGGCCTTAAGCGAAGTTAAATTTAGTTGTATAGTTTGAGGGGCTTAAGTGTTGATAACTAAAACTTATTTGGGTTGAAAGTTAATGATCAGGGTAAATTGATTATATTTCATTGAAGCTACTAATTACATTTAACAAAGTCTAAAATTATTCCCATTCGTCCCTAGTGGCCGTCGAACAAAAAGAAAGGGTTCATGCCTTTATGTAGCCGCTAGAGTATAAAACAAAATAGAGATAAATGTTTTGATGGTGTAGCCGCAGATCAAGATGAAATAATATAGGATCAAAAGTCTCTATTGTAACATCCTAATCATTTTTCAATCTTTGACTATTAGTTGACCGTTAACTCTGTTAGTTGACCTATTAGTTGACTCATAACTCCGTTAGTGTTTAGATGATCCATTAGTTGATTTAGTTGAATTCTATTATAAATTAGATGTTTTATAAACATTAATTGCCCAAAAAAGTTGAAGTAGTTGGATCGTTGCTCACTTCGTGGTTGTCAAGTCATTTATTGATTTATTTCGATAAATCGATATATGTAAGCTATGTTGAAAGTTGCTAATTTATCGTTGACTGAGAATTGAACTATAAAATGTGCCTTATTTGTAGTAGAAAAAGGTCCTTATATGTTAGGCATATGATAACGGGTCATTTAGAGGTATAATGAAGTCATAAGTTGCTTTAGGGGTCAAATTTGCCAAGTGGTCAAACTTAAAAACGGGTTTAGTTGCTTAAACATGATTTAGGGTTAGACTCCAACTATTTGAGGAGACTTTTGGCAGCCCTTATCACCCCTTAACATCACATACGTCCCTCAAAAACCTGCAGCCACATATTCCCCCTCTTTTTCTTCCAAGTTCTTGCTAGATCTAATCGTTTAAGAGTCGTATCGATCGTGTGTTGCTTAGATCTTGAATCCTTATCATTGAATACAGGTAATATAGGTATTTATCATCTGAGATCTGATTATATGAGTCTTATTTTAGTTTTAATCCAGGCCATAAGGGTTGGGTTGGGTTAATTAATTGATTGATCATTGATTTCATGCTTTCGGGTGATCAAACGATTATTTTATGATTAGCAAATGATTTAAGGATCATTGAACGGTTTAATGTTATCAAAAGTGTTCTGGAAAAGGTTATTTTTATGTCTCCAGGTTGAATTGATGAGTGGTATTCGGAAGGGATTCGATTAAAGGGTTAAAAGTTGGGGTTTTGGTCGAATAAGGTGTTGTGCGGCGCACGGGGGTTTTGTGCGGCGCACAAATATGATTTTTGAAAATTGGTTTCCTGCTGGGTGCCCGATATGCGGCGCACAGAATAGCTGTGCGGCGCACAAACTGAGTTTTTGACTCTGTGCGGCGCACGATATTTCCATGCGGCGCATAGGTCAATTGTTGTAAAGTTCCTGATCGAAATAGGTGTGTCTTGTGCGGCGCATCCCAGTTCATGCGGCGCATATATGTTTAATTGGGTTCTGTGCGGCGCATACAAGTCCTGTGCGGCGCATAGGCAGGTCTGGTCTTGTTCAATTGTTTTGAGTAGCTCATAGATCGACTTTTAACTTGCTCTAGGTTCTTGGAAGCGCCTAGCCATCATTGTATTGTGCTTGTAGCTTGTTGATAAGCCATATTGAGGTAAGATATATCAGATTTGACACGCTGGGGTGCACAACGAAAATGGTGATTTTGTAAAAGTGGTTTAAAACCTCTCTTTCTCATACGCTAGTTTGGGTATTGGGATTATTGGAGGGTTTTCGCGAAATGGGTAGAACTGCATGGTTAGGCTGATTTATATTGTTGTTATTATGCTTGTACATGCTGAATTATAGTTGATGTTGATGTCGTTTTTAGTTGTAAAGTTGTTTTCGTTGAAATGCTAGTTATTGAGTTGGTTTGGCTTTTACACTAGTTCACTAGACTTGTGTAGGTTGCCATGTTGTCACTGTGCACGAGTAGGGGCCCTAAAACTTAAAGTTGAAATAAAAGTTGCTAAAGTTGATATCGTTGTTAAAACTCGAGTATAAATCTAAGTTGAAAGTGGTAAGCTTATCCCATACTGGAACCGCGTAGGAACCAGTGTGATTTAGTTGGTCAGCGGGAGTAGACTAGTTGCTTCCAATGGCACGGCGTCGTAGTTTGAGATTAGCTGGGTGACTAGGTACAGTCACTACAAGTTGTGTAACAGCTTTCTCCTGGGTTTGGTTATACCGATCCTTAACGACACTGATGGACCCCGATAGGACTACCCATCAAGTCGGGTGCAAGGTCCCTTAAAGGCCTTAAGGCCGCCTTGCACATATTTGTAGTTGTATTCATTGTGGTGACGCGAGTCATCCACCTTTAGTTGTAATTAAAATATGGCTGAGTAATGCTGATATCGATAGCAGCATTATGCTCCTTAACAAAGACACGAGCATTAGCACCTTGTCCTGCCATACCTGCACAAAAACAAAAAGAAAAACGAAAAGGTTTTTTTATCCACCTGGTGGAGAGCATGGGTGGGAGTTCTGGTGGACTTGACCAGATCAACTCCTCACAAGCAGAGATGGCTTACTGCTTGTGGAACGGATTGAGAGTGGACTTTGCAGATATTCTGTATAGAAGCCTGGTACAAAAGCTGAAGGGCACAAGGGGTGTGTGTATCCCCTTTTCAAGGTTCCTCTCTCTTTGTTTAAGCATATTCTGGGCAGAGAAGCATATAATAGTACAGATTCACCGTACACTGCTCCAGATATGTTAAGGAATTTAGACTCTCTGGTATCTGAAGCTGGAGAGGTCGAAATTCCAGAACGAATGCAACTGGCATTCGCTTCAACTGATGCACCTATTGAAGGTGAG
>CM067168.1:106596889-106637200 GCA_034093135.1 Erigeron breviscapus
TCTAGTGGAGCCTCTTGCTCACCAAAAACATGTTCATCAGTCTGAACATCTTCTTCAACTTCCTGAAACAACCTGCTCAACAACCTCTTGTTCAAAAATTGGTGATCCATCTAGATTCATAACATCACCAGGATGTCTTTCAGGATTCACCTGAAGTCCAGCTCTCATCAGACGCCTATTAGTTCTAGGTCGTCTGGAAGGTTCAACAACTTCTTGTACCTTGACCTTCTGGAGCAACTTGTCTAATGGGCTGTACAGCCTCAATGATCTGTACATCATCACCAGATGGTCCTTCAACAGCTTGACCTCTACTCTGGACCCATTTCAGCTTCTTCCCTTTGGAAGGAAAGCATGGACTGAGGAATATCTACCTCATCCACTGGAGACCTAAGGTTGACCAGGTCCCTCATATACTCACTCACAGAAAAGTGAGTAGTATCAAAATCATACTGGTCGCCAAGAGCATTCTTAAACATAAGAGAAAGGAAACGAATATAAGGAACAAATGGTTTCTTCCTTTCACTCTTAGGCGCTCAACCAGGTCATCAAAAAGGATCTGGGAAAAGTCCACTCTAAGCCCAAACCATAAGCAGTAGGCAATCTGGAGGTGGGTTTGATTAATCTGGTCTAACCCTCCAGAACTGCCTCCCAGACACTCAACAATATGGGTGAAGAAATATCTCCATGAGTCTGACAGCTTGCTCATGTAGATAGTCCCTTTCCTGGATAGCTGGCCATGCTCATCCAAGATATCTGTGTGCCCCATCAGCCTGCATACTTCCCTTGTATTTATACCAGTGGGAAGCTCAATAGGCAGCTCATTCTTGGCTCAACTAAATGTGAAATCCAAAACGCTAATGGGAAGAATCAATAATTTCTGGGAGCAATCCCCTTTCCATTATGCTCTGACCGCAAATCCTCAGGCAATGTATCATCGATACTTGCTTGAATTCTGGTACACTGCTGTGGTGAGTAAAGATGAACAATCCATCTCCTTCACTCTCAATGAGGGCACCAAGAAGTGTGTTATCACTCTTGAGGGGTTCAGAAATTTCCTTCATCTGAACTACCTCGAACCTTCCCAGGTGTTTGCTAAAAGACTCAAAGGAGTCAATTTCAGGGAGGTTCTAGTCGCCACCGGTCATGGCGACATGGAGGATACTGATGGTAATTTGAAGACCTCCAGACACATATTTATGTCTGGATTTGGTAATTGCTGGAGGTTCTTCTGGACCCAGATTGTGGAAAGTCTTGGTGGCAACCATGGAGGGTTGGACCAACTTTCATTACCCCAAGTTGAGATGGGGTATTATATTTGGAATGGGATACAGGCAGACTTTGCTGAGATTCTTTTCTCTCAGCTCATTACAAAATTAAAAGGAAAAAGAAGCCTGCATATCGCCTTTCCAAGATTTCTAAGCTTGTGTTTTATGGATATCCTTGGAGAAGCTTATAATCAAGCTGGACCTGAAGCTCCTGTACCTGAATATGGCAGAGATTTCTCAAAGGCATCTACTGCTGAAAATGAGCCTGAACTCTCCTCTGCAATGCTTCAGGTATTCAATAAAACTGTCTCAGCCACACTAGCTGTTCAGAAAGGTCACTAAGTGGGCTACAAAAGAATGTAGGACCCGTTAGTCGACCTAAAGATAAGTTGCAAATCATTGAATCTGGTAACGATGCACCTGCTTCTGCAGATGTTGAACCAGAAACTGGTGCGGGTACTAGTGACCCAAACCAGAGCATATCTGACCAGATTGTAAAAGTGAATGCTTTCTGGGATAACGATGAGCTACCTCAGGAGAATCTTGATTCTCTTGCTGACTTTGAGTTTGACGAGGAACTATTGGAGGCGAATCAATCTGATTCTGAGCCAGCCCCCATCCTCCCCCAGAAATCCAAGTAATGATCCTTATGTTCCACCACCACCATCTCATCAAAATCCAATTTTTCCACCAGGCACTACTCCTGCCTATGTCACCGATCCAACTTTCACTCCATCACTTCAATTTCTTCACCCCCAAATTCACAACATCCCACCTCCTATCAATTATGATGCCCCAATAGAGAAGGACTTGGATTCTGAGACAGAATCTGAGAGTCCAACAGATTTACAAATGAATAATGTACTTAAAGGGCTTGGTAATCTACCATTTGTTGCTCCTGCTTTCTGCACCCCCACCTCCTTTAAATGTAGAAGCACAGTTAGAGAAAACCAAACCGAAGTCCAAAGCCTTATTCTTAGGGTGGAGGATTTAACCAAGTCTCTAACTGCCAATACTAGTTCAGTTGCTGAAATGAAAGGTGCTCAGATGTTTCTTGGAACTGAGTTAACCAAAGTTGCTGGAAATGAAGAACTAGTAGTTGGGAAGCTGAATGAGTTGGTGATGACTTGCAATAAGGTGAGCTCTGCAATCAGAGAAGCCTTCAGGTTAACAAAGAGAGATGTGCAAGCTTCGGTTGTTGCCAACTTGACATCTAGTGTTGAGCTGTTGAAGCAAGAGTTCATGGCTGTTGGAAGTGAAGTTCATGAGTTGGTTCAGAAGCCAAGTGTCAATGAGAAAGAACTTGGGACTTCTATTAGTGCTGGTATTTTGGAAAATCTGAAGTCTGAGCTAACTCAGAATCTAGCTGCTCAGATTTCAGAATCCATTTCTGAAAAGGTTGGTGCAGAAGTTAGAATAATGATTGCTGAACTGACCAAAGATACAAATGACAAAGTGGACAAGGCTGTAAATGAAGTAAGAGATTCAGTGTCCAAGCTTGAAGGTTCAGTTCAGAATCAATCCAAACAGTTAGATGAAATTCTAACTCTTCTGAAGAAGGAAACTGTTGTTGCTCCTCCTCCCCCTGCTTCTTTCACTGAAGAAGATAGACAAATGTTGAAAGATGTAAAAGATAAAGAAGCACTGAACCTTAATTCTTCATTCAGATTAAAGGCTCAGTTTGCTACAATGGCAAAGGGAATATGTGATTGCCTAGAACAACAAAGTTGGGAACCACTGAAGGCAATTAAATCTACAATTGACCTTTATGCTAAAATGCCTTCAGAGATTCCCAAAGGGGGAAGAATGCCTATTGGTTTGCTGGCTAGTACTCAAGAAATGATTGAAGCAACCAAGAAGCAAACTGAGGTACCATCTGGTAGTGCCTCAGTTCAGGGGGAACAAGTTCAGAAGAAAGAAAGATAAGGGAAAGGCCCAAGTGGTGGCAGAACCAACAAAGAAAAATGCTAAGGGTTCTGGTTTGGTTGTTGGTGAAAACGTTGATGAACAAGGCTACCCTTCATGATCCAAATGCTGATAGCAAGAAATTAGAGACTTTGCAGAAGCAAGTCTCTAATCAATTTATTATGTGGGGAGAGAATAAGGAAAGAGAAAGGGTTCAACACCAGAAAATGGGAACCCTTGATCACATTGATGCTGCAGCTCTTGGTCTCTCACTAGAAAGATATCAGAAAATCAAAAATGATCCAAGAGTGCAGAAGGCTATTGTTGATATGCTCGAATATGAATGTGGGATGAACTACTCTCCTCTGGAACAAAAGTTAGAAAGTCTGACCTTTAAGTTGTCCATTGAAGACTTAAAGAAAAATAGAGAAAAAGAAATGGCGATCAAAAGGAAGGAAATTCTGAGCGAAGTTCTGAAGGTTGAGAAAGAGTTGTTCAGACCACCCACAAAGCCCAGAACTGGAACAAGGACTGCAAGAAAAAATTCTCGTGATGTTGTCTTTACTTCACTCAAACCAATATCTGATGATGCTGCTGAGATCCAAAGAAACATGAAAAGGATCAGTATGATCATTATATGAACCATCGATCGCATCCAGCCAAAATCATTGATATGGAAGTTACAAAGGCTGATGGATTGAAGTTATTTGACTTGGTTGTGAAAAGAGAAGGTAGGGCAGCTGAAGAATACAATCAAGTTTCAGTTCACGAATTTGGGATTTCAGAGCATAGGGAGATGATCCAGATTCTGAGGGGGAAACCAAAATCTGCCTTGACTGGTGCATGGTTAGCAAGAATACAACAAAAGATGCAAGCCAAGGTAGAAATTGAAAGCAGATTGTTTGGTAAAAAGGATCATTCTCCACTGAAGAGGAAACCTACTGAAGCACCTTCTGGTTCAAGGCCTGCAAAGAAGTAGTTCCCTTTTCAGTTTATCATTTACTTGTAATATATTTACATTTGTAACATTCATTTCAGTTTGTATATATATGTTGCAACTTGTAACAAATAAGTAGATGATAAGTTTAAAGTTAGAAAAACAACAAGTAAAATTCTGAGACATCAATGATCTATAAGATGTACTTAGAAATTTTACAACTTAAACAAAAACTTGCATTTCAGACTTACAAACATGGATAGATAGAAGTCTGAGATGCATGCACTATTTCAGAACAAATAGGGGGAATTTGTTAGGTCGGAAATCGACCAAGTATAATTTTTTCAGAAATAGCTTGAAGTTTAGTGAAGA
This sequence comes from Erigeron breviscapus, assembly GCA_034093135.1. NCBI lineage: Eukaryota > Viridiplantae > Streptophyta > Magnoliopsida > Asterales > Asteraceae > Erigeron > Erigeron breviscapus. The sequence continues at coordinate 106,601,369 of CM067168.1, forward strand.
CGTTTGTACAGAATTCTGAGATGTCTCAGAATTCCTTCACTGAAGCTTCACTTCAGTTCAGATCGAGATAATCTGAAGCATTCATTCTGAAGTCAAAGACTGAAGTATGAAGAAGAGAATCATCTCAGAAGCAAGCAAAGAGTGATTCTACCAGATCAAGACTGAAGCATCTCAGTGTAAAGTATTTACAACACTTTACACTGATTACGAGGAAGACTTTTTACTTTACATACCCTTATCCAGTTAATAGATTTATCTATTAATAAAAGGTACAAGGTAAAAGTATAGGTTTGGAACATAGTACTATAAGTCACATCAACTGACTTATATACTCTTCCTTTTATAAGCATGTAAGGAATTAGGTTTAATTCCTTAAATGCTTACAACCACATTTGTACGATCTTGTCCACATTATCATGGACTTGGTCTATAAATACAAAGTCTTCTCACAACTTGCAAAGCTTGAAACTTTAGCATTGCAACTTGTGAGATATACTCTAAGTAAACTTACGAGTATTTCCAAGTTATTTAGATCACTTGTTTTCCAGGATTGTTTAGATACTTACACTTGGGTGTTTATCTTTGTTCCGCAACAATCCTTGTATTTGTTTATACATCAATAAAGCAAATACATTGAAAAGAAAACAACGTGTCTCAATGCTACATACTTGATTATATTTATATATATCTTTATATAGTTTCTGCCATTTAGTTCTTGCATTTTAATTAAGTCAATTGTTTTCTTGTTATCCATATCTGGATCGTAAACTGAACTTGTCCATCAAGATCAGTTGTACTTGCCAGTCGGGTTTAATTAACCATCTATATTTGGGACTCACATATATATATATATATATATATATATATATATATATATATGCATGTACATTTGAATTTTAATTTGTTACTTAGCTCCATATTATAAACTTGTACTTATATTAGACGCATATATATACTTATTATTATTTAAGCTCACTTTAAATACACCCTAGTTTATAAATAAAATTTTGAGTTGGTAATTATATTTTTATGTTCAAATGTACTCTAATTAGCTTGGTTTTGAATTGTTGGATATTTATAAGGATTTTTGATTGTTATCACAACTTGTGAACCATATATAATTATTTGTGAAATCTTAACTTCCCGAATAAAACTTTTTGGTTCATTGACATTTCATCAAGTTCAATTAGAACTAATATATAACTTGAGATTGTATTAAATGATTATAGTTATTGTGTTGGCATTTCTAAGATAACTATCGTATATGGGCATTTCATTGAACTAAATGGCAAGTATCACTATGCCCTGAATGTCTAGAAGCCAAATTCTCTTAATAAACCTCTAGGGATAGATACCTAGATAAGTCTAAGTAAATTGTCCTAGTCGGAAATTGAGGGTTGTTACAACAAAGGACCAGCTGATCAAAGTAACGAATTCAACATCATTGGCGACACACCAACGGGAAATTCGCCTCAAATAAATGCTGGACAACCGGGACGATCAAGCTTTTACAATGATAAAGGCTACCCAGACCCATTTAATATTGGATCTGAAGAGGCTGCTCGAAATCTTGATCATGAAGAAGTTCCTAATTTGTTTGCTATTTTGCAGAAACTTACCGATACTGTTGCAGCCAATCAAGAATTTAATCAGACTCAATTTAGGATTTTGGAGTCCAGGATTACAGAAAATGGACCTCCAATAACCCCAAGGAATTTATTTTCAACTCCAGGAGCATCTGCAGCACCTGGATCTGCGCCGTTTAATACGTCATTCCCAACTGCAACTCAGAATTTTGGGAGCAACATTCCTCAAAATACTCATGCTGCTGGGACATCTGCCACTATGGGCGCAGGTTTACACAATTCTAATAATTATAATGGATCATTTGCTTTTACTAACTCATCGCAGGGACAAGGACCAAACGAATATATCACAAGAGAGTTTCAGAGGATTAAAGATATGATCTCTAGTATTCCTGGATTCTGCAATCCAATTCCAGAGGTCAACCCTGCATCCTATCTTATTAATAGATATGGTGACAGGATCGCGAATGTAGAGATCCCAAAGAAGTTCCAGGTTCCAAATATGAAGCCATATGATGGAACTACTGATCCTCAAGAGCATATTGCATTATATTTGGAAAAGATGGAAACTGTGCCTGTTCCATCCAATCTGAAGGAAGCCTGCTTATGTAGGAGCTTTGGATCTACACTTTCAGATCAGCCTTAAAATGGCTGCAGAGTTTGCCTCCTCTATCTATCAATTCTTTTGCTGATTTAACTAATTTATTTTATAGTCAGTTCTCATGCAGTAGAACCTTTGAAAAATTGACTGATGATCTTTATAAAATTACTCAAAAACCACACGAATCACTTAGGGATTTTATGACTAGATTTACAAAAGAATCTCTTAATATTCCTAAGTTAGATATGTTGACTGCTATACAAGCTTTGCAGAGGGGTCTCCATAAAGGATCTAAATTTCAAGAAGATCTTATAATGACACCATGCAGAAATCTCGATGAAGCCAAAGCAAGGCTGCAAGATTTATAAGGCTTGAAGAAAATGAGCTGACGTCTTCAAAACTGGAAGCTTTATCATATGATCGCCCAAATAGGAAAGCAGAAACTCCAGTATATAAGCCAAGAAATAAGCCCTACACAAGACATGTTGACAATCAAGTGAATGCAGTCGAAGAAGATGATGGGGTCGAATATCCTGCCCTTTCAACATACTGCTTCTCAGTATCAACACCTGACATTATAATGACACTTAGAGATCTTGGAGACAAAGTAAGATGGCCACAAAAGAAGAATGATTCTTATTACAAAAAGAAAGATCCCAGTCAATGGTGTGCATATCATGAAGACTTTGGCCATCTTACTGAAGATTGCAAAATGTTAAGAAGGGAGATTTCCATTCTTCTGGCCAAAATTTAAAATACGAAAAATATTTCAATATATAAAATATTTATCTTGCGGGGGTAATTATTAATATCTAAAGAGGTATATTTTGTCATAAGTTTAATATAATGAATTTTTACTTTAGGTTGTTAACTAATAAAACTGATTAAGACTAACTTAAATCACATTATTAATAGGTTTAGTATGTCTTTTAAGTTTTCGTTTTTAAGCTCACATTGTTAGCATTTTAAATTTGATCAATAACATGTTTGAATGAGAATTTCTTTTGCTTAAAAGATTATACTTAGTATTAAAGAATTATCGTTAACAACACAACTTGACATTTTACTATATACAAATTAGACGACTAGGTATTCTAATAGGTTAAACATAATGGTGCTCTCAATCGGTTATGGAAGTATCAAAGTAATATTTGTATGTTCATGTAAATAAATAAACTAATTACTTGATCGATAATATTCAAGGACCTTAATGGTAGTGTAAATGATCATTAACTCACAATTAACAATATGACTTTCTGTATGTTATAAATATACGGTTAAGAACAAAAAGAGAATGGATAAAAGCTAAGCTAGGAAATTTGAAACAATCCACATAATTATCATCTAAAATCTACAAGCTATTATTTTGTCGGTTTCTTTGCTTAAACATACATGCTCTGTTGGTCATCTATGTTACTATCACAAAACAATTCAGTATTCAATTGGGGTTGTAAGAAAAAGGAAATCAAGATAATATAAGGTTGGGTTGAATTGTCAAGTGATTTACACAATGGAGATTCATCATCCTGGTAAGCCTCTTTATTTATTCCATACAATAAACTTTAGAATCCTTTAAGTACATATTATTATTTATTTTTTTTTTTTTTTTTTTTTTTTTTTTTTTAATTTTTTTTTTTTTTTTTTTATTTTTTTTTTATTTTTTTTTATTTTTTATTTTTTTTTATTTTTTTATTTTTTATTATTTTAAACAAATACTTAGCCTACACTACTGATGTGCAAATCGATTTTAATAATGTATCATATTTCTATTTGAGATTTGTGTTAACAATTAATAAACTTTAATTTGTTCAAGAAATATTGCAATATTTGGATTTCACTTACGTAAAACATATGCTGTTATAACTAAGATTTAGTTTATAGTAATTTATCATTTGGTTGAATCAAACTTATTATACTCAAACTATAATTCACTCGACGTTTTGAACTTCATGTTTTGTGGGTTGTTCTAAAAATTATTAAAGTTTGTTGAAGATATAATGGAAGATTTGGTTTCATATATATTCATTTATAATTATAATTTTATTTGTTGTATGTATTTAGCAAAGAGCTTTTGTAAAATTTTTCATGAAAGTTTATGATAAGAAAATTTGAAAGTATAACAACGAAATCTAAAATAGATTATCATATGGTAATTATAGTTATATTTATAATTAAATTTTGGTTTCTTGTATTTTTAGGTAAAAAAATAAAAAATAAAAATAAAATACCACCATAGATTTACTTGAACAACATAAGGGGTTAGATATATTTTGACTTTTGACTTGTGATATATCAATTAACAAAAATTTGGTGATTTGAGATCGTAGGGTAAGCTTGTTAAATAAACCAGAAGAAACGAAAATAATAATAATAATAAATAAATAAAAATTAAAATAAGATGTGTTTGTTGAACATTAGAGCAAGGAGCAAATAATCAACCTTTCAATATTAATCTGATTACATACTTGATATACTAAAATATTTACATGGAAACAACTTATAAGAAAATATTACATAAATATTCGTATAAGGATAATAAACCCACAAAATATAAAGGATAATATATACTCTTTATTTGAATGTCTTTTGTAATCATACTCTTCCATTTGTTAGATTTGGATAAGTGATCGCATCCTTGGTGATTCTTCCATTTTTGCAATTGTTGTAAGCGGCGATAAGGTACGGATATTCTAGTTGCTATTAGGATCTCTTCGGTACAATTCTTTCCTTTCAAACTTTATTTGTTATATATATAATAGTACGGATATTCTAGAGGTTATTAGGATCTTTTCGGTACAATCTTTTCTTCAAACTTTATTTGTTATATATATAATAGTACGGATATTTTAGGTGTTATTAAGATTCCTTCCGGTAAAATCTTTCTTCTCAAAACTTCTTTTGATTTGTATGTAAAATATTATGGATATAGTATATTATTTGAAATATTATATGTCTGCTAGACTTTGTATAATATTGCGATTTTCCCATTTTGATGTACTAACGATGTTGCCTTCATGATTGTGAATTGGGAAATCATAATATTTTATTATCTATAGTTGTGTCAAAACCATCTCTTGAAACCAATTCGAAAGTTGTCCCGAAAAAAGGTGGGTTTGGTGTGTTACATTTGATGCGATGATTTGTACACTAATATGTCCCTTGAATATTCGTTGGCCGAAAGATAATACAGTCGCATATTATGAATCATATTAATTGGCCCCAAAAGATTAATACAGTCGCATTTGTGATTCATGATATGTCCATCGAATATTCCTTGACCCGATAATTTAATACAGTCGCATATTATGAGTTTTGATGACCCCATTAGAATTTTGTATGAATTGGGTGGACAGAGATGTGGTTTTAAGTTTATATTTAAAATGTCTAAAAATATATATAATTATTATTTATTTGTCCGAAAACTAAGTTGGTCATTTGATATATTTAAGTATATATAAGTCGGTCAAAACGGTTTCTTAAGATATGCATATAAGAGAGTACCTATCCATGGAGGTCCCATGAGCGCGTTATTGTGACACCGATGACGTGGCACCGGCCGTAGCGGTGTATTTGATTTGATCTACGGCGTCTCCTTTTGATGACCACCGAGTGGTTATGTGCACTTTGATATTATATTTTGATAGGAGGCGTATGGATCGGTCCTAGGCATTTTGATAAGTTTGACGGTGGACGTTTATCGTAGTGTCATACGAGGCGTTTGCACCAAAAATGAATGATTAGTGGAGTAGCTACCCTATGATTTCATTCGGCCCCTTCTGATAAGTTATAAGTTTTGACTCTTATGTGCATTATTTTATGAAGCTTGGTTTTATAGTATACTTTGATTTGTTGATGTATAAGGTATTTGTGAAACCATATGTAGGTGTACTTTGATTTGAAATAAGTTTGTTAAGGTAATAAGTTTGTCTTTGAATTACGTCTCTGTTCTTCATATTATATTTCTGCTTTTGTCATATCCGTTCACTTGGCTTTTTGCTCAGCCGTATTCCTTTTTCTTTCTTATACGGCAGGTGATCAAGCGGGCTTTGGGAATGAGAGAAGAGAGTAGATAGAAGTGGACTTAGCACCCTTTTGCTTTAGAGTTTTATTTCGAGCTTTAGAAGTACTTATTTTGATTTGTCAGGTTGCCTTTAGTTTGATTTGAATAAGATTAACGCCCTTTTGTCTTTTTAGTCCCTTTGATATCATTTTGTATTGTTCTGTAAGTTTGGGGGCGTTACATTTCCACTCTTCTGGCCAAAGGATATCTTAGAGAGCTCCTTGGAAGGAAGAAGGCTAAGGATGTTGAAGGCATAGAATTTGCAAGGCCTAATTCGACTCAAAAAGCAGATTCTCCACCTCCAGATGCAAGAGTAATTAACACTATTTCTGGCGGATCAGAAGTATGTGGGACAACATACTCAGCAGCCAAGAGATTTGCAAAACAAAGCAAGGCAGATAAAGGAGAAAAAGGCGTGAAGAAAGCTTCAATTTCAGATTCAGATATTGTCTCTTTTGAAGATGATGACTTTGATGACATAATGGAGCCTCATCATGACGGTGTTATGGGTGAAATTTCAGGTGTCAATATCCTGAAGGTCCAAGATCTTGACAGCCCAGGATCTTGACGTAGGAGAATATTCTGATTACTTGTTAATACTTTGCTAACGTTATGTTTCAAATATTATTATCATTTCCATGTGAGATAAGTATGCAGATTTCAGAATAAAGCTAAGGAAAATATCTCCAACGGTAGAAAGAGGATTTCACACGTGGGATTAATCTTCAACACGCAAAGAAGACTTAGTCTGCCAAGATAATCGGACTTCAAGTTAAATTCAGCACGAGGAGAAGAACTACAACGTACACTTGACTGGTCAAGATACGCATTAACGTTCGACTGCTGAGGACCTGGAAGATCCCTACAATGTCGCATAATTAGTTAGATCTTAGGTCTATATAAAGAATGAGGCTGATCGTTCATAGGCATCCTATCTATCATTTACATACTGTTCACTATACACTTGTATTCACACACAAAGCTCTCGCTATTTTCATTTACTTTACACTTAGATACATCGATCAATCGAATTCCATCATTTGTAAACATTTAACAATCATTAATAAGAGAACAAAGGCAGGGACGATTGCTTCCTCCCGGGGTTTTTATGCCGGCAATCCATAAAGGATTAAGGGCTTTTCCTCGATAACAAATCTCGGTGTTCTTGCTCTTTACTTTTACTTTTAACGCATTATTTACTTTGATTAGCATTATTTATCGTAATTTCATTTATTTCGATACTTATTATTCTGATTATCATTGCTTTACACCTTTATTTCTTGTTTAGTCAACATAATCGTTCTTTAAACCCTTTTACTAAACGCATCTTTGAATCTTAAACATATTTTACAAGCCCTTAACCTCACGAACGAAAGTTTGGTTACATAATTGATCTAAGTCTTCAACGTAGATTATCTTAGGTAATTTTTGACCAAAACAGGGTGTAGTCGTCACTCTATTTATTGCTAACCATTATGTTCGCAGGATCTTGATAGATAATGGAAGTTCAGTGAATATAATCAAGCTGGAGACCCTGAGAAGAATGGACATTTCTGAAGATAATATTATTGGCAAGGCGTCACCACTAATCGGATTCAGTGGCGAGACCAAATATACTGTGGGTGAAATTAAGCTACCAGTATATGTTGGAGGGGTTAATTCCATGCAAAAATTTTGTGTGGTCGACACTCTTCCAGGCTGCAACATAATTTTGGGAAGGCCTTGGATTCATGAAATGAAGGCAGTACCATCAACATATCACCAATGTGTTAAAATGCCAACACCTTGGGGAGTGATCACTGTTAAAGGAGATCAACAAGAAGCTAAGGAATGCTATACATCCACCATGAAGTCGGCAGCAAGGTCAACTTCACAATAGCAATTACAGAAGAGGATCTTCGATGTCAATGAGCCAGAGGAGCAAGATGTTAAAGAAGTTATTCTGGACCCTGAAGATCCTAACATCAAAGTTTTATTAGGTGCAAAGATCTCAAAAGATTTAGAGGTCAAACTTACTGATTTTTTGAAGACCAGAATGAAGACTTTTGCTTGGAAGCAAGAGGATATGACTGGAATATCTAAAGATGTGATTACACACAAGCTTGGAATTGATAAAAGTTTCAAGCCGATTCAGCAAAAAAGAAGAAAATTTGCTCCAGAAAGGAATGCAATTATCCAAGAAGATGTGGAGAGATTATTAAAAGCAAAAATGATTAGGGAAGTAAAATTTCCTGAATGGCTAGCAAATGTGGTGGTAGTACAAAAGAAAAATGGAAAATGGAGGGTTTGTGTAGACTTCACTGATCTTAACAAGGCCTGCCTAAAAGATCCATTTCCACTGCCACATATCGATGCAATGGTAGATGCAACTTCTGGACATGAGATGCTCACGTTTATGGACGCTTCTTCTGGATTTCAGCAAATTCAGATGGAACCTGAAGATCAAGAAGCCACCGCTTTCATGACCCCGACAGGTATTTATTGTTATATTGCTATGCCTTTTGGTCTTAAAAATGCAGGTGCGACATATCAAAGGCTAGTCAACATGATGTTCAAAGACCAACTGGGGATACGATGGAAGTCTATATAGATGACATGGTGGTAAAATCAAAGAGAGCTGAATATCACTTGAAAGATCTTGAAGTGGCCTTCAATATCCTGGACAAGTACAACATGAAGCTGAACCCTGCAAAATGTAATTTTGGAGTAGGAGCTGGAAAATTTCTAGGATATATGGTCACTAAAAGAGGGATAGAAGCAAGCCCAGAACAGATCAAGGCTATCTTGAACTTGAAGTCTCCATCGAATGCTAAAGATGTTCAAAGATTAACTGGGAGATTGGCAGCTTTGAACAGATTCATATCAAGATCTTCTGATAGATGCAAAGAATTTTATGACATCTTGAAGAAAAATAAAAGATTCGAATGGGGAGAAAAACAAGAAGAAGCTTTCCAAGAATTAAAGAAATATCTATCTACTCCACCACTGTTGGTAAAACCTGAAGATGGTGAGCCTCTATATCTTTACATGGCAGTATCTTCAAACGCAGTCAGTGCTGTCTTGGTAAAAGAAGAAGAAGGTCAACAACATCCTGTATACTATGTAAGTAAAAGTTTAATTGATGCTGAAACCAGGTACTCTCATCTTGAAAAACTTATACTTGCATTAGTTATGGCATCTACTAATGATACGTCCCAAGGTGTATCAATATACCAAAGTATATTGTACACAGAACAGTTGTAGAGGGGGGTGAATACAAATTTCCCTAATCTTTACAAACTTTTAACACAAAACGTTTTAAGATTCAGTTTATATATATTAAGCAAGTAAGTAAAGAGCAGAATCATTAAAACAGTAAAGCAGTAAAGAAAAAAAACATTCTTGAACACAGATTGTGGTTTTCAAATGTAATCTTTATTAAGAAATAATCTATACAAAGAATTACAGGGTTGTTGCGGAATAAAGATAGCCTATAGATATCTAAACAACCCTATGAAATGACAAACAACAATCAATAAGTTTCAGCTCAAAAGAGAATCAGCCCAAGCTGATCTCGTACAGACTAAGCTGTGTGTAAGAGCAGAGAAACTTGTGTGAAAAATGATTCTCAGGAAATGCCCACATATGCAATCCATGAATGAGGCTTTTATAGGCGAAAGCGCTCCTTCACTTGGTGTCCGTTGCAGCCACGTATTCTTCATTCAGTGGATGATAAAGGAATAATCAATCGTGCCTTTCATAGTACTTGTGGTCCCCCACGTACTAACGCACATTCTTCATCAACCAATAAGAGTATGGACACGCATATGTAAAACCAACCACCAACCTGGATCCTAGGATTCTTCCTAGTCACGTCATTTGTCTTATCTTCAATCCAGGTTGTTATCTTCACTTGATTGTCAGGCACAGATTGGGCCGTTTGTCAAAGCACCAATCTGCCTAAGTGTTTCCAAGCTGACTGCTAATCCCAAGCTGTCTTCCACTAACAGCTTGGTCTTCTATCTTCAATCCTCCTCTTCGACTTGGACTGAATGCTAATACATTGATGATGCAGCTTGAATAACACTTGCTTCCATAAGATTTTACATTACAAAGTATGAAGCGTGATCTGGGTCAGAGACAGATCGTAAGCTGTGTCAGCTTAGTCTGACCCAGATCAGATTACAAAAACCAAAAGATTACTAAGTGTTTATAGGTCAGATTTGTCATCATTAAATTTACAATTAACATTGGGACTCAAAAATCTCCCCCTATTTGATGATGACAAAACCCAACAATACTTCTAACTATCAGCTTACAAAGAATCAAAGTAAAATGAGACTAACAGAATGTGACCCTTTGAATCTTTTGGGTTCTTTTGAACTGAAATGAAGTTTTAACAAAGAAACTAGATTTGTACAACTGCCTTTGCATATATAGAGAACAAAACAAAGATATTACATGATACATCACTATTCTCCAAGCATTTCTATAGCTTCTTGCTTAACTTCAAATGATGGGGAAACTTTCACATCTAACTGCCTATCTAACCCCTCATCAATAAGGAACTGCTCATACCCATTACCTTCTTCACTAAAATTTATGCAGAATCTGTATAAGGTAAAAAGGTACATAGCTGGTACCTGTTTTAGTTCAGCAGTCCTTTGGAAAACCAATTTCCCTCTTGCATCCACAAAATACATCCCATGTTCAGGTTCAGTGATGAACATCCCACATCTTGCATTTTCAACACCAGCAGGTAGAGACAGATTGAGATCATTCAGAATCTTGTCAACAGCACCAGAAGATAATTGTGCAAGCAACTCTGAAGGGGACAAGTTTTTGAGAAAAACTGTATGATCACCTCCAGGAGCATTAATCCTTTCAAACCTTCTTCTTTTCTTATTGAGTGGCTCAGTTGACTCATCTTCATCATCCATATCATATGCTATTGGTCTTGGAAGGCCAGTGATATCAATCTTGTACTTCACAATAGCAGCTAACTTCTTCTCAATGGCTTCCAAGACTGTCTCTTTGTGGATTCCAGAAATACCAGTTATGATATTATGTAATTCCACCCACTCAGTGTATCCTAGTTCAAGTAGATTGTCAAAATCATGGGTTTCCCAGCTTGTTTCATAACCTTTCCTTGTAGAACCTAGAATTCGAGCTTAGGCTTAAGTGTGTGTTTTAGTGTGTGTTAATGGTGGTTGGAAGAGAGAGAAAGTAGAGAGAGAGTAGAGAGATGTCAGGGAAAGATTAGTTTGTATTATGTGGTGAAAGGTTACAATTAACATAATGGAGGGGGTTTATATACATATGAGCTATTTACACTATGCCCCCTTCCATAGAAACAAGTTTACATTCTAAATACAAAACAACATAAGGTACACAAATCAACTACTACATTTATATTTCTAACAATCTCCCCCTTAGTAGTGATTTGTGAAAAATATCCAGTCTTTGTCATTCTTCAAGCTCTTGTATTCGGTCTATCTTTGTTTGGATGCTAGAACCAATTATCTCCTTCAGGTCTGTCATCAGGAACAATCATGTTTGCTTCATAGTTTCTTGGTGGAATGTTTTGTGGGCCTGGAAGATGACTTGGCTCGTACTTGATCCAACAACCTCCTCTTCGACGTACGACGTACTTAGACTTTTGAACATTCTTTGCCTCTCTCATCATTCTGATACTGTCTCTGTACTCGAGTCTTTGGTTGATCTTGGAGATTACTTTATCAAATACTTCCTTTTTCTTTTCATCTTGATCATCTTCTTTCAAGCACAACAAAACATTCTTACAAAATTCTAATGTTCCATCTGAATAAGAAGCAAGTTCATCCATACGAATGAAAATCTTCTTCTTTCTGCTATTCAAAAAGACAACACCGAAGGATGGTTCTTCTATGACATGACCAATACTGAGCTGTTCAATGTCTCCGGTGTAAAGACTTTGATCTGGATATGGTACATTAATCTTTCTCTTAACAACTTCAAAACCAATTTGAAAGTCTTCCAATAAAGCGTATTGAATGCAGCTTGACATGTATCTTTTAACAGCTTCAAAGGCAATAACATCTTCTTTGTATCTTTGCATTGCATTCAAGAAATGGTTGTAGAGAAAGATAATGTCATCAACTGGCAGCAGCTTGAACTGAGCTTCTGTGAATCTGTACATCTTATTGTTATTCTTTTCACATGAAAGCAAGGTACAGAGATAGAAACCCTTTTAACCAAGATTACTCTGACAAGCACCAAAATCTTGTGGTTTCTTTGTTCTTCGAGAAGCTTTGGATTGTATTGTTTAGTGAGTTTAAGAAGCTCTTTGTATTCTTCAATTTGTCTTGCTTCCTTAAACCTATACATCGAATCCAACTCTGGTCTCTTTGTTTTGGTTACTTTGGTAGCTCCACAAAAGATCGGATAAGCTCTTTCTTCCAGAAATCTTGACTTCTTAGCTGCCTCCTTTGGCTTAACACCCAGAGCAACCATTCTTTCTTTATCCCTCAAGAAGTATCCCCGATTAATAAACCTCCTTTGTTCTTCAGTCAATTCTGTTGGAAAGTAATCAGGAAGAACTTCCTCGGATATGATTGCTTCCTTTCAACACTTGTTTATATGTTGACTTCTTGAAATTCTGAGATGCAGCTTCAGGAGTCTTTCTCAATTCATCAAAACTGTTGAAGTCTTCAAAAGTGTAATGCTGTGGAGTTGTGCTAGCAGGAACAGAAGATTCTCCAACTTCAATTCTGCTTGAAGAACCTATTTTAAAGTAGTCAAGATCTGGAAATTCTTCAAACATTGGTTCTTCATCAGCTTCTACATTTGCTGGAGTCTCAACTATTTCTGGCTCATCCAAGATTACATTATCTTTTCTTGCCTCATCTTCTGCTTCGCCTTCAGCATATTCCATAACTTCATTTTCAATTACAAACCCTTCTTCTTCATCAACTACAATATTCTCATTCTCCTCTTCTTCTTCTTCATCACTTTCAGCTCCAAACACTTCATAAAATTTTCTTTTTATTTCAGCAATTCTTTTAATCTCCTCTGGGTCATCGTCATTGTTTCTTTCATTGAATCTTTCATTAAACGTTTTAACCATTTTATCAACTTCATCTTCACTTTCTACCTCAGAATCAACTCCAAAAACTTCAATTAATCTTCTTCTAATCTCATCATCTTGATTACTACCTTCAACTCTTTCTTCCATCACTACATCTTCAACAATTCCTTCAACTCTTGCCGAGGTATTATCAATATTTGTTTGACCTTCTCCTTGGTTCTCCCCCTCGGGGTGATCATCAGAATCAGGATCATCCCGACGAGAAGGAACCGAGGCCGGTCGGCAAGACTCTAACGCCAACAATCGTAATTCAAAAGCAGCAAGTTTTGCATCATATTCAGCTTTTTGACGTTCAACTTGTTCTTGTAAACCTCGTACCCTTCTTTCAGTTGCAATTTCTCTTTCTCGCACCTCAAGTGCATTCAACACCCCTCTTTCTGTAACAGTCAACAAATCACCCTCCGATCTTAAAATATTCAATAAAACTTCACAAGCAGAGTCTTTGGTAGGTAAATTTGTTGATGTTGATGGAATTTGATTTGGTGTTGGTGTTCTTTGTGTTTGGGTAGGAGGTGGAGTAGCCAACCCGGGGTTGTTGGCACACTTGTGGTGTAACCTAAATTCAGCGATGCTGATTCAGGATTTCCTGCGGATCCTCGGGTTATACCCTCACCAGCAGTTTCAGATTCATGGGCTTTGCAACCCGAATCAATTGTGTCCTAGACTGTGATAAATCACTGTCCTGGACTTGTTGTGGTTGGGCAACACCTCTAACAATGCCGGGGTCACTGAGAATGCCCGTTAATACAGTCTCAGGTTGATCCTGAGGAACAGCAGTGTCACTACGGCGTTCATACTGTCCCCCAGTCTCAGTCTGAGGACTGTTACCTGCGGCTAAAGCTGGCGTGATGTTAGCTAAGGCAGGATTTCCAAGCTGTCCTTGAGGGTCACACAAAGTGGGTTCCTCTCCGCTTGTTCCGGCACCAGTACTCAACTGGGCTTGTGATTCCGTGTGCCTAATAGATCTAGACTCTAGTGCATGAACTGAAGGCGAGAGGTGGGGCTGGTCCTCTCTATTTTCAACACTCTCATCCTCCAAATGAGGAGAGTGTGGTGAGCGTGGCTGTTCCCCGTGTATTTCTGAGACTAACTCCTGTTGTGAGGAGTCAGAATGGCGAGGAGAATTCGGTGCAAGCGAGAATGGGGAGTTCTCGACTTCTACCCTAGGGTTGACATCCCGGCTAGACACATTGGTTCAACTATCGGAGGGCCAACGTTTTCTTTATGCCCTTGTCCTAACCCGGACCTCTCAACCTCTCTGGTATTTTCAACTCCTCCCTCATTCCCTCCTTGTTCCTCCAGCACATCATCATCTCCAGTGCTAACATGCTCAGTCTCAACTCAGATTCAACATTATGCACAATTCTTGTTGCTTGTTCAACATCAAACTCCGCTGAGGCACCAGGTTGTTCATTCACATCTGCTGAAGAAGATTCAAGTCTTTGTCTTGCAGATTTAGACGACTTATGTTTTCGTTTTGATTTCTTCTTCTTTGAAGTCTGCTTTAGAACACTTCTAGCAGACATTTTAAGTCGTCTACCTGGTGGTGGAGTTGGTTCATCAGGTAGAGCAGATGCAAGTGGTGTTGGATTAAGAATCGGTGATGAACGAGGTGGTGTTAGAATTGGTGGATTCGGTGAAACTACGGATGGTATAGGTGTAGATTGCGAAGGTGAAGATTGTGAAAAGCGAACGGTTGGTGTAGATTGTGTAGATTGTGAAGGTGATGTTTGTGAGGTAATGTTTGGTGTAGATTGTGAAACAGGTGATGAAATAGGTTCAGGTGAAGCAACATCTTGCTCAAACATAACTCTTTTTGACTTTCTTTTCCTCTGCTCAGAGGCCCCTTCATCACTAACCCCTCTTTTTCTTTTTGACGAACTAGGACCCTCACTTGGTGACCTATGCTCAGCTTGGGAAGGAGTCTGTCGGCTTTCAGACCCCATTACTGAGACTAACCACTCAAGATAAGCCCTAAGGTGAGGACTCTGAGCAGGAACCAGATTTATCAGGAATGGTGGAATCGGAAAAGGTCTTAACAGTTTCACAACTTGTGCCTCTCAAGTTTGATTTATACATTGCAATCACACACTTGAAGCTGTTCTCCAATTTTGGTATTTCTTCTGCATTATCAAGAACATCTTCGATAATCAGTGTGAAAAATCGATAATGGGAATATATTTTCTGTCTTGTTTACTTTCCCTTGACAACTTGAATCATCTTTTTCCATATAATCACTGCAAAGTCACACTGCACATTGTGAGTGACTGCATAGTAGATTGCCAAAGAATCCTTTGTCAGAAGATCAATTCCTTTCTGTGACGGCATCAAGCAAGTTGTAAGAATATTGTACATCGTATGCCAGAGAGTTGCTACATTACTTCTTCTAAAATCTCTCATCGTTGCCAACTCTCCTTCATAACCCAACGAATGAACTCCAGCCAACATTTCTTCAACTGATGGGAGTTCTTCGTATTCTTCCAGTACAGGAAATCCAATAGTTGTTCTAAACTCATCCAAAGTGAATCGACAGTTAAATATTTCATCTTCTGACTCTAAAGAAAATTTGAAGTAGTCTGCTGTGTTATGCCTTTTACTTCCTCGTACATATTCAATTGATTGCCACAGCTCAAAGACATACTTGTCAGGTACAATTGCACCTCCAGTCAAAGCATTATTCAATGGATGATAGCTAAGAATCTCTGGAATGATCGGGAATTTGCAAGCAAATGGGATATGTAGTGCTTGATTGGCTTGCATTTTCATTGAATCTCCTTCTCTGAACATTGCCATCTTGATACTTTATTATTTTTCTGTTTAAGACAAACTGACCAAAGTATTGACCAGAAAATACAATTCAAACACAGAAAAATAACAAAATATACCAACTTTTAAGAAACACATATATTACACAGACAATGTTTTGCATATATATTAAAAATGAGAGAACAAAGTAGTACACAAAGGCGTTCGATACCTTGCATCTCACTCAAATATATATACAAAACATGACAATATATAGGATCACATAAGTATTAAAAAATAAGAAAACAAGGTAGTACACAAAGGCGTTCGATACCTTGCCTCTCACTCGAAACACTTATGAAATACTATATATACATACACAATACACATATACAAATAAACATTTTAAAACACATCACCAATAATAATAAAAGAAACATAGAATAAAAATAAAGAATAAAAAAATTTGAAATTCTAATTTGTACTATTTACAGAGCAAAAACCTCTGCAAATAGCACATTTTGAAAAATAAGCCCAGAAATTGACAAGGACCAAAAATTGGTTTTGGCAAAAATTTGATTTGTATTGGAGTTGAAACATGTAAATGCAGAGCTCAAAGCTCTGCAAATGAGCAGTTCAGTCCAACTCCTTTGAAATGTATGAAATTTTCTTTTATTGAACAACAAAAATGTTGTCAATTGATAAAGAACAATTTCAATGTAAAAAATTTCAAATTGTACTGTTTGCCGAGCAAAATGCTCTGCAAACAGTTGAATTTAAAAATTTTGTGAAAAATTTTCCATTTTGTACAATTTGCCGAGCTAAAAGCTCTGCAAACAGTTGAATTGAAAACTTGGTGAAAATTTTTTCATTTTGTACTGTTTGCCGAGCAAAATGCTCTGCAAACAGTTGATTTTGAGAACTTGGTGTAAAAAATTTCATTTTGCACTGTTTGCCGAGCAAAAAGCTCTGCAAACAGTTCATTTTGAGAACTTGGTGAAAAATTTTCATTTTGCACTGTTTGCCGAGCAAAGCTCTGCAAATGGATGGTTCAAGCTTGACAAAAATTAAAAATCCAATTTGTACTGTTTGCCGAGCAAAATGCTCTGCAAACAGTTGTTTTAAAAGTTGTAAAAATTTTGGACAAAAAGCACTGTTTGCCGAGCAATGAGCTCTGCAAACAGTGGTTTTTAAGGCTTGAAAGACTTGGAAATCAAAAAGTCCTGTTTGCCGAGCTCAAAGCTCTGCAAACAGTTGAATTTAAGACTTGGATCCATTTTGAACAAAATGCACTGTTTGCCGAGCAAATTGCTCTGCAAACAGTTGATTTCATACTTGAAAAAATTTGGAAATCAAAATGGCATGAATGCCGAGCTCAAAGCTCTGCAAACAATGTATATTAAAACTTAGATCCAGTTTGAAAAGCAAAAATGCTTGAATGCCGAGCAAAATGCTCTGCATTATGTTGTTTTAAGACTTGGTGGAAAAACAAATTTGGTTTGATAAAAACAAGCATTTGCCGAGCAATAAGCTCTGCAAATGACACTTTTGATCCAAAAATTTGTTAGAGATTACCAAGAACATGTTAATCAAACTTTATGATGATTTGAAGATGATCAAGAACAAAGTACCCATTTGCCGAGCAAAATGCTCTGCAAATGGTACTTTTCATCAAAAACACAGTTTACCCAGCCCATGCACAATCAAACCCAGAAAAATCATTAACACAAGCAGATTTAAGGCATCTAATCATTTAAACAACAAGTACAATACCTAATCATGCATCTATCATCCTCAAACCATGAATCAAAACACCAAAACGAGCATAAAAAAATCAAAAAGTTCAACTTGGCATTTAACAAACAGTTGGTGTGCATCAAAATTATACAAGAAATCTTACCTCAAAAACCGATGATTTGATCGAAGTAAATGATGAAATACAACTGAAAATCTATCACACGAATGTATCCACTTGAATTATTATGAACAAAATTGAAATTTTAATATATTGATGTGACTTTTGATCGGTTTGAGAGAAAGATTAAGATATTTTGATTTTAAAAAATTTAAAGTGATTAGCTTTGGCCCGCCCATTTTTGTATATATAACACAAGTTTGGGTCGCGGGTATGGGTTTGACCCGCGTGTCAACCCGTCTTCAAACAAGTTTGGGCTGAAACCAGTTGGGCTTAAAAACACACTTTGGTTTTGGGTTGTTTATTAATGTTGGGCTCAAACAGATTTTTCACAAAAAATATATAAACAAAAATAAAACTAAGAGAAAATAAACAAATAAAATAAAAAATAAAAATAAACTAAAACACTTACAAAAAAAATTTTAACAACTAAAAAAAATATTTTTAACTTTTTAAAGTTTTCTAATTTTGTATTTGGTTTTCAATTTTAAAACAAACACACATAACAATAGCCAAAAAAAAAATAAAAAAATTACACAAACTAGAAAATAGAAAAATTACACAAAAATTCACATGCATTTGCACATTCCCCCTCAAATTAAGCATTTTAGACTAAACTAAATTTACAAACTCCCCCTAAAATCATGCATTCTACCCTTTTCTCCCCCTCAAACATTGCATGTAGTAACAAGTAAAACACATCAATGTTTGAATCAGAAAATGAATATAGAATACATGGCATGAAAGCATTTAAGTTTGTAAATCAAGCATTCCCAACTTGGTTTTCAGAAAATTAAACCTGTTTTCATCCAAAGGTTTGGTGAAGAGATCAGCAAGTTGGTAGTCTGTTGGGACAAAATAGAGTTCGATGTTACCTTTCTCGACATGATCTTTAAGAAAATGGTACCGAACATCTATGTGCTTGGTCTTTGTGTGCTGTACAGGATTGCAAGAAATGGCAATAGCACTCTTTGAGTCACAGTAAATGGGAATTCTGTTGAATTGGAATCCATAATCAGTCAACTGAGTCTTCATCCAAAGAACTTGTGAACAACAGCTTGCTGCAGCAACATATTCAGCTTCTGCAGTAGATGTGGATACACAATTCTGTTTCTTTGAAGACCAACTGACCAATCTATCCCCTAGAAACTGTACACTTCCAGAAGTACTCTTTCGATCAAGCTTACAACCTGCATGGTCAGCATCCGAATATGCAATTAATTGAAACCCGGTATCCCTTGGATACCAGAGACCAAGGTTCACTGTGCCTTTCAGGTATCGGAAGATCCGTTTAACGGCCTGGAAATGACTTTCCTTGGGATTGGCCTGGTACTTGGCACACATGCATGTGGCGAACATAATATCCGGGCGACTTGCAGTCAAATACATGAGTGACCCTATCATACTGCGATATTTCTTTTGATCAAAAGATTTTCCATTTAAGTCAGCATTGATCTTTGTTCGAGCTTCCATGGGTGTCCCAATTGTTTGACAATCCATCATATCAAACTTTTTCAACATGTCCAAAATGTACTTAGATTGACAAATAAAAGTACCATTTGACATTTGTTTGACTTGTAGACCAAGGAAAAAGTTTAATTCACCCATCATGCTCATTTCAAATTTCTTGATCATTAACGCAGAGAAATTCTTGCAGTATTTAGGATTAGTTGACCCGAAAATTATGTCGTCAACATAAATCTGGATTAGAATGATGTCACTCCCTTGTCTTTTGATAAACAAGGTAGTGTCAATCAAACCTTTGCTAAAACCAGATTTCACAAGATAAGAGGATAGAGCATCATACCATGCACGAGGCGCTTGTTTCAGACCATATAAAGCCTTATCTAACCTGTAAACATAATTCTGGATGTTTGGAACTCACAAAACCTTCTGGTTGTTCAACGTACACTTCTTCTTTGAGAATTTCATTCAAGAAGGCAGTTTTAACATCCATCTGGTAGACTGTGAAGTTCTTGTAGGCAGCATAGGCAAGAAACATCCGAATAGCCTCAATTCGTGCAACTGGTGCGAATGTCTCATCGTAGTCAATTCCATCTTGTTGACAATATCCCTTTGCAACCAATCGTGCTTTGTTGCGTACAACAACTCCAGTTTCATCCTTTTTATTCTTGAAGATCCACTTGGTTTTAATTGGCTCCTTGTTCTTGTAAGGATTGGGAACCAATTTCCACACCTCAAGTCGTTCAAATTGATTCAGTTCCTCCTGCATAGCTTTCACCCAATCTGGACAACTGAGAGCTTCATTCACTGTCTTTGGTTCAACAATGCTCAGAAAATTCACAAACAGACATTCATTTGCGGAAGCGGATCTTGTCTGAACTCCAGTTGTTGGATTACCAATGACTTGAGAAATCGGATGAGCTCTAGTCCATTTGGTTGTGTGAGGAATTGGGTCAATTGGATCACCAGATTCTTCAGAATCAATAAAATCAGGAGTATGTTATTCTGTCAATTGTTCAAGTGAAGTAGCAATTGGTTCAACAAAGTTATCTTGATCATAATCTTCTGATTGGTTGATGGATTTGTCACTTGAGAGATAACATGAGGTTGAGTATGCAACTCTGAATTATCAGTAGGTGGAGGAGAATCAGATGGTGAACTAACATCTGATGATTGTGATGGTGAAGACTCATTGGGATCCATCTCTTTCGAATTTGAACTTGATGGTTCATTTGAATTCTCATCAGATTCAGAAACTTTCTTCGGAACTTGGAAAAATTCTTCAAACAAGATATCCAAATCTTGTGAAGTCGGAGTTGAGAATGATTTGACATTTGATGCAGTCTTAGTTGCGGAAGTTTGTGGACTTTGAAGTTCGGGTCTTGAACTGTGTTGTTCAAGAACCATTCCCGAGAGTTCATCAAATTTAACATTCATACTCTCTTCGATTCTCTTGGTTCTTCGTTATATACACGATATGCAATGGATTCTCTTGAATAACCGATGAAATATGCCTCATCGCCTTTTGGTTCAAACTTGCCCAGATTATCTCGATCATTGAGAACATAACATACACATCCAAAAATGTGCAAGAAGTTCACATTGGGCTTTCTTTTGTTGATCACCTCATACGGAGTTTTATCAAACCTCTTGTTTATTATGGATCTGTTTTGTGTAAAACAAGCAGTAGCAACAGCTTCAGCCCATAAATTCGGTGGCAACTTCGAATAGGCAAGCATTGTTCTAGCTGCTTCAACGAGAGTTCGATTTCGACGTTCAACTACTCCATTCTGTTGAGGTGTTCTGACAGCAGAAAATTGGTGTGAAATACCCATGGACTTGAAGAAAGAGTCAATTGTTGAATTCTTGAATTCAGTGCCATTGTCTGAGCGAACAATTCTAACAGATGATTTGAGATTGACTTGGGTCTTCTTGATGAAATCAATAATCACTTGCGGAGTTTCACTCTTTGCATGAAGAAAGAATACCCAAGTGTAACGAGAATAATCATCTACAATCACTAGAATGTATCGCTTTCCATGGATACTTTGAACTTTCATTGGGCCACACAAATCCATATGAATTAGGTGCAAAGGACCTTCTGTACTGAGAAACTTCTTCGGTTTGTGTGATGCTTTCTTCATTTTTCCAATTGCACAAGCTGGACAAACATGTTCACTCTCATACTTGTAATCAGGAAGTCCTTCAACAAGTTGTTTATCCACAAGAGCATTAATTGTTTGAAAATTCAGATGAGAAAGACGGCGATGCCATAACCAAGAGTTTTGTGCAGTTGCTTTTGAAAGAAGACAAATCTCTGAAGAATTAGATGGAATGTTGTTGAGATCAATAGTGAACAAATTATTGTCTCTTGTTCCAGTCAGAATATCCACACCATCTTCAGTCTGCACTTTGCATTCATATCTCGTAAATAATACTTGAAGATCATTGTCACAAAATTGACCAACACTAAAGAGATTGTGTCCAAGTCCTTCAACGTAGGAAACTCTCTTGATAGTAACTCCATTTTTGACAATGTCTCCATAACCAAGAATAGGAGCGATATGATTGTTTCCGAATCTTACAGTTCCCATAAACTTTTCAACAAAGTTCGAAAGAATTGACTTGTTCCAGTCATATGGCGAGAACATCCCGAGTCGACATACCATACACAAATGAGATATTCCTGCAAGGACAGGGAATATGGTTTAGGTACCCATGTAGATTGGGTCCTTGCAGGTTAGAGGGATAACATGCAAGTACACATAAAATAAACATCAAGCAAAATAACACACAAACAAACAATTTATTCAAATAACAAACAAGCACACATAATTGTTCAAAATACAAATACGAATTACAAGCAAGAAATGTAAAGGTTTATACACAAGTTTTGATACAAGCGGGACTAGTCCTAGATTATTAGCATTATCTAATGTACTCGATCTACGGACAATCCACACTTGTTTGACATTGGCAGGTTTTCCATCAAGCTTGACTTTACTAGATGCAGTCAAATATCTATCCTTAGGGATCCATCTACTGCTACTAGTTAAGCACACGTCACCTGAAACACGAACATTCTTTGAGTTAGCAAACAAATTATTAACTTTGTTCTTAACAGGTTTCTTCTTGATGGGTTCTGTGGTCTTGTTTACTTTCTTTATGTTATTAGGCGACAACCAACCATACTGGTCTTTGTATTTAGTCATTCCAGTAAAAGTATCTCTAACCCTCTGTAAAGTGCACTTAGGATTCTTTCTGAGAGTACCTAGGAAAACTAGAATACCTAACCTGCGGAGGTTGTTTGTTACCTAATGAGAAAGCTTCATCCTTAACACTCTTTGGACCACTGCTTGCTTTGACTTCTTTTTGTGACTTAGGTTCAGAAATAACCTTGTATATCTTTGTTTGCCTAGAAGTCTTTTGAACTGTGGGACTTTTCTTTAACTCATAACTTGAATCCTTAACATTCTTTGTTTTGAAACAGTCTTGGGTGATGGGTTGATCTTTGGTTTTGAATCAGTCTTGGGTGATGGGTTGGTCTTTGGTTGTTGGGTGGTCTTAGGTCTTTGGAACTTACCGGATGATGAAGGTTGTGAAGAGTGTGACTTTGGAATCTTCTTTAGTTTAAAATCAAGTTTTTCCTCCTTTTTAACAAAATGTTTTTCAAATTCAGGATCAAAAACATGATTTTCTTCCAAAAAATTTGTCATATTTTCAGTTTCCAACTTCACACTAACTTCACTTTTCTTTATCGGACATGGACTTTTCTTGATTGGAATTGATGCTTTCTCTTTCTTTTTCAAAGATTGAAGTGCTATTTTCTGAAATTGGAATTCAACTTTTTAGATCATTAAGTTCCTTTAGCACATTTAACCTCTGTTCTCTTTCTTTTTCAAACTTTTGTTTGAAAGCATCAATTTCATTCAAGTATGATTGAGTTCCCTCAGAAAACTTGGTAAAGGTCTCAATTTCAGAAGTAATCGGGAAGAAATAATCATCAATATCATGAACATCATCTAAATCACCATCAGTTTGAACAGACACATGAACAACTTTCTTTATGTCTACATTCACATTTTGAACATGAATTGGATGATTCTCTTCAAACACATTGGTTTTCTTTTTCATGGACGAAATCTTCTCATTGATTTTTTCAATTGATTCAGAAAACTTTTGATTAAAATCAAATTTGCACATCTCAAAGATCTGTGATTCTTTTTCAGTTTGCACAGAAGCATTTACAACCTCACACATAGAAATCACAGAACATTCAGGTTGATCACAAACATTGGAATCTAACTTGGGTTGGTCAATGATAAAGTGATTTTGAGCCTTCAAATTTTCTATCAAAGATTGCTTTTCCTCAAGAGACTTTTGCATATCTTCAATTACCTTTTCCAAAACTTTTTGTGGTACATAAGGTCTCAAGTTTTCAGGTTTTGGAATAGGAATAGGATTTTCCAAAGGTTTTTCAGTAAAACACTCAAGAATTTCTGGTATGACAGCCTCATGATTGTCTTTGATTGATCTATGTGTAGAGTTAGCGAAGAAATCATATGACTCATCCATTAACTCATAGTTAAAATAGACTTTTGCACCCTTTTCTAGAAAATCATCAGCCTCATAATCACTATCAGTCGGTCTCACAAATTGGTCTGTCATCCCACATCTCAGATAAGATTCATTGTATAATGATGGGACTTCTTCTTGTGCTTCGAGCAAACATTTTGGATTGTTATAACCCAACCCTGATGTGAATAATGTTTCTGAATTTCTTGGCCTATTTAAATAGACTTGTTGATATGAACGATTGATCTTATACAACTTTTCTTGATAAGACTTAATTTCAGCTTTCAGCTCATCATTTTCTTTATCAAGTTTTTGTTTAAGAGAATCTTTTATACAACATTCATATTTTAGGTCAGAAATTTTGTTTTCAAATTCCGTCACATCAGGAATAGATTCTTTCATTTTGACATTCAAAGACTCAATGTCTTCAGCCAAAGCATTTGCTCGAAACATCTCATTGGTCTTTTCAACCTGAAGTTGTCTGACAGTCTTGCTCAGTTCAAGAACTTTGGTCTCAAGTTCTTGTTTCTCAAGATGCAGTTTGGAGTTTGGAGTAAAAGTGACTGCTGATTTTTCAGATTTCAAATTCTCAAATTCCTTTTGAAGCAAATCAAATTTAATTTGAAAATCTTTTTCTTTGTCCTCCAAATCTTTCTTTAATTTTAAGTTCTTTTTACTCAACTCCCTGCAATCTTTCCTTGCTGTATCAGACATATCCATATAATGCTTTAACACTGATTTGGGAAAAGAGATTACCTCATCCTCTACTTCAGAAGAACTTTCATCATTTTCCTCCAACTCCTTTGACTTCTTGATCTTTGTCATGAAGCACACATTTGCTGCAAGTTCGTCTGTCTCCTCATCAGAAAGATGCAACCACTTGTCATCCTCAGCGAGAAGAGCAATTCCGCTTTCCTCTTGTCTTGCCAGCAAAAGTTTGTACTTGTAGTACTCGGAGTTCTTTTGTCGAGGTTTAGTACAGTTTATGGCAAAATGTCCAGTGATACCACAGTTGTAGCATTTCCTGTCTTCAGTTCTCTTATCCATTACCTTCTTCTCAAACTTCCTCTGATTCTCATACTTCTTCTCACCACCAACAAACTCTTTCTTCTGATCAAACTTAGGAGCATTCGCATTTTTGGCATATGAAGAGACTGATGAAGTCCTAAGTTGATTGTTTGTTGGTTTCTTCTTGAAGAATTTCTTTTTAAAAGTCTTCGTGAAATAAGCGAGTTCTTTGTACATCTCTTTCTGTCTTTCATCAAGATCACAATCACTCATCTCACTCGAATCAGAATCAGTTTGAACTTCAACAAAACTGTGTCTTGACAATCTTGAAGTCTTCTTTTCAGCAACCAAGGCCAATGGATCTGAATGTACACTCTCTTCCTTCTTCTTCTGAATTCTCTGAACATCCTCAACATTAAGTTGTAGCTTTTCAAACAGAGTGTGAATGGTAAGTTTTCCGAAGTCTGATTGTTGGTTGAGTTGAGTACCATACACTTGCCATTCCTCTTCCAGATTCTTTATGAATTTGATGTTCAGTTCCATATTGGTTCTCTTCACATCATTCTTTCTCAGCTCATTGATGACATTGCAGAATCTGATGTATACCTCATTCAAAGGTTCACCTTTCTGTTGTTTGAATGTTTCATACATGTTCAGAACAGTCGACAACCTTATGGTGTTTGACACATCAGATCCTTCCATCTGCTTCTCCACTTCATCCCAAATGTCTTTTCCTGTTTCATAGGAATCCACATTGCAATAAATGTCATCAGGAAGTGCTTGGTAAAGAAAGGCAATTGCACTTTGGTCAGCCTCAACTCTATTTCTTTGATCTGTGTTCCAACTTTCTTCTGGTAAAACTTCTCCATTCACTGGGTTCTTTGGAATTTCAGTACCATCTTTGTATGATTTTCTCAGCAGTTTTCCATTCTTTTGCCTGTCTATCCAGTTCAGAAACCTTTTCTTCCATTGAGGATAAGATCCTCTAAATAAGACAGGTGGTCTTCCTTCAGAACCAAGTGCTAAAGCTTCCCTTGAAGCCATTTCAAGCAATTAAAGACTTAGAAAAATTTGAGAATTTTCAATTTCAACTAAATGCAGAGCTTAAACCTCTGCAAATAGAACAAGTAAGAAATTTCAAAATTTCAAAATCTTGATTTTTCAACCCACGCGAAGAATATTGATGAAAAATGGTTTTGAGAAATTTTCTTGAAAAATTTTGATTTGAGATTCTTAAAAACAACTAAGTGCCGAGCTAAATCCTCTGCAAATGGTGTAAGTGACCAAGTCACAACCCAAGTACTTAGATCAACACACAAAAACAACTGAATGCCGAGCTTAAATCTCTGCAAACAGTACAACTTATAAAGTCACTTGGTCGAAGAATCAATTTTAACTATTTGCCGAGCAAATATCTCTGCAAACAGTACAAATAGAACTTGTACTTAGTCACACCAACCAAAAACACTTGTTTGCCGAGCCTAAACTCTGCAAACAATGCAAGTGACACCAGTCTTGAATCAAGAATTCTCAAAACAACTATTTGCCGAGCAATAAGCTCTGCAAATAGAACAAGTAACCACAACACTTAACCAAATTTCTTGAAATAACTATTTGCCGAGCAATAAGCTCTGCAAATAGAACAAGTGAAGTTCCAGTACTTAGCCAAATTTCTGAAACACGTATTTGCCGAGCAAATTGCTCTGCAAATAGTACAAGTAAGAATCACACTTTAGCCAAAGACTTCTGCAAATGCGAGTAACCACAACACGACAAAATAGTCGGTTAGGTTATCTTCTTCGTTCAGCCAAACCCTTATTTGCAGAGAAGAATGAAAATCTTCAATATCTTCTTCATTTTTGCGAATTAGAACTCGAATTTTATATCAAAATGTTCAGAAAATCAATGCGCACAAATCCTCAAACAAATTAGATGCTAATTTCAGCTGGAAATCAAACCCTCACGAACAGTCAATTTGTAGAGCTCGATCAAAAACAACTCAAATCATGAAATTAGCTTCTGAAAATGATAGCGAAGGAAGATATATAGATATAGAATCGATCGGTGAACAAAATTAGAACAAAAACACACTTAATTTGCAGTAATCACTGAAACAGTGAGCTCTGCAAATGAACCTTTCAGAAAAATCACTCAAATTCTGAAATTAAGCACAAATTAAGCTTGTAATAAGCTTGTGGATCGTTCAGCAACTCTGATTGTGCTCTGATACCAATTGTAAGACTAGAATTCGAGCTTTAGTGTGTGTTTTAGTGTGTGTTAATGGTGGTTGGAAGAGAGAGAAAGTAGAGAGAGAGTAGAGAGATGTCAGGGAAAGATTAGATTGTATTATGTAGTGAAAGGTTACAATTACATAATGGAGGGGGTTTATATACATAAGAGCTATTTACACTATGCCCCCTTCCATATTAACAAGTTTACATTCTAAGTACAAAATGACATAAGGTATACAAATCAACTACTACATTTATATTTCTAACACATTTCCTTGTAAACCTGATGCTGGGAATGTTCTTTCCTTTTCTCCTTTTGAGTAGAACCTGTAGGATTGGCTCTGGATGCCTTCTATAGTTGATCTTTTCTGTTACTTTTCTTTTCTCCAGAGCCTCTAACCAATCATGGGCTTCACCACTATTCTTCACATCTTTAACCTTCTGTGATGGTTTAGAGTGAACCACCACCTTCTTCTTTTCTTTTCCTTTGGCCACAACTTTCTTTTTGGAACCAATGGCTGCAAGATCTTCTTCATCTTCCTTATTTAATTGTTCTTGAACAGCCTTGGCAATTTCAGGATCAGACTCAGTTGCAACAATTCTTTCTCTTTGTAATCTGTCCTCCTTAATCATTTTGTATGCCACCTCAACTGTTACCCCAAGCTGTGGAGCTTTTTCAATTGCAAGCTCCCAATCCTTTTCTTTGTCAGTTAAGATCTTCACACCACTTGACCCACCTTCTGTTGTCCTTTTCTTGATCATGAACTGGGACAGAGTGGCTGTGTCTTCACTAGATGAAGATTCATCAATTTGTTCTAAGGAGCTGGGTCAGCTTGAGTTGGCACAGCTTGTACAGGAACAGCTTGAGGACTTTCTTTTCTTTTCAGCTTTCTTAACTTTTTCAACTCCAACAACCTTCCTTATATCTCCCATTTCAACATCAACAGTCTCCCCCTTAGTTGTATCACTCTCCTTTTCAGCCTCTTCATTTATTTTTCCAACATTTTCACCACCAGACTCAGATTCTGGTATTTTTATCTCTTCTACATTTTCCTTCTCACTTTCCACCTTAGAACCATGCACAACCATTCTTCTATCATTGACTGCCTCCTCAGCTCTGGCCTTATTCTGTCTTTCTTTCAGTTTTTCAAAGTATTCTTCAATTTCCTTGTCTTTCTCTTTCTAGCTCCATTTCAGCTTCACTCATAGCACTCCTCTTTCTCTTAGTAGCATTCTTCTCCCCCTTTTTGTCATCATCAGCAGGGAAAGAGCTCACTAGAGTGGCAAAGAGGCCTTTGAGATCCTGGTTGATCAAGTCAATCTTGATATTAGTGAGACAGCAGGCTCTTCTTAGCTCAACATAATCCTCATGGAGGAGTTCAATTTTAGATTTAACACCCTTAGAAACTTCAATCAGATCATTCTTGAAATCTGCTTGTGACTTGTTTGCAGATCGAAGTTCTATGGTGACTTCCCTTGTAAACTTTGTTGCTGCATTCTCAATCTGACTCAGAGTACTCTTATTTCTTTCATTCTCTTCATTGATTGCCTTTGTAAGACCATCAAGAGACTCTGTCAGCTTGCTCTGGTTCTGCTGCATCAAATCAACTGCTTTTAACACATTTTCTTTCAATGAAGTCTGATCTTGACTCAGCTTATCCACCTTCTTGTCCGTCAATTCCTGATCCTTTTGGATCTTTTCCAAGCATTTGGTCAGCTGTAAGCTCTCAACCTTAGAGGTTGAAATGAACTCAGTGAGCTGACCCACCACATCTGAAAATGAGATAGTGGCAGCTTGGGAAGAACTTGCAGTTGGATTAAAAGCCACTGACTCTAGAAAGAGCAGCCTGCAATCCTTAATATCAGGGTCATTGGGCTCATATAGAAGGGGGTGGAGGTTTAAGGAGTTTTGGTGAATTTGCTCATGAGAGTGAGTCTCATGAGTAGATTTGTCAGAATTGATGATGAGTTGGTCAGCCTGAGAAAGATTAACGTTTAATTCAGGCTGAGGGCCAGTGGGAATGTGTTGATCTTGATTTTGATCAACTCCTCCACTAGCATCTTCCATCAGAGCATCCCTTGAGGATGGATGGGCAGACTCATCATCGAATGAAGAATCACTTCCGGAGATAGTGATCATATTCTCATTGACATCGTGAGGACCATCAATGGTTCCCTTTGCTGCACAAGGGGCTGACATAACTGCCTTAAAGACAGCCATGTAACCTACAGAATCCCTCTGTCCAAGGACAGATGCAGATACAGACTCTGCAGGTGTAATGTTTTGTGTATTTGATTGCCCTTCAACAGAGGTGTGTTGTTGCACCAAAGTATCCTTAGGGAGAATTGAGGCCTGTACCCCTCCTTGTGACATAGAAGGGGCATTAACAGCCTGTGCAGACTCAGAGTGTAAGAGAGAAGGAGTCTGATCAGCTTGGGGAGGAGAAGCAGTGTCACCAATGCATTCGATACTTCTCTCCTTTGGCTGACCATCCTCAGAGATGATGTGCATAGACTCTGACTCATTTTGGATCTGGGCTAGATCCTCTGTTATCCCTTTAATGATATCATCAACCTTTTGGGAGGCTGATGATGGCGATATAGGTGCAGACACAGTATGACCTTGGGAGGAGGTCTTTCTTTCAATACCGTCACCCTGTTTGGAGGGTTGGGTAGCAGTAGGTGTTCCCTTTAACTCGTCTACACTCTTTTGGGAGAGTGCAGATGGGTGTGGCGATTTCGGCTTGTCAGCTTGGGTGGCAGGGACAGCTTTGGAACATTCCTTAGCTTCCACTGCACCTTGGGGGATCTCAAGATTTGATGTTGCAATATCAACCCCAGAAGCTGGCACAGATTTCCTTTGTGATCTTTTCTTTTTAGCACTGTGAGGCACTAAGTCCTCAACAATGGGTCTTTTAGAAGCGGATTTTGAATGAGTGGATGAGGGTGTGGCTAGGGTGGCTGATGTTTTGGCCAACCCTTCACCCTCTTTTGTAGGAGAAGAATATTGAATAGATTGAGAAGAGTTTGAGGGTTCAGAAGCATGTGTACCTGGGTCCCCCTGATTGGCAGATTGAGTGTCAGACTCAGATCGCGTCGAAGAAGGGACAACTTCCTTAAGTGCTTCTTGTTCCCTTTCTTTTTGCCTGCAAAAATCAAGGTAGATCTGCATTGCTCGGGTCAGACCCTGCACAGATACCTTGGGACTATTGAAAATGTTATTGTTGATAGACTTGCATTCCACAGTCTGACCAGTTGCCAGACTGTAATCATTGTCAAGTATTGCTTCAATGATGAGAGCAAGAATCCTACCATAAGGTATGGTAAGGCTCTTCTTATGAACACGATCAACTAAGTCCTTAAAAATTAAGCCAGCAAAATCTATTCTTGTCATAGTGACCATTGCATGAAAAATTTGCAATTCTAAAACATTAGGTTGATCAAAGCTGCCTGCCTTTACTTGTAAAGTTTTAGAAATTGTGCTCAGTAAATAGTTCCAAATGCCAGTTAAATATTTCATTTTAACCACTGAAGCCAATGGACCAGTATATCCAACTTCTTGTAAAATATTTTTGGCTTCAGTATGAGACACAACATTTTCATAATCATCTTCAGGCATATAAGACAGCTCAAATGCAGACCTAATTCTCTCATAAGAAATATATACCTTTTTCTTACCATTGAGGATTGTGCCATAGATTGCAGCATCTCCTTTCTTGTTCTGTCCCACAAAACAGCTCGCCCAAAATTCACAGAGATCTTGAAACACCCAGTCTGGCTTCTCAATCATCACCTTGCCGAATGGATGATGCCATAAGAAAGCCACAATCTCATCGTATCCTTTTGCCCATGAAGGAGGATGAATATTGGCATGAACCAGACTGCCAATCTTGATTTTACCAGTATCAAGATCAGCCGAACCACTACTACATTACTTCCCACCACATAAGGTGAAAGCTTATTAGCGCTTATTGGAGCTGGGTATAGACTTTCAGCTTCAGATGAAGAACTAGATTTAGAATCATTAGTATAAAGAGAAACAGATGATGATGCCATTTGAAAACAATTTTTTTAAAAAAAATTTAAATTTAATAATAAAACAGTAATCAGATTTGAGAGAAAAAATTGATTTGAGAAAATATGAACAAGTGATTTGGGATTTAGGTTAAATCGATATTATATACATATTCAAAATATCCCGTTTGAAAAAGTTGGAGAGAGAAAGATTTTGATTGGAGGATCAACAAGTAGTGGAGGTACTTTTTCAGTAACCGGCTGTTACCACTACACGTGTCACACTCCAATAGGATCAACAAGTACACTTAAATAAAATAATGAAAATAATAAAACGCACTGAGATATTTAATAACAAAAATAACCACGAATCTGTGTCAGACTCAGCTTACCCTCTTTTACTTGGAAATGCACCAAGTATGAAAGGGTAGTCTGGGTTAGACACAGCTTACCCTCAAAAATTTAGAATAACTCTAAGGGGTCAGATTTGTTATTACTTAGCTCACTACATTTTACAAATTAAGCATACCTAGCTTACTTATGAGATAGTTGAACCTTGATTCATCCAATGGCTTTGTGAACAAGTCAGCAAGCTGATTATTTGTTGGAATGAAGTGGAGTTCAACATCTTCTTTCATTACATGATCCCTGATGAAATGATATCTTATATCAATGTGCTTGGTCCTTGAATGAAGTACAGGATTGTTTGAAATTGCTATGGCACTAGTACTGTCACAAAAGATTGGAGTTTTTGATGCAGTGACACCATAGTCTTGAAGCTGATATTGCATCCAAAGAATTTGAGAGCAACAACTTCCTGCAGCAACATATTCAGCTTCTGCAGTGGAGATAGAAACTGAATGCTGCTTCTTGCTGGACCAGCTTACAAGTCTATTGCCAAGCAAATGACAAGCTCCTGAAGTACTTTTTCTGTCAATCTTACAGCCTGCAAAGTCAGAATCTGAATAACCAATTAGATCAAATCCTGAGTCTTTGGGATACCAAAGACCCAGATTGGGACTACCTTTAAGGTATCTAAAGATTCTTTTCACAGCCTTAAGATGAGATTCCTTATGACTAGCTTGATATCTTGCACAAAGACATGTAGCAAACATAATATCTGGTCTACTAGCAGTCAAGTAAAGTAATGATCCTATCATACCCCTATAAGATGTGATGTCAACAGATTTGCCATTTTTATCTTCACCCAACTTATCACCAGTTCCCATAGGAGTTTTCATAGGTGAGCAATCACTAAAACCAAATTTGTTTAAGAGATCTTTAACATATTTTCCTTGGTTTATGAAAATTCCATTTTTAGTCTGTTTAACTTGTAAACCCAAAAAATAGTTTAGTTCTCCCATCATGCTCATTTCATACTTTTTAGACATTAATTCAGAAAACTTTTTGCAAAGTCTTTCACTGCTAGACCCAAATATTATATCATCTACATAAATTTGTACAAGCAGGATATCACCATTATACTTTCTCACAAACAAAGTCTTGTCAACATTACCTCTTTTGAAGTTATTAGCCAATAAGAATTTAGACAAAGTGTCATACCATGCCCTTGGAGCTTGCTTCAACCCATAGAGAGCTTTGTCAAGCTTGAACACATGGTCAGGAAACTTTGATTTTCAAAACCTGGAGGCTGTTCAACATAGACTTCTTCTTCCAATTTTCCATTAAGAAATGCACTCTTCACATCCATTTGATAGACTTTGAAACCTTTGTGAGCAGAGAAGGCCAAGACATTCTGATTGCCTCTAATCTTGCCACTGGTGCAAAAGTCTCATCATAATCAATTCCATCCTCTTGTCTGTAACCAAGAGCTACCAATCTTGCTTTATTTCTGGTCACAACTCCCCTTTCATCCATTTTATTTTTGTAGACCCACTTGGTTCCAATCACAGTCTTGTGATGAGGTCTTGGAACAAGTTCCCAAACCTTGTTTCTTTCAAACTGTGTTAACTCATCTTGCATTGCATTTACCCAAGAAGGATCTGCCAGTGCTTCATCAACCTCAGTTGGTTCCACCTTGCTTACAAAATTGACAAACATGCAGAAATTTCCTGTTGCCTTTCTTCTTGTTTTAACACCAGAGAGAGGATCACCAATGATTTGGTTAATTGGATGACTCTTTGTCCATCTGGTAACTGGGACAATAGACTGATTCAGATTAGATGGTTCAGCATGATCAGCTTGAGGAAGAGGCTGATCAGCTTGGACTGGAATGGAGGAATCTGAACCAGTTGGAGAGTCATTTAATGGATTCTGAATAATTTCTTTAGTAGGAGTAGGATCAGCTTGTGCATTTTCATTTTCAAAGATTGGAACACCTTCTTCTTCTTCTAAAAGTTGCTCCCCCTGAGTTTGAGCATTATCAGCTCCAACTGGAGGATTAGTTGGAGGCTCATTCTCAGGTACAACCAGTTCTTCAAAATTGAAATCTTCATCTTCAAGAGGAGAGCAATCTGGCTTAGAACAACCTTCATCTATGCTTACATTAACAGAGTTCTCAATTGTTTTAGTTCTCTTGTTGTAAACTCTGTAGGCCTTCATCATCGTTGCATATCCAAGTAGGATACCTTCATCTGATTTTTCATCAAACTTTCCAAGATGGTCTTTCTGATTCAGAATGTAACAAGGACTTCCAAACATTCTTAGGAAACCAATCTCAGGTTTTCTCCCCTTAAGAAGTTCATATCCAGTCTTCTGGTGTCTTTTCACAATGAGGGATCTGTTCTGGGTAAAGCAAGTGTGTGTACTGCTTCAGCCCAGAAATGAGACTTGACATTGTTTTGAGCCATCATGGATCTGGCAGCTTCAATAAGAGTTCTGTTTCTTCTTTCTGCAACACCATTTTGTTGAGGAGTTCTGGCAAGCTGAGTAGACTTGTGAAATTCCTTTTTCACTGCAAAAAGAATTAAGAGTGATATTCTTAAATTCAGTACCATTATCACTCCTTAATTGCCTAACAGGTCTTTTGTAGAGAATTTCAGCTTGCTTGATGAAATGAATAATGCTGTCAGCAGCTTCACTCTTGTGTTTTAGAAAGAAAACCCAGGTGTATCTTGAATACTCATCAACAATTACCAAAGAGTACCTCATTCCAGTGAATGATGGAGTACTGATTGGCCCAAATAAGTCCATATGAAGCAGATCCAAACAATTATCAATGGTTGAGCATGTTTTAGACTTAAAAGTAGCTTTATGTTGCTTGCCTTTCTCACAAGCACCACACAGCTTGTCCTTCTCATAATTGATCACTGGAAGACCAGACACCAACTCTTTCTTACACAGCTTGTTGATGTCTTTGAAATTCATATGAGATAGCCTTTTATGCCACAACCAATTCAGTTCATCTTGAGTCTTTGACATGAAACAGACTTCTCTTGTGACAGTTGGATTTCTCATGTCAAAAGAATACAAAGACTCATCCCTCTTTGCAATAAGAACCACATTGCCTTCTAAATCAAGAACAATACCCTTATCAGACCTGAATCTCACTTTCATAACCAGCATCACACAACTGACTCACACTGATCAGATTGTGCTTCAAACCATTAACATATGAGACCCTTCTGAAAGTAAGGACCATTTGAAAGTATACCAAATCCTTCAGTCTTTCCTTGAGAGTCATCTCCAAAAGTAACATTAGGACCAGCGCGAATCCTAAAGCTACATAGCAGGGACTTACATCCGGTCATATGCTTGAAACATCCACTGTCCAAGTGCCAGGTATTATCGTCATGACTGCCCTGCAATTATGATAAGAGATTAGTTCTTTTTGGGAACCCATCCAAAGATGGGTTCACCAGAGCTGACCTTCTGGTCTGACTCAGATTGGGTAACTGAACTTAGACTCTTATCACATTTTGAAACCCATTGTTGCTTGGTCTGTCCTTTACCAGATTCAAAGTTCTTTCTAGCAACATTTAGAGTTTCCTTTTGAACAAAACCTTTGCCTATTCCAGATTTCTTACATTCAGCTCTCAATTTTCTTTGATCAACAGTTTTTGGATCAGACACATTCTTTAGAAAATTTGCTTCCATTGACACCTTATCAGTTTTGGACTCAACATATTTTAAAATCATCTTGTCAGAGTCAGACTTGGTGTTACTTGAAACAGACTCAGATTTTGCTTGTGACTCATTTCCTAGAGAACCATACTTCTTACTCTTTAAAAGCTTTATTTTCTCTTTAGGAACACTGTGATCTCTAACCTTTCTTTTATTTTTCTTTAAACTACTTTTGTTTGTTTTAGTCTTTGAATCTGACTTCAGATTGGGTATGGTCAGCTTGGACAAGTCAAGACTTTCTTCAGGTTTTAACTCAACAACCTTATCAGCTTCAGACACAGCTTCAGCAATGGTCTGACCAATGGTTTCAGGATCTTTAAACCCAATACCCGATTTCTGAACCATCTTAATTGGTTTAGAATTCATTCCATTTGTTTGGACTTTGGGTGGTGAAGGAGGCTGATAACAAGGCTCCATAGCACATACTTCAGCAATGGCTATGGCC